>LPNX011086359.1:161258-369334 GCA_001517045.1 Pseudotsuga menziesii | reverse complement strand
ATATATAATTTGGGCAAGAAGAAATATGGGAGATTATATAGAAAAAATGATTTCGGGTAATTTTATAAGAATTTCTTAATCATTATATATATTATTACTTGAATATATATCATTTTGATTTTAATTATAAATGAAAACAATGTAATTTCAATTCATTTTATTTTATTTGGGCATTTCTATTTAGTTATGAGTAGTATAGAATTTATGGTATAATTTCAAAGATAGTTTTTTATAGTATTTTTTTACATTTTGTTTGTATTTATGTTGAAAGTGTTTTTTTATTTCTTTATACTATTACTTTGAACATTTGCAAATAATTATATAAAAATGTTTTTTTTTAAGAACGGTACAAGAAGCATTCTATACTTCAATGCCTAGAAATTCTTGACTCCTTCAATCTTGTATTCAACCTTAGTATTGTTTGTCATCTTGGTAAAAGTAAGAACTTCAAAAGGAAATAAAGAGAGAGTATAACTTATGAATGAGAGTGCTTCAACTGGATGCTTGTTTCAATGCTTTTATGGAAGACTGCTTCTGATGGACCTAGGGTTTGATAGAGAAACCCTAATTTTTCAACTTTTGATTGGATAGAAAGATGCACTTCCTCAAGAAGATTTGAGAAGTATACTCCTTTTCACAAAACTGTGGACAAAACCAAAATATCATATGTGTTAGTTTTCCCGGCAGTAGTGTTAGGTCAAAAATTGAAAATCAGCAAAATGAGAAATTGTCTTGATAGAAATATGTGCCATCATAGGGTGATATATATGGTCCTCATTTTTCAACTAATATGTCGAGGGAAGTGTCTATAACAGGAATCCCTAGTTTCTTCACTTTCTTCTACATACTTGTTCAGTCTTAATTACGATGTATCTCCAAAATTTATACTCCTCAAAGTATGAAACTCCGTCTTGAGGTAGCTCCGTCTCTTTACTTACCAACCTTACAAGTTAGAGCAATATTGGATTCACCAAGTGGGACTTATACTAAGTTTCCCAAGGTGGTCTGTTTATGGACTAGATTAACACAATGAACTTGTATGGAATGCCACATGTCATTGTTTCAACTTAGGGTTCTGAAAATCGTGCCAGAGAAACTAAAGACCAAGATATTTCTATAACATCTTACAATATTTGATTTGGATATTCCTACCCAATATATAGCATTTCTCCCTAGGTCACCTTCTTAAGACTGAACTCTGGAAGAGGATGAAACCCTATTTTGGAGGGATCATATCTCCTAAAGTACAATGAATATGAGGTTGAAACTCACATACAAGGTACATAAACATTTCATATTCAGCCTATCTAAGTTTGAAATCTTGATCCTTCACCAAAATAGAGTTATAATTTAATTGACAATATGACAATATTTTTCCTTATAGGGTTTCAACCATGAAGCCCTAATCTTCATCAATTGCAATAGTAGTTGTTTTATGGATGAAAAAAAACTTCTTTCAGGGTGGATTTGATACCATTGTAGAATTTTAATGGTTATACAATATTTTAAAACGTTTAGTATCATAACATCACACACATATGCAATGGGATCACTAAAATAAAGAATAGCACATCAACACAAAAGAACAAAGAGATATATCCTGGGAAAACCTCATGGGGGAGAAAACCTAGCAAAACTTCCTTAATATAGAATCCAACCAATTATAATGTAAGACCCCAAGAATAATACCAACGATTGTTGTTTCCTCTCTCTCAGATGGACCTCTCCTTCTCTCTTTAGCAAAATTTCTTGAGTGTTGAGGGCGTCCAAATGAGGGAGGTACCTCATATATTTATACTCTTCAATTGAAAACTCTCATAACCCAACATGGTCAAATTATTCTCTCAAATAGGGACGGATTTCCTTGGGAGACTCAAAACAAAATTCAAATAATACTTTTGTGGGTACTATTGAACCGACTTACAATGAAGGTTTTATCTCTAGAATTTTATATGCCCAAGTACATCAATGACATCACCAAACAGAGGAATAACTTCTCTGAAGGGAATAATAATAATAATATAGTAACATAATATTTTCCAAAATTATGTTTCTTTTAACACTATATCTCTCTCCCTCTCCCTACAACCCCCTTGATATATATATATATATCCATTTAATTCCCTACCTACCTCACTCTCCATTCCACCCTCCATTGCCCCTTTCTCTCTCTCTCATTACATTTATCTCTCTCTTACGCCCACCTTATTCCTCTCTCTCTCTCTATCTATCTATATAAATGATCTGAAAATCTTCAGGATCTTTTTTAACCATTAATTTACATGATAAATTTAAATGTTAATTACTCATAAACAAGCTTAAAAGATGAAAAATTCAATTCTTAAGTCAATCACATAGGCAAATAAAAGAGATATGAAAACCATAAAATGAACACAAGAACTGATAATGGAGTTCACCCCTCTTGGGATATGTCTCTGGGCCACTTCCAATGGGAAGGATGATCTTATTAGTCTTCAATATCTTACAAAATGAGTGTTCTAGAAACACTTATGAGTTATGTTAGTTAGATGCATAAAAATACTACACCACTACATTCCTCTCGAAAAATCGAGAAAAATGAGTATAAACTCGAATACCTTTTCCTGAGGCCTCCTTTGACATGCAAATCAAGACAAAAATTCTACACAAAAAGAAAAATTGTACATACTATGTATGGATTCCACCATAGGATCCATGCCAAAACTTCGTTGAACTATGTGCAAAAACCGTCTTGGTAAGTGTGCCAATACCACCTCGGGAAGTGTGCAAACAGTGTGCAACAACACCTCGGTAAGTGTGTAAACAGTGTACAAAATCACCTTGGTATGCATGCAAATATGTCTTGGGAATCATGCAAAAAATGTCTTGGGAACTATGAATCCTTATCCCCCTTCATGTATGAAAACCCATGGTTTTTATAGTGTTTTTGGGTCGTGGGCCATGAGTCACGCGCCCATTTTAGAACCCAACCTCCCGCTGCAAACATTTAATAAATGTCGCATAATCCTTATCATGAATCAACGTGATATCGCAACGATTAAAGTTGTTGGCAGATGGGGAGGAGGTCGCGAGTTCAAGACCGCAGACGTCTCCCCATTACATGGTTTTATTAACATGTGTATTAACGGAAAACAATGGCTTGATATATTGTTATGTGGACTATGGTTTGGCTCCACGTTATATATGGTTCCACCGCTTGGTTTGTTGGTTTGTTAATTGTATGGTTCAATATGTAGACTTGTTATTATAATATAATATATGAGGGGGTTCCTCAGTGTTGGCCATGGGGTTGAGGGATATTCCCTCGACCTCCCCGTTTTCAAACTTAAACTTCATCCAACTGTAAACACAATATTTAAACCATAGATTTCAAGGAACATCACAGTGCGTGTTGGGAAGGCGAGATGGGTTAGAGCATTGAGTGCTCTTGGTGATCATGGGGTTGAATCATATCATACTTCCAATTTTTTTACAAAACATTAAATTTCCAATTTTCCCAAATATCATATTTTTACCAATTTAAACCAAAATTATCAAAACTTCAAACATCAATAACGTTTGTATCTAGAGGTCTTTTTCCATGGAACAAGCGCTGTCGGAAAGCTCTTGACGAGATATTTCACCCTGTAAGATTTAATTTATATTTTGAAGACTTTAACTTTGAACTAATTGAAGATGATCCACCTGGATCTAACATTCCCAATAGGAATATTTTGGACCACCAAACTTGCCTGAATCATTCAGTATTCAAGTGAGGACATGTTCATCTCACTTGTCATGTATCACCTATCCATTCTTCCTGGAACCTCTACATATGACTCATCATAAAAACAATCAATATTGCACTAATATTGTTAAATACATTAATCCCTTTTCCAACAAAATATTCATTCAACATTGAAGGAACAAATGGCATATACTGTTGATTAGTAATAAGATGAATATCAACATTGAACATTTGAAATATATTGTACCCATATCATACTGAATTTTGACCATAGAAACACTATCAACCATGATAGGTGCATTGTGGTGAAATGGCGCTTCCATTTCATGCTTTGGATTCTTTTTCTCCTGACATTGCGTAGACATAAGTGACAAATTTCGACTTGCATTAACAAGCCTTTTTAATTATTGTGTAGTGCCTAATGATTTGTTGTTTTTAAATGTATGTGAATGCACTATGTACTCAATCCCTTCTTTGAACAAGTGACACTGATTATGTTCTCTATAGAAGATTTATTTTTTATCATATACATACGAACTACCCAACACAATTCCACATATATCTAGTGGAACCACATCAAATTCAACCTCATTTACAAACTTCGATGTTATTGCAAACTTTAGATCACATTGTTTTGCTACTTGCAATATTCTATCTTTGCACACCCATCCTAATGGATAAGGTCTCTTCTGTGGTTTTGCTATTAATCCCAATTACTTAACTACTTGTTCTGAAATGAGATTATCTTGGGATCCACTATCTATGAGTGTGTCAATTTTAGTTTTTTTTGTAATCTCCCTTGTATGAAACAATGCATTCCTCTTATCCTTAGAATTGACATGGTCTTTAGAAGTAGAAGCACATGAAGAATCAATGTTATAATCATTACCAAAAATAGATTTGCCTTTCACACCTATGATTTTTATCTTTGTTTCATCCTCAAAATCTGATCCAAGGTATTTAATGATAACCATGGCCTTTTGCTTCCCTTTTTTATCATTAAACCACTTTGGTTTCAGTTTTGGATGTATCTTCCAACACTTTTATTCTTTGTGACCTTGCTTTTGATGATGCAAGCATGTAGGACTCTCTTCACTTTCTTCATTGTACCTACATGCTTACCTTTCCATTTTTCCTTGCTCTCTTTTGTCTGGCTAGATTCAACTGAAGGAACACCATGAACACTCTTCCCTTCGGACTTAATGTGTCTAGATTGAACACATACCTCGTCCAGTTTAGTATGGTTAAACATAAGTATTGTATGATGCAAATAACTATGTAATTCTCCAATAAATTTGAGAAGAGTTTCCTGAGCATAAAGAGGTTTTCCCAAAATCAAATCTCTTTTTCTAAATTCCCGAGTCTACTGTTGTACATTATGACCTTTACCAGGCCTTAAAATTTTCCAATCCATCATGGCTTGGTGTATGTATCCTAACGGATAATTTTTTTTTTCAACGCAACAATAAATTCATACCAGGAAGAAATAATTTTACCTTTTCTAAGGAGGTCTTACTGTGTCTTACATTCCCACCAGATGAGTGTGGTACCTGCAAGCCACATTAGAGGAAATTTCAATTTAAAATGGGCCTTTGAAAAATAATACAAATTCCATGTCATCGTGTATTAGCCAATCAAAATTCTTTCAAATTCAAAAAGGGAGCACCTCTTAAACAATTTTTTAATATAAATTTGGGGATAGGTATCATAAAAAAAACTACATTTTTTTTTTCGTATTTTCGACATATCTCCTTGTGTTTTTACTCAAATTTCGATTAGGAGAGATTGTTGGATGTGGAATTAAATTCCACATCCAACGAGTACCCGCTGAAAATACTTTTGATGGGCTGCTCTACCCCAAAAACAAGAAATACCTTAAAAAATGTGATGATGACATCATCATCACGTTTTTTCAGGTATTTCTTGTTTTTGGGGTAGCGGAGCCTGTCAAAAGTATTATGAGCTGGTACTCATTGGATTTAGAATTTAATTCCGAATCCAATGATCTCTCCTGATCAAAATTTGAGTAAAAACACAGGGAGATATGTCAAAAATACGAACAAAAAAACAGTTTTTTCTTTTCTTCCTCCAAAATTAATAAATATTATTTTAACTAATATTTTATTAATTTTCCATAGGAGGCCCATTTTGAGTTGAAATTTCCTCTAATGAAAAGTATCCAATTGGATCTTTTCCTTACCATACACAAGCTTCTAAATCTTGCAATACACCTCCATCTTCTTGATCCAATAATCTAGTTTTTTTGTGTTAAGTTCACCATTATGCATGGGAAATTCAAACTTAATACCAAATTTTAAATAAGGTAAATTAGACTTATCTTTCTCAAGTTGTTTCTTTGGATTTGAAGAAGTGCCATTGGAGATTTCATAAGAGGATGAAGAATATGGAGAAGAAGGTTCAGAAGGGTCTTTTCCTTTTCCCGAATCATGATCCTTTGCTTGCTCCTTTTTCATTTTATTATTTTTGAATCTCTCTTGATAATATTCAAACAAATTTTATACTATATCTACCATCTGATAGAAATAATTATGGAAGGCCTTCTCATCTTCTCCTTGGTAGTCTTCATTTTCCATTTTCTCTCTTCGATGTGAACGTCCAATCTATGGATTAAATGCTTGAAGTACACCTTCATCTCTCTTTAGACTGGATCTTGTTAACATAAACTCACAATGCAATGGTTAAGTTGCTCTGATACCAACTTGATTTGAAAATATTCAGAATCTTTTTTAACCATTAATTTGCATGTAAATATTACATGGTAATTACTCATAAACATGCTTAAAAGATGAAAATTTCAATTCTTAAATCAATCACATAAGCAAATAAAAGAGATATGCAAACCATAAAATGAACAAAACAAGTAATAATGGAGCTCACCCTTCCCGAGCTACGTCTCCATGGCACTTCCAATGGGAAGGTTGATCTTATTAGTATTCAAAATATTACAAAATGAGTGTTGCAGAAATACTTCTAATTTTTGTCAACCATACACAGAAAAATACTGCATCACAGTGTTCCTCTCAAAAAATCGATAAAAATGAGTATAAACTCGAATACCTTTGCTTGAAGTATCCTCTGACACGCAAATTGAGACACTAATTCTACACAAAAAGACAAACCGTATAGACTATGTATGGATTCCACCTGGGGATTCATGCCAAAACTTCTTTGAATCTGTGTAGAAACCACCTTGGGAATAATTCCAATAGTATGCAACACCACCTCAGTATGTGTATAAATATATCTTGGGGAATCATGTAAAACAATTCTTGGGAACTGTGCATCCTTCACCCCCTCCATGGATCTAAAATCATGGATTTTATAGTAGTTTTGGGTCACAGGACATGGACCACATGCCTATTTTAGAACCCAAACTCCCACTGCAAAATTTTAATAAATGTTGCCTAATCCTTATCACAAATCACCATGATAATGTGTTGGTTAAAGTTGTTGGCAGATGGGGAGGAGGTTGTGGGTTCAAGCCCACAGACCTCTCCTCATTACATGGTTTTGTTAACATGTGTATTGGTGAAAAACAATGGCTTGATATATTTTTATGTGCACTATGGTTTGGCTCCACGTTATATATGGTTCCACCACTTGGTTTGTTGGTTTGTTTGTTGTATGGTTTAATATATAGAATTGGTATTATAATATAATATTTGGTGGGAGCCTCAGTTTTGTCTATGGGGTCGAGGGATATGCCCTCGACCTCCCCCTTTTCAAACTTAAACTTCATCCAACCTTAAATACAATATTTTAACCATAGCTTTCATGGAACATCACGTGGCGTGTTGGGTAGGCGGGCTGGGTTAGAGCAGTGACCAGTCTTATAGGTCATGGGTCAAAACATTACATTGCCAATTTTCCCAAATACCATATTTTTACCAATTCAAACCAAAATTGTCGAAACTTCAAACATCAATAACTTTTGCATCCATAGGTATTTTTTCCATGAAACAACCGCTGTCAAAAACCTCTTAACCAACTCTTTCACTTTGTATGATTTACTTTACATTTTGAAGAATTTAACTTTGATCCACTTTGAGATGATCCACCTGGATCAATAACTCCCTCCCTACCTCACTGTCTCTTCTACCCTCCCTTCCTCCTTCCCTCCTTCACTCTTATCCTCCCCTCTTTCTCCTTCTTAATCTCTCCCTTATCCTCCTTTTCTCCCTAACTCCCTCCTTGCATTGATTTATTTCTCACCCCCAAATTCATCATTCTTTACCTACCTCCCTCTCTCTTTACATCTCTACCTCCATCCATCCATCTATATCCATTTATTTCCATCTTCCCCCTCTCTTCCCATCACTTTCTCTCTCTCACTCCCTATATTTTCCCCTTCTCTCTTTATGTCCCTTGATTCTCCTATCCTTATCCCTTCTTATCTCGTCCCCCACCACATGACCCCCCCTCTCTCTCTCTCAACCTACATTTCTCTCTCTAACCCTACCTCCCCCCCCTCTCTCTCCCCTCTCAGTTACTCTCTATCTCTCTCCACCCCTCCCCCATTCCATTACTCTCTCTCTCTCCCTCACTCATTCACTCTCTCTCTTTTTCTCAACCCATTTATGTCACTCCCTATTTATATCCCTCCCTCCCTCTCTCTCCATTCCCTCCCTCCTTCTCTCTCCATTCCTCTACCCTCCTTCCCTTTGTCTCTCTCCACCTCCTTTAGTCAAATCTCTCTCTCTCTCTCTCTCTCTCTCCATCCATCCCACTTGTTTCCTCCATCCTTCCCTCCTTTCCTATTTTTTTCCACTCCATTCCCCCCTAGCTTGATCCCTCTCTCCACCCTCCCCCCTCTCTCTCTTTCCCTTTCCCCACCAACACTCTCTATCTCTATAACTTTCTCTCTCTACCTCCATCTACATTAACACATCCTTCCATCTCTCCCTTCTCTCTTTCCTTCCCACCCTCCCCACTCTCCCTCACTATGTGCTCTCTTCCTCAGTCCCCATATGATCCAGATTAAAATCAGTGGCCACCCACCTATTCCATTGGCTTAAAACAATTGTCCATTGTGGTCATTTCCTAGTTATGTTTATACGGTTTTTTCAGTCCCAAACATCTAGGGTCGGTTTGAGGCCCTAAATGATGTTTTGTGGAGATTAGGGGGGTCAAATGGATTCTAATAACATTCATTTAGTCCTAGTTTAAATATTTAAAGCTCAGACAGACCTTTCCAATAAACTATCGAGTGCCCAAATCAAATATCGCATGCAAAAGTTATGACCCCAGGAAGTTGATTGTTTAACTAACCTCCATAGGGACACAAACTTTATGAAGGTTCATCTTCTAGGGTTATATTTTAGACTTTTGGGGTTCTCTCCCTCATGCTTATTATAATTAGTCCCTTTTGGCCTCATTTTGTATTCATCTTGGCATGACTGATCATAGCAGCCACATCTCTTCTCAAAGATAACTTCCACCATTCTAGCTATAGTATTTACGGTATGTTCTATTTTTTCAATTTAATAGAATATGTGTTTATTGTATATTTGTTTTATTTGCAATATATCGGTGTTTATGATTCTAGATCTGTTCTTTCATTTTTTCTCACATAAATCTAGATAACCATCCCTTTTGAATCCTCCCTCCATCCCTCCCTCACTATCCCTCCCTCCCTCATTCCCCCCTCTCTCTTGGTCCTCCATCACCCTCTCTCCCTCACCCTCCCTCTCTCTTACTAATTTTTCCTTCCCTCTTCCTCTCTCCTTCTCTCCCTCACTCACCTCCATCCCTCCCTCTCCTTCTCCCTCTCTCTATCCCTTCTACCCTTCCCTTCCTCCTTCACTCTATCTCCCACCATTAATCCCTTCCTTCTTTAGAAACTCAAGTGTGTTTTCTGAATCTTGTACACAATTTCAAATATGAGTGAGAGTATCCTTGTTGAACATGATGATGTTATTGACATAAAATATAAATAAGTGTTTAGTAACTATACTGAACCATTGATTGTAGCCATTGTTAAATTATGACTGAATACTTATTCAAATAAAGAAGGGATTCTTGCAATTCAACCATTTTACAAATATAATCAATAACTCAAACTCACTAGAGGGTGTTGGAATGCATCGAAAATTCACCTAAGTACAATACAACTCAACTTAATTTGAAAGGTACACAAGACTAGTTGTAAGTTACAATTTACTCAAATGAACTTACAATGCTTGTTCATAATGAAGTTGAATTAATCATGCTTCAATTCTTATGTTGCAGTATGATTACTTGATTGTTGCTTGCCTGATGTGCTACGTGATTACATGTGTTTGATTTCTTTCTTGAAGATACTCTATAGGTTCTTTATCTTGATGTGTTGATGATGCTTCAATGATTGATTCATGTTGTTTATGTATGCCTTCCCAAAACCTATAAAGAAGCACAAGGTAAAACCATGGTACACAATACAAAGTTCCTAAGAACCCTTATTCAATTTCGGGGTGGTCTTAGATGCAAACCAATACTCAAGGTTGGGATTTATGTCCAAAAACACCTTATAACACATGTACAAAATCACCCTTATAGTGCCTTTTTGAGTTCGCAAATTCCACAATTTTGCAGAAATTCTTATAATGCCAAATTAAAATTTTGAGAGTATCCATATAACTCCCAAGAATTTTGTAAAAAGAAAATTACAAACTCCCTTATAACTCTATTACAAAATTCTATCTGTATATCTCTTTTACTGCTCTAATTTTTATATATGTTTCTCCATATTTATTTATTTGTATATAGTTGATGTTGAATATATAAAAGTTTGGCAATAGAAGTTTGAAAATGACTAATTCCATGGGATGGTTGCAAGTCAAATTACCTTTAAAGCCTTATGCATTAGAAAAACATGTCATGGAGGCTCTTTGCACATAGGTAATCTCTTTTAGAAGCTAGATTTGGTATATTACAATTGTAGGAAGCATCTTCATTTTTTGGTGAAGCCCATAGTCATGTCCACTTTGGATACTAACCTCCTACGTGTTGTACATATAGGTCTCAATACTTCACTTGCAATTCCTTTTCCTACGCACACCTCAGTGATAAACTTAATGAAGGGAGAGTGCTCATGTCCTGAACATTCCAACATGCTTTGAAATTCAGCTAAGTCGTTGTTAGAAATAGTAATTACTCCCATTAGCTTTAACCTTAGCTTTATTTCTATTTTAAAACTTCAATTCAATTCAGTTAATAAAGAATGTAAGAGCATAAAGAATGCATGTAAAAAATAGGTTAGGTTTAGGGTTTTTCAATAAGTGTTTGAATACACCTTCATAGCTTGATTGTATTTGCATTAGTTGATCCTATGTTTACCAATAAAGATTGAAGAGCCATAACTCATTTTGCATAAAGGTTTTGTGTTTATTTTATGCCTCCATCCTTTAGTTTGTTATTAGAGCATAGGAAGAAGATCATTCAGTACAAGAATAAGATTGATCAGAGCGTTTGAAGAATATCCCTGATCAGGAATAAGAATTTTGGGTGCCGAAGAGAAAAAAACTTCAACAGAATATTTCCGCACCCATCAAGTGCAATATGGAGAAACATTTTTGGGAAAACGTTTGCACCCTAAAAGTGATATAATGAGCGAAAATTTTGTCAATTTGTCACACCCATAAAAATATTGATGTGCAATTTTTCGCACCCCAAAAGAAGATCAAAGTGTGGAAATTATTCATGGTTGTCCCTCTCTCAAATTGGTGGACAAAGCAAAAAAAATTGAACTTTTTTCTAGCCTTCCCTATCGAAAGGTGTGAAAGTCAAAATCCATGAATTTTTTGAGTTTAGATTAGTTCTTTATTAAGTTTAACAAGGTGAAGTTTTTTTATTAATGTGAAAGGAATTTGAAAGGTTTGAAAATATTTTATATAATATTTAAAAGTTCTTTTATAAAATACTTTTTTATATTTAAAAGTTTGGCTTTTAAAACTTTTATTAAGAAGGGGTTTTTGAAAAAAAGGGAGATTAAAAAAAAGAGAGGGTGAGACTGAACATGGTTTCTAACAACAATAACCAATCTTAGATTTCTCCTCTTACTCAGAAAAAGGACTGTGATTTATGGTCCATGAGGTTGGAGGTTTATGTCGGATTAGAATATGTGTGAGAATATGTCGTGCATGGCTATTCTAAAGCAACAAATGAAATATCTGAAAGAGCCCTATCAAATGGAGAAAAAGATATCCTAAGAATTCACATGAATATGCAAAGGAACTACATCACATAATGATCGCTTTGAATAACAAGGTATTTCCAAATATATCTTCTTCATTGCATGCAAAATATGCATGGGGAATCTTGGCTACCAGTTATCAGGGTACCGGTAAGGTACAAACTACTAAACTCCAAAACCTAAGAAGAGATTTTGAATATCTAAAGATGAAAGAATCAGAATCAGTGGATTATTTCATGACCCAAGTCACGAGGATTGTTAATCATATGAATAACAATGGCGAAAATATTGGTTATCAAAGAGTGGTTGAAAGGGTTATGAGATCTCTAGCTAGAAAATTTGATCTGAAAGTTGTTGTAATTGACGAAGCAAAGGATTTGAGTACTTTCTCTATAGACAAATTGACAGGATTGCTGTTGTCATATGAATCTAAAATCAATAGGAATGAAGATTCCTCTCTAGAGAATACTTTCAAAGAACAAGTCTCATTCTCAAAAGGTAAAGGAGGATAAATACTAAGAGGTAGAGGCAGACGAAGCAATGCCAAGGAAGATCGAGATCACAATTATAACCATGAAGGTGGGAACTGTGACAAAAAGAGGCCAGATAAATCTAATGTTAAGTGTTATTAATGCTATAAATATGGTCATTATGCTAATGAATGAAAAAATAAGAAAGTTAATCAAGACAAACATATTGCTAATGTGACTGATACCTCCGACAAAAAAAAAATATTTGTTATTTTTTATATGTCATGCTACACACGAAAGCCCAAAGTGACTTTGGATTTTAGATAGTGGTTGCAGTAATCATATGGCATGTGATAGATGTCTAATTGTAGGCGTACATGAATCATTGAATATAGAGGTCAAATTCATTGTGGATGAGGTTGTTCTATTTCTTGGAAAAGGAGTGGTTAACATATTGACCAAACAAGGCCAATAGAAGACAATCATATACGTATATTATGCTCCAATATTGAAGCATAATCTGCTCAACATTGGAAAACTTACTGAAAATAAATACGAACATGTCTTTGATGAATCCGACTATGAAATATATGAAAAACCTTCAAATAGACAACTAATAATCAAAGTACAAGTGACCAGGAACAAGATGTATTCACTAGTTATGAATTGTAGCAGCGATTTAAGCTCTTTTTCCCAAAAATACACATGCATGGATGATTATTGGTTATGGCATTTCAGATATGGACATCTTCACTTTTGTGGTCTAAAGTGATTGCAACATAAATATATGGTTAAAGAAATACCCCCTATGAAGGATCCACCAAACATTTGTGAGTTTTGCATCATTGCAAAGAAACACAGGGATATATTCACTAAAGGTATGCCTCTAAGGGAACATGCACCTATAGAACTTGTTCATACTAATTTGTGTGGTCTAATGCATAATTAGTCAATTGGCAGAAGCTATTATTTTCTTACATTCATTGATTATTTTAGTAGAAAAACATGGGTATATTTCCTTTGTCAAAAGTATGAAACTCTTGTAAAATTTAAGGAGTTTAAGGTTCTCGTAGAAAAAAAGAGTGGTCATCAACACAAAGTATTGAGAATAGATGGAGGGGGGAGTATCATTCAAAGGAATTTCATGATTACTACAAATATCATGGAATCAAGAGGGAATTCACAACAAGATATACACCTTAGAAGAACTATTTTGCAGAATGCAAGATCAAACCCATCATAAATATGGAAAGAAGCATGTTGAAAGGAAGAAACTTGTCACATGAATTTTGGAGAGACACAGTGGCTTGCATTGTTCATGTGTTGAACAAATATCCAACCAAAATTGTGAAGAATAGAGTACTAGAGGAAGCATGGACATGTATGAGTTGTAATGTTTCTCATTTCATAATATTTGGTTGCATTGCTTATGCTCATGTACCTAAAAAACTAAGAAAAATTATAGATGAAAGGAGGGAGAAATGTATCTTTCTTGGATACGGTGAAGAATATAAAGCATACAAACTATATAAACCCATTACCAAAAAGGTTATCATCAACATAGATGTGATTTTCAAGGAAGAAGAGTCATGGGATGGAACCATATACAAGGTTGTGGAAGAAACAATACCCCAACTAAAAGACGATGAAGAAGAAGAGATTATTGGACAACAGGGTCAAGTAGCATCATCACCAGTATCAAGTAATCATACAAAGAGAAAAAAAAATTAGTTCAAGGTGAAGCATTGAGATCAATAGATCAATATACTCCTAATCTATAATTAGGTAATGAATCTGATCACATTAATAGAAATATTATGTTGTCCCTAGACAAGTTAGGAAAAATTCAACCACAATTGTGCTCAAGAAGATAAAGAATCTAGTCGCAAGAGAATAGGTGATGGAAGAGAAGAGAAAATATAAGAGAAGAGGTGACAAAAGAGAAGATTCCATGAGAGAAACCAGCAATTGAAGAGAAGCTGCGACAAGAACATCCATGACCGAAGGAACCGAGACATAAAGGAAGCGGTTGAAAATGAAAGTTCGGTTGATCATGGGTAAGGATCCAATTAGAATAAAGCATGATTTTGGTAATAAATAATAAATGTATTTTGGGCCGATATTGCCTATTGCCACTTGTAACTGAATGTACGAGAATAGAAATGACATCTTGTCGACTAACATAAAAGAGGCGATTGATTAGGACATGTAAAAATCTTATAAAAGGGAGAACCCAAACTGTTGTTGGTTTTTTATTGTTTTGTTGGTCATTAGTAGGTTGAGAAGAGAAGTCAAGAGATTTTTTTTAGCTAATAGAACCAATCCAAATTGTCTGCGGATCGATTGTTAGGAGAAGTAGAGGAGAAGTACTTAGACCCAAAACCAGAGAGAATGAGAGGAGAGAAGCATGTATAAGTTGTAAAGAATACTTAGAAAATATTTTACAATATGAGTGCATAGATAGAAGGTTCTAACATTTTCTCATGCCATATGAAGAGTTCCTTTGTGGTTGTTTTCCTTTAGCCCTCCTCTTAGGACCCTAACCCAGGTTCAATCCCTTCTGCTTAGCGTAACAAAGCCCAAGATATCATCTCGATAGAGAAAAGCTTAGTAGGAAACACTTGCGACACAGATGCAGTCTCACCCAAGATATATTTCTATGGATAACTTCCAAAACCAAGTTTCCGTATCAGAATCTAACATTCAACATTCACACACATACACAGAATCTAACATGGAAACCCATCCAGGAAAAACCACAAAGGTGTTATTCATCTAGAATGAGAAATACATGCATATTTTGTCTACGCACTAAGCTGCAGACTCTATTCTATATATTCTTCTCTATATTTACAGACTCTTTCTTCCTCTCATGTTCTTTGATCTTCTCTTCCACTCTCCCCCTACTCAACTCTACTAAGGATTCACACACAGCCTGGATCGACTCAACTTCTTCTATAATTTTGCGCACTCAGTTACAAAATATTCAACTCATAAACACTTAGCAACAAATAACACACAAAAAAATATAGAACAACTAACAGTCTAACAATGAAGAGATAAAAACAGAGAAGCTAACCTGCATATTTACAAACTCATTACACACTCTTTACCTGTTGCTTTCTTATTCGACTTCCTATACTTAGCTAGTAGGTTGTATTTCCTATTCTAGTAACACCTGATGGTAGTCGTTAATGGCTTGAATTACAAATATACCTTCATACATGTGGCTTCCACTGGTTCTAGCCGAACTCATACCCACTATATTTATGCCCTGTCACTTTCTAACTATTATGCCTTACTGTCATTTTCGAGCCGTTATACCACTTGCATGCCTTCTGGTACTATTATTCTATCGTATATTCCCTTTTCTCATTCTTTTCTTCTGTCATGACTTCCTCTTCTATCGTGCATCTTCCTTATTCTTCCTTCCTATCCCTTCCTCTTTCACAACTCCTTTCTCCTCTTATTTCCTGTGGTTGCCTTTGTCACAACTCCTTTCTCTTCTTCTTTATCTCTTCTCCATAATTAGGAATAATTCTAAGTAATTGTTTCTTTCCTTTCCTTAGGCTCAATAGTCCCCCAACACTCACCTGTGGATCGTCCCAAGCCATTCGAATCTATTCCTCCATTTCTTTACTTGTGTTGACTTTACTGTGAAAATATTCCAAGATTTTTGCCACTCTCTCTACTACCAGCCACACTTCTTCCTCTGTCTTCTACAATTTCTCCACAAAGTCAGAACTGACATGTTCCAACATTTCCTTCTCTATTGATGTAACTTATTTACGCTCCTTCTGATGTACATTCTTTCATGTATCTTCTTTCTAGATTATGATACTAATGTGGTTATTTCTTCTATGGGATAAAGTTACTATTTCAGAGAAGTGGGACGGTCGAGATGGGAAACTCATTAACATCACTGATTCTTCTTATTTACATTTCTAGCTTCAGCTTCCAACTCATCCCAGGTTTTTCCTTCCCCCGTCAAAAATATTCCTCTTTATCATCCTTGAATGAGTATACGACATCGATATAAACCTTAGAGATCACAGTAGTTGGAAAGGAAACTCGGTGTATAGGCATTTTCTTTTCCCTACTACTGGTAAATTCTGCACTCTCATCGGTGTATTACCTTCCCTCATTAGAATCTACTAGTTCTTTTTTTCTTGAAAGTGTCATCACCCATTATGTTTTGAGCCTTTTGTAGAGATGATGGTGATGACGGTGGAATTTTTTTTGTTTTCCATTATCCAAATACTAATTCATACCGAAGGGTTCTAGCAATGGATACTATGCACTCTGGAGACTTGTTCCACAATTCTATCTAGTGGCTTTGGTGGGATGTCCTTTGGCCCTTGAATTCTAGTCATTGTTTCTTCATTCTTTCTTAGCAATGTTGAGACAATCTTGCTCTTATGGGAACAAGAACGCTTCCTTATTTCCAAACCTGGTAAGATGGTATATATCGTTAGTGCCAATAGGACTGGAATTAGATCAGTTTCCAATCGCCTCCTTGCTTGTGGTGGAAAATATTTGACAACACTTTCCTTAACCATAACAGGTATCACAACTTAAATCACAGAAACCTTGAGGGAAATTGTGCTAAATATCATAGTCACCATACCTCTATGACAAGTTTACTTCAGATCTGGGTGTTCTAGGAAAAAAATCGTTGTTTCATTATATCCGAATCAATTTGAAAGTGAGGGAAAGTAGAATAATTTACTAGGTGCTCAGTCTATTAAATGTTCACATGCATAGTCATCAAGTGGAATAATGACAACATGACTCATCATGAGGGTCACCTTTCTGAGTCATCATGTGGAAAATACCAACTATGTCACCCTTTACCATTGTGACATCATTATACTTATGGCCAAAGTGACCGTTATATTTTGTTGATCTCTGCAGATTAATGACTGGAAACTGTCCTGTCAGTGAGTTTCTTCATTATTGTGCCAATGTCACATAATTTACGACCTATTTTCTTTCATTTGGTATATTTCCTTTCTTTTTCAGTTCATTAAGTTTCTCACCACGCTCCTTACAACTTCAATTTCCCTTGCAATAGGGTTCCCATCTTGCAATAGACCAATTGTCTTCTTTTAGAATTTGGACCTTGGCTAGATGTGAAGTTTGCTTAACCTCACTTCTCTTTGTGACAAACTAGCAGTCTGTGATAATGTATTTTTGCTCATCTTTTTTTTTCATGTGACCAAGTCACAACTATTAAAATAAGGTCTCATTCGACTCCCATTGACGAATCCTCTGACCTCTGTCCCATATAATTTTTCTAACTTCACTGCTCCTCCATAAGTGATTTCCTTGATGACATATGGTCCTAACCAATGTGTTTTCAGCTTTCCTGGATGCTTGAAGAATTTGATTTCATACATAATAACAAGAGCTCTGACTTCAAAATGATTTCTCATAATATGGCTATCATGCTATACCTTTTTCCTTTTCTTTTCTATGTTTTGGTGAAATCCTGCAGCAAAACATTCTTCCTCCAAGTGTATTAGTTGAAGTAATTTATCTTCCATGGCATCAACATCTATCATTTCAGTGATCACAACAACTTTTAAACTTGGTACAATATATTCCATAGGCATGATAACTTCTTGTCCATACACCAACATGAATGGAGTATGTCTTGTCAACTTCTTACATGTTGTGAAATATGCCCATAATCCTGTAGAGATCTTATGATCTTAGTAAGCTCTTAGCGTATTGCATACCTTTGTTAGTGCATTTTCCATAATCTTGTTGAATGATTCAACAACTCCATTTTCTTGAGGATGATATGGATTTGTTCTTCTATGCTATATCTAGAATTCATCAGTCAGTTCTTCAATCAATTGATTAACAAAATGTGTTCCTTGATCGCCGATTAAAATATTTGGGCACATGAACCTTGTCACAACATTTTAAAAAAAACTTAATAGCAGTCGCAACATTGCAATCCTTTACTGGTGCCACTTTTTCCCATCTTGTTAGGTAATCAGTCACAGTGATAATATACCATGCTCCCATGTGCTTTCCTGTCGGACTGATAGGTCCTACAAAATCAACAACCCATTTATCGAATTCTAGTAATTTTATTTACGGTACGGATGTAATTTCATCCCTTCGAGATGGATTCCCTATTCTTTGACAGATAGCACATCTGCGACAATAATCCTGAGTTTTTGCATGCATGGTGGGCAACCATAGTCCTGCTTGCAAAATGTTGTGCACTGTAGATTTTACTATGATAGTTTCCTCCTGGGAAACCAACATGTGCTTCACTTAATATCATCGGGAACTCGTGCTCCAAAATGCAAAATATAAGTATCTCATCAGGACCCATTTTATACAAGTGTCCAACAATCAACTAGAAATCTGCAGCTTGCACCACCAAATGTTTCTTCTGCGTAGTGGTAAATTCAGTTGGCGCATAACCCGTACTAAGAAAATGTATAATATATTTATATTGATCATTAAACATGGTTATCACATAGAGTTGTGCATAAGGAATATTATCTTCCAAGATAGTAGGTTCTTCTCCACTTTCAATCCTGGATAGATGGTCTGGTCCCAAATTCAACCGATCGGGTTTAAAAATTATCTCAAAATTAAATTCCTGAAAGAGGAGAATCCAACAATAGATTTCACCCCCCAACACTGGCTTATTTACCAGATACTTCAGTGTAGAATGGCCAGTGTACATCTTGAAATGTCCACCCAGTAAATAGTGTCTAAATTTCTACAGCGCAAATACCATTGCTAGTCCTTCTCTCTCCATTGTGGTATATTTTTTCTCTATGGTTGATAACTTCCTACTAGTGAAGGAAATGGGTTGATCAATCGATCCTTCACCCAGTTGTGTCAGTACCACGCCAAGTGAAACAAATGATGCATCAACATGAAAATGAATCTCTTTTTCCTAGCCTAGAAATACAAGTATTGGCATAGTATCAATCTTGTTCTTCATCTTGTCGAGACTCTCTTGAAAATATTTTGTCCACTAAAACTTAGTTTCTTTTTTCAGCAGTTTGTCCATCGGAGCAGTCACCTCCACATATCCCTTGATAAACTTCCTTTAGTATCTAGTATGTCCTAATGTTTCTCTTAATTTTTTAACTATAGTGTTATCAACCCAAATGGCACTTCTCCGTCTGAGTGCTAACTTTCCATATGTTGGTACACAAAAGGACACTATAGGATTGAAGTTTGCCTAAACACTATAGATGGGCATGAAATGAGATGCATTTACCCTTTAACCTGCTTGCCATTTTAATTTTCTATATGTTGATTGCCGTACGCGACTATCTCCACTGAAACTTGCATACACACATGACTATATCTGTTGAAAACCCACCTACTATACGTGACTATTCTCATTGCAACCCGCGTATAGATCTGTACGTAGGTTTCCTTTAAAGAAACTCACGTGTCATACGTGGGTTTCCTATATCAATAGTCGTGTACACATCCAATCAACATTAAAAAATATAAAACATGACTAATGCAGATTAGTTGAGCCTTAATCATTAACCATCTCAACTGTCTCATCCTCCTCAACCTTTGAAACTGCTCTATTTCCCAAAGTATAAATATAGGCCTTGGGGAGGGCATTAATAAATCATGTTTGGATAGCAAAGTTATGCTGGTGGTATATCTTCAGAAGTCCTTGGAGCAGCAGAACTCACAGTCCTTTTCTTAGGCGTTGGGTTGTACACTTATCTCATTCACTGATTGTTAATAAAGAGAATTCTTCTTCCAACTTTGTGTTGAGTCTCTTTCATGTATTAGGGTTTGATGAATGTATTTGATTAAGCACTATATATATTATTTATCTAACCTATCATATATATACATGTATAAGATTGTACTTGGAGAATTTTCTCTTTGCAATTGAAGGAGGTGCATCCCTGAAGGATTTGGAGAGAAGTAGAGCAGAAGAAGACAAAGCCTGGATCAACCGTCAGTAATCGGGTGAGTCCAACATTTCTTCCTATTTCCTTTCTGTACTTTAAAGCTGATTGTCTGCAAGTTTTAGAAGTAAGTTGGTAACCCTAGACCCTAGGTTACAAGGGTGTTTATTCTTGAACAACAGAACTGGCGACTCTACTAGGGAGCCCAGACTATTGTGGGTTAACTCTGTAGATCAGTGCCCAGTCTTTGCCTAGATTCAGTGTGTGGTGTCTTGTCTTGGTTCATATTTGTAGTGGTGCTTTGAAGTCCTTGATAATTTTTCTTTTTTTGAAAAATTTAACTCTTGTATGCGGGTTGCTCTTGCACATAGTCGCGTACAGAGGTCTGCGTATGTGGGTTTCTCGATAGCACAGTCACGTACAGTACATGGGTTGCTCTTGTACACAGTCACGTACAATCCTGAGTAACAAAATTTTTGGGTTAGGGTTTGCTTGTCCCTATCCTTCTATAGATTTTGTCTTGCTGAGTGGCCTTCACTATGAGCATTGCACTGTGAGTTTGAAGACCTTGTTAGCCATGAATTGTGCTTCCTTGTAAGCCCTTGAGTTCTTATTGTTTGGATTGTCTGTCTGTTAGCAACTTGAAGTGGATTTACTTGTTGGGTAATAGGTTTAAGTGTTGGTTTTCTGAATCAATGATCAAGGTTCTAGACACTGTATATTCCATTCTATTTTTGAATAGTATTGGTTTGTCACTTGCCTTTGATTGAGTTCAGTGATTTCTATTCATTGTGCCTTCCCAAACTAGGGTTCCAAGTCATCCTTAGGTGGTTGATATTTGGTTTTATGAATTTGCTTTAATTCATTTTGCTTATTTTATACAGTTAGTTTATTCAAGCATACTCAAGTATTGTGCATTTAGGTGCATAGTAGTCTTTGAGCAATTTGAAAAGTGAAAAGAAAACGTTAGAAACTTTTACATTTGATTTGCATACAGTAGTTTTGTTTTCAGTTTTTAAATTCAATCTCAAAAATTACAAAAATATTGTCTTAGTTTTCTCTTCATTTGTTGCATTTTCAACAGTTTACATTTACAAAAAAAAAGAAAAGAGAAGCTTGTTTTTTAAGTAGTGATAATTTGCTTTGGAAGTATACACCTATTGTTTTTTACATTTCTTATCGAGTCAAAAACATCATAATATTTCACTCCACTTTCCTTCTGAGTAAAAAATATCCCTTAAAATGAATGCAATAATTAAAATTTAGTAGTAATTTTTGTTTTTTAGGGCCATACACCTACTAGCTTAGGATAGACTTGTGGGATAGGAAGTGTAAACTCCCCATAAGTATTTAAATTTAGACATAGTGGGCCAATCTATAGGTAAATCCTTCTCTTTATTGATAGTATCTAGGAAGTTCCTCTCAAACAAGAGTCAAGCACGAGGCTGCATGGAGGCATTGGACTGAGGACTTAACCCTCTGATTCCTTGTCGAAACATAAACCAGGTTTTTTACTCGACTGGGGATTCTGTCCCAGACAAATTTTTGTGCTTAGCTACCTTTCCCATGCATACAAATCAGGCTTGCGACTGTTCCCCCATACTGTTGGTATAGTTAAGGTAGCCTCTAGTCTCTTGACATCTAGGGTTCATACATAGGTAAACTAGAAGGCTATTTCTGGTTCACCTTGGACAGGCTTGGAAGATGACCCTTGTTGAAAGTGTAGGAGGGTGGTGGGTGATTCATCTGCTTGTGCCTAAGAACCTCTTCAAGGACTCCAAGAAACTATCTTTCAACTTTCTTCGGGAAAGCATATCTTTTACCCTTTCTAACTGTTGAGACTTTAGGATTTTTCATAGTGATTGCTTTTTGGTTTGTCTGTGTTTAGTTGACCTTAGGGTTTGAATAGTCCAATTTACAATCATGGAGGACCAACCTATCAAAAGGTCATGAAGGTTACAAAACATTCCTCCTCTTATCACATTGGAACCTCCACCTCCCCCTCAAAGGTGGAGATTGCACACGGACTGTTCATTTGAACCGATAGGAGTCAGTGAAGTTCCAGGTGAACCAAAACTTAGGGAAAACTACCTTAATTTAAACACAGTTGAGATAGAAGACTTGCAAGATGACGAGTTTTCAAGGAGTTTTAATACACCTCTGACTAATTTAAACGATCATGTGATTGTTCAGGTTCGTCCTTTTGATCCACCCGTGATTGGTGTCCCCGTGGGCAGAATAATGTCTAGTGTAGGAGAAAGTTCTTTCATTTTAACCTCATCCATCTCGACTGAAGGGGTGCTACCTACCCTTGTAAGTACCCCTAGATCAAGCATACCTACTATGCCCTTAACTCCAGTGAGCCAAGTGGTTCAACCGTTGGTTCCCACAAGCCAAGCAGGTGCTTCTAGTGGTATATGTAGGCCCACCACCCTCTTATGTAGGGGTACAGTTTGGGAACACTAACCCTTATGGTCAAGGTTTCCAAACCCTGGTCTTTGCTCCGTTCATGAGATCTCCCTTTTTGCTTTTTAGCGGAGGGATACCTGCTCCTATATTTCAAACCCCAGTTTGGACTGGGCCAGGCAAAACCTCTTATACTGCACTTCACACCAACATTCCTATGGCTTACGGATGGAATCTGTTTCAAAGTAACCCATCCACTTCATAACCGGTGGCAGGGGGCAACCCACCTTTACATATGGGAATTTTGGGGCAAGTCCCTCTAATCCCCAAACTAGCACTTTTAGTGCTTCGGTTCGACCTAAAATTCCTTTCCTGACAACGTTAAACTTGCTAGATTTGTCTAAACTGATGAACGACCCGGTGAGGCATGATCCCTCATGGCCGCCTGTACCCACCAAGTTGCCCTTGGACATCCCAAAATTCGAAGGAAAATTTGGTGAAGATCCTGAGGCTCATGCCATCACTTTTCATTTATGGTGCTCTTCCAACTCACTGAGTGAACATTCAGTTCGGTTGAGGCTGTTCCAAAGAACATTGACGAGCACTGTAGCAAAATGGTACATTGAGTTTCCTTCTTCTATGTTTAATAGTTTTTGGGACTTGGCTAATGCATTCCTTAGCCACTTCCAACTTCTTGTCCGATATGATTTCAGAATAGACTTGTTATCTACCTTCTGGTAGAACAAGGCTACCCATATCTCAGATGACATCCAAGAATGGAGGAGGCAGAAGAGCCTTATTAAAGCCACTATTCCTCCCGAGTTTTTACTAGAATGGTTCCTTAAATATGTATTGCCTTATATATCTAAGGACGTATCTACTTCAGAAGTGACGAGTGAAGAAGAAGCTATCCTCAAGGCCCAACAAATAGATCTGATATATTCTCAGTCTGGGATCTTATATGAGATTATCCCTGAGGAAATGAGGCCAACACACGATGCATAGAAACCTAAGCCTGGACCCCATGCCGATGGTGTGGTTAGTTCTGTTAATTCTCCCACTGTAGAATCTTTGGACAAACAGCTCCATCAGCTATCCGTCAAACATTCTATGGTGGAGGCAACAAAGGCTTCCTCCTCACCCCAAAATGCAAATGTTTTTTCATAGACCTCTCAGAATAGAAATCAACAGCTCGATGGGAAAAAGAAGAGAGGAAAGAAAGGGGAGGGAAATCAAAACAAGCGAAAACCCGCAAATAATGTTGATGGGGGCAAGAAAGAAAATAAAAAGTTTAAATTCCCATGTAAGTTGTGCCATTAAGATCACCTCACCCATATTTGTCCCCTTATGGAACAAGCCCAGAAGCTATTAAAAGCTCAACAACCAATTGTCCTGAAGGATCCTTTCCCAAAGGGAAGAATTCAGCTTTAGCTTCAAATGTAGCAGGGGGTACTCCAAATGCCCCTGACCCCAATTATATCAACATGGTTCAATATTCAACTTTACTACAGACCAGGAATAAGAACTATGAAAAAGAGACCTTGGAGAAGGGTAATTCCATAGGTGAAACTTCTAACCCTCTCATGATCAAGAAACCTGCCAAAATTATGCCCAAGATACCGAAAGGTGTATTTAAGAATACCTTGCATAATCCTAATGCTAGGGCTGCATCCAACTACTCCATGGTTGAATACTTAGCCCAGGCACCTTATGCAATGTCAGCTTTAAAGATGTTGCAGAGTTGTCCCGCCCAGTGGGATGCACTCTTAGCAGCCTTAGGAAGTATGGACTATTAATTCTTACACATGATCTAGGAACTAAGAATCAATCTCATGAAAGAATAATCAACAAATACTCATGAAATGGTGTTAATCGGAACCAAAATGGTTTCCTTTGTGTAGATTCAATAAATAATGAATAGTTACAATAGTAATGTCAAGCAATAGCTTAACTTTATGAATAATTCGAATACCTAAGGAGACAATTCGAAATCAATGAGTGAGTCTAGCTTAACTGACTCTGAGCCATTCAATCACACTCAGTTAACCACTTGACCAAAACCCTAATTGGCTCACCAAACCCTAACTGAAGTTGGAGTTCAATAAATAACTGAATCTCAACTGAAGGAGATCAAACACATGTCATAGCAAGCCAACCATCAAGTGCTAGTGCTCCATGACTTCAATGAACCCTGATGAGGTTAACTGAAGCTGAACTGATCATCAGAAGTAGGTGGAGGAGCCGTCCTGTTGACTCCAGATCATTAAATAATAATAAATAATCATTAAATAATATATTTAATGAGAGGAGGCGCCTTAACTGACTGGTTGAACTGATTGTAACCACCAGTTAGCACTTAGGTGCATTAATATCACTCAGATCACCCCCGGAGTGCTCCAGTTAGCCTTCTTTAGTGTAGGAGAAGGCTGCGTTAGCCTCCTTGACTGTAGGAAGGCATGGGTGTGACTGGATGATGGCAATTAATTCTCCACTGATGTCAATTAATGTCCATTATACTTAGGATAGTGGTTTAACTAGGCCAATTTGACCAAAAGAGTCTGTATGATGATAAATGTCTCCAACACCCCCCCTTAAGCTATACTTAGGAAGAGTTAGAAAAAATAGATTCATAAAAATTCTAGGGCCCTGGAAACAAAGGCCATAGGTCACCCTGTACAATAAATTAACTGCTTAATATAACCAAGGAAGCAGGGAAAACCTCATGGGAAAAATACCCCTCCTCAAACTAAGCAGTAAATCAAGAATTGGTTCTTCTATGCAGCAGCATCCTGAGACTGTGCATGTGAACCTTTGAATCCAAACTAAATGAATATGTCTGGAGGAACCTTCCATTTTGTAAGAAGAACAATTCACTCAACTGAATCATAAATATAAACAGCTGCACGGTGAATACTGGACCCATGTAGAGTAGCTAAAATCATCTGAAGAGAGAGAAAAGGTTCTTGAGGATTTGAACCATGTGTGGAACACTCAATAAACTGATATTTTTCAGCCTTGAACAGAAAACCATGAGTGGTAAAAGCAGCCCCAATTTTTAGGAGCAAGTGTCCAAGCGGATGCAGAATGTCTTCCTCTTTACTAGTTCTGTGAGGAGATGAGCTTGTGACCAAAGGTAGAGAATCCCTGGGACTCTGGAGAGTGAATGATTGAGCTCCATAACCTGATATAGCTTCATAAATATCTAATGATTCACAAAATAAAATATCAGCAACCTCATAAGAGGAAACTAACACCAAATCCCCAGCAGCAAAATTGAAGAAGAAATGCGGTACTTGATTTTTCACACCGGAATTGGTGAGAGAAGCTACAAGCATGACTGAAATATATTGGATTTTAAAATATGAAAAAAATAATAGCATATCAAAATGCAAATCATATCTAAATAATTTCACAACAGATCCAAAACTGTGAAATGAAATCAAATCCCCAGCAACAGTTTTGTAGGAGACTTGGGGTACTTGTTTCTTCACACCGTTGATGAGAACAACTACAAGAAGTACTGAAGGTTTATGAACCTGAAATTTTGAACCAAGAAATATCAGATCAGATCCAAATAATATCATATCAGATCCAATAAGGTTCATATCAGATCCAAAATTATGGTCAACCGAGACGGTAGATGCATAGTTTTCTTCTTCTTCAAAATTCTGAATTTTGGTGCATGCAATCCTGTAGGATTTTGCTGGAAGATATAGATCATGGGGAGAAAATGTGTCACTCTTATAATCTGATATTTATTCCAAAATATCCAATTTTTTACATATTTTCACACCAGCAGCAACATTAGAGGAAGAAAAATCAAATTTCTCTTCACTTTCGGAAGCAATTACTGGTAAATTTTGCACAGAATTCAAAGGAAAATCACCGGTGAATGTTTGCATGGAAGTGCAGTAGTATTTTTATTCAATATCAGAGCTTTGAATGTCTTCTTCTGTTTCAGCAATATGAGAATATGAGATATCAGATATCTCATGAACTTCTGGAGCATCAGGAGAAGGAATCACTGCATGGAGACTTTCTTCAATTCGAATTGAATGTGTAGAAGATTCTGCTTCATCTTCATCTTGAACAACTTCATCAGAGAGAGTAGAGGATGATAATTTTGAGTGAAGAACTCTTGTGGTGCTGGCTTTGATCTCCAAAGTACTATTATTATCCTCATTTTGCTTTCCAAAGGTTTTGTCCAATATTGTCTAGACTTCCTTTGGGTGTTCAACAAAACCAAGAATAAGGTAGTACAAGCTAGGAGAAAGGGCCAAGCATATTGCTCCAATAGCTCTATCATCGTCATTTAGCTAGTCATTCTCATTCTCATAAGACTCTTTTCCAAGTCCAATAGACACCTCATAGAGCCCTCGTCTCTTCAGAGATGCAATCATCTTCAACTTCCATTCTGAATAGTTTGTGAATGGGGTGAGAATAGGGATTGATGAGTCCATTCAAATTTGTACCTGTTAGGACCTGCAAATCAAAACAAAAAAGGGCACCGTAAGGTCAAACAACCTGCACATTCTAGGATTTCATCACACCCAGCATAGTCAATCAAGCAAGCTTGATCAACAAGTTCTTTACTTGGGATATTGAGTGGTAAGCCTTGGCTTCTGGTGCAGTGCTGGAATTTTGAGCTATTGCTCAAATTTCATGGAGAAATCTGTCAAAAATCTTGTTTTTGAGAGATAGATATTCGTCCCTCTGTATGCTTTGATACCATATTAATTCTTGCACATGATCTAGGAACTAAGAATCAATCTCATGAAAGAATAATCAACAAATACTCATGAAATGGTGTTAATCGGAACCAGAATGGTTTCCTCTGTGTATATTCAATAAAAAATGAATAGTTACAATAATAATGTCAAGCAATAACTTAACTCCATGAATAATTCAAGTAACTAAGGAGAAAATTCGAAATCAATGAGTGAGTCTAGCTTAACTGACTCTGAGCCATTCAATCACACTCAGTTAACCACTTGACCAAAACCCTAATTGACTCACCAAACCCTAACTGAAGTTGGAGTGCAATAAATGAATGAATCTCAACTAAAGGAGATCAAACACATGTCATAGCAAGCCAACCATCAAGTTCTAGTGCTCCATGACTTCAATGAACCCCGATGAGGTTAACTGAAGCTGAACTGATCATCAGAAGTAGGTGGAGGCGCCCTGTTGACTCCAGATCATTAAATAATAATAAATAATCATTAAATAATATATTTAATGAGAGGAGGCACCTTAACTGACTGGTTGAACTGATTGTAACCACCAGTTAGCAATTAGGTACATTACTATCACCCAGATCACCCCCGGAGTGCTCCAGTTAGCCTCCTTGACTGTAGGAGAAGGCTAAGTTAGCCTCCTTGACTGTAGGAAGGCGTGGGTGTGACTGGATGATGGCAATTAATGCTCCACTGATGTCAATTAATGTCCATTATACTTAGGATAGTGGTTTAACTACGCCAATTTGACCAAAAGAGTGTGTATGATGGTAAATGTCTCCAACATGGACTCATCGAGTCTCATGGCAAAATTCCACTTGTCTGATGTCAAAATTCACCTACCTTACCATGTAGCCTTATCAATAGATGTCATCCATGGTGGAAATACCATTGGAAGGGTAGTTTTCAAGAAGGGTGCTTCTACATGTGTTATGTACTTGTCATGTTGGAAAGCTCTTGGATCCCCAGAGCTAGTCCCATCAAACACCCTGCTTACTGCTTTCGACGGAAGGTCATTCCGTCTGCATGGTATCCTATCGGATTTTGAAATTAAGTTGGCAGGGAAAGCATTATTTGTTGAGGTAGAGGTGATTGATGCACCTTTGGACTATAATTTTCTCTTTAGAAGAAGCTAGACTTATGCCATGTCTGCTATTGCATTGGCCGTCT
Organism: Pseudotsuga menziesii; assembly: GCA_001517045.1. Lineage (NCBI taxonomy): Eukaryota > Viridiplantae > Streptophyta > Pinopsida > Pinales > Pinaceae > Pseudotsuga > Pseudotsuga menziesii. The sequence continues at coordinate 340,715 of LPNX011086359.1, read as the reverse complement.
TTCGGGTGGTAGTGTTTCCACATGAAAGGAAGTTCGTTACTGTTGACCAACTCAATTTTACTCGAAAAGGCCGCATGGAATCTCACAAGTCCACTGTGCCATTGGTTGATCAGGTCAAACCTACTGCACAGAGCTTAGGGGCTGGAATGTACACATCTTTGATGGGAACATTCGATCTTCCATCTCCTATTAATTATATAGGTTCTACTAGTGTGGTAAAGTCCATTGCTACGGTTGTTGATAGGACTGATCCTTTGGTTCTCCCTTCCCACCATGAACCTAATGTTCCCTTATCAACAGTGGAAGTGGCTTATCAAGCTATCACCCAAACCACTATTGATCCCATTCCGGTTCCCCTCACAATCTCAGAGGAACTAGAAGAAGCCTATATTCCTTCTTGGGAAGAAAACTCTTTTTATTATACAAATTGTTTAGATATGGTTTTACTTTCTGATGAAGCCATTCTGGAATCCATGTGTAGACGAGATAATATCTATGAATATCTTCACTATTGATCCTATTTTCTTCTAGAGCTAAGCAGGATAGAGAATCAAGAGTTTCAGGTGAGACTGACAGATGATGTTGATACGCCCATTAATCCCTTACCCAGGGAAGGAGTGTTTGCTAAGGGGAATATGCCAAATATTTCTGCTACCATCCCTATCAACATATCTGTAAATCTTGACATTGTGGAAAATATACATATCAGCGCAAACTGCTCTCCTGAGGAGATTACCATTTATACCATCTTGTTTAAAGAATTCCACGATGTTTTTTCCTAGTCATATGATGAGATGCCAGGAATTGATCCATCTATAGTCAAGGATGATATCCAAACATACCCTAATGCTAAACCTGTTCAAAAAAATTTGATACTTGTTAACCCGCGTAAAGCGACGACAGTGAAGGCTGAAGTGGAAAAACTACTGAAATTTGGTTTTATTTATCCCATTGCTTTGACGGAATGGGTATCCAACCTTGTTCCTGTTGATAAGAAGCAAGGGACCATATGCATCTATACCGACTTTAGAGATTTGAGCAAATCCTGTCCTAAGTACAACTATCCCACACCATTTATAGATCAAATTATTAATGCTTGCGTGGGAAGTGAAGTATTCTCATTTATGGATGGTTTCTCCGGATATAATCAAATTCAAATTAAACCGGAAGACCAACATAAAACAACTTTCATTTGTCCTTGGGGTACCGTCACATACAAAAAAATGCCCTTTGTATTGAAAAATGTTGGGGCAACCTTTCAGCGGGCAATGAATTTTTCCTTTCATGATATTAAAGGCATTGTCGAACCCTACCTTGATGATCTGCCTGTAGATTATCGTAAGAGGATTGACCATCTAGATCACTTGCGTTTGATATTTGAATGATGCAAATACTATAAAATTCGCTTGAATCCCCACAAGTGTGTTCTGTGTTGAGTCAGGGAGACTGCTCAGATTCATTGTTTCTAATAGAGGCATTCAGGTGGATCTGTTAAAATTTGAGGCCATTGTAAATATGCATCCTCCTCGTTCTATTAGGAAACTTCAGAGCCTACAGGGAAAGTAATATTTACTTTCTTAATCTTAAGTGGAATTAGGAATTGGTCACTAGAAATTCCAACTCCTTCCATTGCAGGAATACCTTCTGAATCAAGTATGTTTATATCGATAAGATCAACATCATCCAGTTCTCCTGTAACATTGTAACATTCCATCCAGTGGTGGACTGTTGTGCTGCATTGATGGAAATTTGTGGCTGGGACCAATATTTCTTCAAATATATTTTCCTTCATTATTTGTAGCACAACATCAATTATTGGGTGTTCACTTGCGAACTAAAATGTATGGGTTACTATTGTGGCTAACGCTTCCCACTAAACATTTCCTCTTTGCATATTCATGGATGTATACAAATTCCTTGGTACCATTTCCAACATGTGTATGAATCAATGAATCCACTCTTGTCCTAGATATTCCTACCATGTCATGCGACAATGCTCAATATGTTCAATAGGATTTGTCACTCCTGTATAATTATGATCAGTATCACGAATCTATAATATAAATCTAATCTCCAACAATATTCTACATCATTTTCATTCAGAGATAGATTGTTTATGTGTACCCCACCATATAGCGGGCATAGCTTTCAACACAAAGTCCAAGGTGAACAATCGTTGTGATTCTATGACTTTTTCTTCAAACTCCACCAGAAAAGATGCAAGGTTGGGTAATCCTTGATATGTATAAATATCACTTACCTCAGCTCCTACCCGTCTGGTAGATATTGTGTTTCTTGTGCATCTTTGCATGGGGACTTCATGCAGCCAGTTCTCCCAATTTTCTAATGCATCACCTGAATCGGATGTGCAAGAGCTTACACTCTTCCAACTTATCTTTCCATCAACTGTTAGATTTATATAATCATATATTAAAGACATAATATTATAAAATTGGTCTAGGTAATTTCCTTGGCCTTCACTATTTACTGGCTCGATATATCTTTTCCCTTTGAGCGGATCAATTGGTGCGACCACCCTTATTTCATAATCTTCAAATGACAATATTATTTTCCTAAAATTAATAATTTCCTGGTTATCTATCGCCCAATCAATTCCCAAAAGTGCAGGGTATGGATTTGTTTCATCGACAATGTTGATTACTTCAAAGTATGCATATGTCCACAAGCGTTTGAATTCAATGCGTACTTGAGTTAGTCTACTAATGGGTAGAACCTTGGACTGGTTCGCAAGACTTAGCTGAATGGGAGACCAATCCATATTTAGCTTATTCATGTTTTCCCATTTCTGTCTTGTCAGTATGTTGACATCCGAGCCCATATCTAATATGATATAGTTTATATCATAATCTCCTATCCGCACAATCATTCACAGTTCTCAGCTTGTTTTTGGTCTCTTCTCAATAGGGTTAAATCTCTTTTAAGGTCATAGGTCTTCTAGAGTTTCTTCTGTGAGTGTTGTCAATTCTGCGACAACATCTCTATCATGGATTAGTGATAAACAGCTTTTGAAAAATTATTTATGCTTACTAACCTTTTTCATTGGCTGCTTCCTAAGTATCTGTTCAAATATTTTGGGCATGGTATTTACTTGTCCATATTGTTAGAATAAACAACCCATAGTTTGATACCTTAGACATTAATTAATCCATTTTTGTCTTATTTGCCTAGTTTCCATATTCCACCTTATGCAAGTTGTCCTCCACATGTCCAAAGTGGTAAAACTTACTAAAATTGAGTCATGGAGTGCTTGGGAAACCCCTTGGAATCAAATCTGCTTTATTCCTGGCCTTCCTAGCGCATGTCTGCTTTTTCTGCTTTATTGCCTGCTTTTGCTGAGTTTTAAGGCAATTGGGAAAGTTTGACTAGGTGAAGTTAACTTGTTTTTTGTCCTCATCATCCTCCACTCTTTTATCCTAAGAAAAGAATGTATGAGTTTTCCTTCCATCATCTATTAGCTTGCCTAATTGATTTTTCCAATTCGTGAGCTCCTAGACAGATTTGGAAACTACTTTATGCACCCATGGGGGATTTGCTTAGATTTAGTAAGCCTGCTTTTGACCAAATTCGAATGGAATGCTTATGCATTCGAATATCTCATGTAATTATTTATTGTGGCAGCCTATGACTTCACAGGGTTGGCTATTGTACACTTATTCAATACAAATTAGTGTTCTGCTCCATATTCAGTCTCCTTTGTGTGTAATTTGCATGTGTAATTGGCAATTTTTGTGAGTGTAATTGTTCTAACACCTGGGTTCAATTTCCACATGGTATCAGAGCCTTTTTAGATCAATTTATCTCCTTCCATTTTTTTATCACAGGTTCGACATCATTGACTAGGATCATTCTGCTGACTGAAGGGACAATTTCTGAGCTATGGATCAATCTCAGAAGATCATCTTGACTCCGTTTAACTTATTTGAATGCAAAGCAGAGATGGAGATACTGTTGAGAGCAAAATGCCTCTATAGAGTGACTATGGCAATAGAAGCAGATCCCAATCTAGCTGCAGAGAAAATTAAATGGCACAACAGGAGGGATGAGGCCTATGGTCTCCTGTGTCTGAGCATATCCAGAGACCTCCTTTTCCATCTTGATGGATTAACATCACCAAATGAAGTATGGGAGAAGCTTGTTGAGATTTTTGGTAAGACAGATGAGGTGAGGGGACATCAAATTGAAAATGAATTGATCTCCCTGAGTCCCAACAGCTTCGAATCCCTGCAACTCTACTTTTCCAAGTTCAAAGCCCTTGTTTTGTAGCTAAAATAGTGTGGAATAGAAAAGGAGGAGCAACTGGTTTTGGCCATACTATCGAAGCTTGGCCGTGAATATTCAATGTTTGTCTCAACCTTCCATGCCACAAAGTTGACAACTCGAGCCTGGAAAATCCCTAGGCTTGCATATTTCATGGAATCTCTCACACAAGAACAAGATAAATTGGTGATGATGGGCACCATCAAACCTTCCAAAGACCAATATCTGGTTGTTGGAGATTCAAGGGTGGATTCAAAAGGCAAGAAGAAAGCTAAGAAGCCACCTAAGCAAAAGAGAGACAAGAACAAGTCTCCAGAGGAGCCCCAAGGTTCCAAGAAGAACTTCCAGAAGAAGAAGAACAAAGGAGAAATGAGCAAGTGCGCATACTGCAGTAAGGGAAATCATCCTAAAATATCTTTCATGAAGAAGCAAATTGACACGCTGACTCAACTCCTGGAGAAGAATGGCATCTCCCTTCCTAACAGCTCAAAGAAGAGGGAAGGAGGATCAAATTCAGAAGACAGAGAGAGAGTTCATGCATTGGTTGCTAGCACATCAAGCTCACCTAGTTTCATCATTGATTCTGGAGCTTCAAGACATATGGTTTCAACCAAGGAGGCATTCACCTCACTTGAAATGTTGAAAGGTCCACCAATAGTACTGGGGGATGACTCTCTCACTGAAAGTTTGGGCAAAGGGAGGATTGATCTTGACCATGATAAGTTCAGAAATGTATTGTATGTTCTAGGTCTTGCCTCTAACCTCTTATCAATGTATCAAATGACCCACACAGGGTCTCCAAAGAAGGTCATATTATCCCTTGATGAAGTTGAGATCACAGAGATCTCAAGTGGTAAATTCATTGCAAAAGGAGTTGCAAATCACACTTCGAAGGTATACATGTTCTCACACTTCCTACCCTACTCAAACCCCTCTGCTCTTTTGATTCATGCTAATGAGGAAAGCACGATTTGGAATGAAATATTTGGCCACCTTAACTATAAGTATCTTTCTAATCTTATTGAAAAAGAAATGGTCATAGGGTTACCAAACATTAAATTTTCCAAAGGAATCTGTCAAGGTTGCATCTTAGGAAAACACCCAGAGCAAAAATTTGAGAAAGCTAGTCATGAGAGAACCTCTGCACCTCTTGAGTTGATCCACAGTGATGTCACTGGCCCATTTCCTCATATGTCAATGAGTTAGGCCAAATATGAATTGACATTCATAGATGAATTTTCTAGGTACTACTGGGTTTACTTCCTAAAACACAAGTCTGAAGTTTTTGGCCTCTTCAAAGTCTTTAAGGCTTTGGTTGAAAACTAGTCTGGGAGGAAACTCAAGGTCCTCAGATCTGACAATGGTGGTGAGTATGTCAAGTCTAATTTCATTCAATATTGTGTAGATGCAGGTATTCAGATGTAGCATTCTATCCCTTACACACCACAACAAAATGGTGTTGCTGAGAGGAAGAACAGATCATTGAAAGAGATGGCAACCTGCATGATGAAGGCTAAGACATTGCCACCAAAGTTTTGGGCTGAAGCTATAAACTGTGCAGCCTATATCCAGAATAGGGTGCCTCATAAATATCTTTATGGTATGACTCCTTTCGAAGCATGGAGTGGGCACAAGACATATGTGACCCATTTCAGGATTTTTGGCTCAAGGGCTTGGGCTAGAATTCCAACAGAAAAGAGGAAGGCTTTGCAGCCCCAAATCCAAGAGTGTATATTTGTTGGGTACTCTAAATATTCAAAAGGGTACAATATGATCAATTTGAGCACAAACAAATCCTTCATTGAAAGGAGTGTTCAGTTCTAAGAAGAGCCTTTAGCAGCAGTGGAAGTTGGAGAATCCTCTTCACCACCAGAACCATTGAATGTAAGTGAAGAGATAGTTGAGTTTGATGATTCTGATATTTCTGATAATGATGATTTAATTGCAGATTCTAACATTCCTACAAGAACAAAATGGGCAGCAAAGACCATTCATGCAGCTGGAGAACTAGTTGGAAATCCTAATGATCCTAGGAAGACTAGATCTCAGTTTGAGAGTGCTCTGTGTATGAAAGACCCTTTGTTTGCAGAGAAATGCTATCTGATGGTTGAATCAGAACCACAGACATATGAAGATGTAGCACATGATCCAAGATGGAAAACAACCATGAAAGAAAAGTTCATCTCACTCCAGAAGAACAACACGTGGGAGCTAGTTGATCTTCCCCAAGGGAGGAAGCTAGTTCAATGTAAGTGGGTTTTAAAAACCAAGTTTGCTGCTGATGGTTCACCTTTGAAATATAAGGAAATATTGGTAGCCAAGGGATACTCACAGGTACATGGAATAGACTACAATGAGACCTTTACACCAGTGGCAAAGATGGACTCTATCAGGCTAGCCTTAGCCATTGCAACTTTGAAGTAGTTGGAGGTACATCACATGGATGTGAAGTGTGCTTTCCTGAATGGAGATATTACTGAATATATTTACATGTAGGAGCCTCAAGGATTTTCTACTAATCCATCTCTTGTGTGCAGGATAAAGAAATCATTGTATGGGCTTAGGCAAGCCCACAGGGCTTGGTATGCCAAGATTGATGGCTTTCTGGTATCATTGAATTTTGTTCGATGCAAGTTAGATCGTAATGTTTATTTGAAGCTGATTCATGGTTATTTGATGATTATTATATTGTATGTAGATGAAATTCTCATTACAAGAATCTCAAAGGATGAAATTGCCTCCTTGAATGATGCAATGAACCATGCATTCTCTATGACTGATTTGGGGTTATTGAGCCAATTCTTGGGGCTCGAGATTGCTCAAACAAAACATCGAATAAAATTTCATCAGTCCAATTATGCCTTGGATTTTCTGAACAAGTTCAACATGAAGGACTACAAGCCAAGCGAGACTCCCTTCCTTTCAGGAGTTAAGCTTGAAGAAGCATATTCTTCACCTATGGTAAATAATACACTGTATAGGCAACTGATTGGGTGTTTGTTGTACCTTACACATACTCAACCTGATATTTATTATGTAGTAAGTGTGTCTTCAAGATACATGGATCAACCTCATGAGATCCATTGGAGAGCATCCAAAAGGATCCTTAACTTTGTTCAGGGAACAAGGAGTCATGGGATCTTCTACAAAGCTAAATCTGATCTTGATTTGATTGGGTTTACTGATAGTGATTGGGCAGGTGAAAACAAAGATTGAAATTCAAAATTAGGATATGTGTTCATGCTTATTGAAGGACCAATCAATTGGTCAAGCAAGAAACAGAGTGCCATTGCACTCTCATCTACAGAAGCAGAGTACAGAGGAGTTGTAAATGCAACAACTCAATGTTTATGGTTGCAGGGGTTACTAGGTGAGTGTGGATTCGAATCAAAATACTCAAATACTATATATTGTGATAATTAGAGTACCATTCGAATCTGCAATGATCCAGTTCAGAGACAGAGAACCAAACACATTGAGATCCATATGCACTACATTAGACAGCTTGTGCATGATGGCACCATTCACCTACTCTTCTGTTCATCTTCAGAACAAGTAGCAGATATCTTCACCAAATTTTTTTGTTAGAAGACATTCAGCAATATCAAATCACTACTGGGGATTGCTGATCATGTTGTGAAGCATGAGTGATAACAATATTTTCAAATTTTGTTTTACTGTCCATGTTTAAGGGAGGATTTTTCCCACTAGGTTTTTTCCTCTTTCCTTGGTTAAATGGACATGTAGTATGTAAGGGTGACTAAGCATTGTTTCTAGGCCCTATAATTTTCTAATATTTTACTCATAAGTTAGGCTTAAGGGGGGGTGTTAGAATAATCAACCCATAGTTAGCTATCTTAGACATTAATTAATCCATTTTTGTCTTATTTGCCTAGTTTCCATATTCCACCTTATGCAAGTTGTCCTCCACATGTCCAAAGTGGTCAAACTTGCTAAAATTGATTCATGGAGTGCTTGGGAAACCACTTGGAATCAAATCTGCTTTATTCCTAGCCTTCCTAGCACATGTCTACTTTTTCTGCTTTATTGCCTTCTTTTGCTGAGTTTTAAGGAAATTGGGAAAGTTTGACTAGGTGAAGTTAACTTGTTTTTTGTCCTCATCATCCTCCACTATTTTCTCCTAATAAAAGCATGTATGAGTTGTCCTTCCATCATCTATTAGCTTTCCTAATTGATTTTTCCAATTCATGAGCTCCTAGACAGATTTGGAAACTGCTTTATGCACCTATGGGGGATTTGCTTAGATTTAGTAAGCCTGCTTTTGATCAAATTCGAATGGCATCCTTATGCATTCAAATATCTCATGTAATTATTTATTGTGCCAGCCTATGAATTCACAAGGTTGGCTATTGTACACTTATTCAATACAGATTAGTGGTCTGCTCCATATTCAGTCTCCGTTGTGTGTAATTTGCATGTGTAATTGGCAATTTTTGTGAGTGTAATTGTTCTAACAACTGGGTTCAATTTCCACACAGATGTTGATAGTTGATTAGGATAAACAAAATATGGTAGAACATCCAATAATACTTCTTTCTCCTTGTTGGCATCTAGTGGGGCTTTCTTTTGTGTCGTAGGTTGCACCTATGGTTATCCATGCTGTGTATTCTGGTATGCTTCTGTCACATCACCTCCTCTTGTAAAAAACATGATTTTAGGTTCTCATGGATTAGTATAAATCATCTGAATGTTTTGGTTGGGGTTTAGATTCGAATTCTGCATCGGTTTGGGATTTCCCACAGTTCAAGCCTTCCATTTCAGAATTAATTGTGGACACTATTCAATAGTTTGATCAAATGCTTTACAATATGTAGATGTTTTCACAGGAATTTAAAAAGGTTTGGAAAATTTTCCTGGCTGCCCATAGTTATAATATATGAATCGGCCTCTTCCTCAACCAAATCCTCCTCTTCCTTGTTATTGTACTTGGCCTCAAAAATTTCCACCCCCTGTTTGCCGAGGATATTGTTGTTGTGTTAAGATATTGGTTCTATTGATATTGTGGCTGAGGATATTGAGGTTTTTGATATTGTGGTGGTGGATATTGAGAAAGATGATACTGAGGCTGTGCTCCTTCAACTTACATCTGCTCATCATTTTTCATCAAGTAGGTATCTATAGTCTTTTCTTGGAGCAGCTGAAGTGTTATGCAGTCTTTTTCATCGTGTCCTACTAATTTCAAAAATTTACAGTACAAACTAGATGGTGTACTTATAATATTATTTAAATAAATACATTCTTTGGAATTATGGCCCCTAGTTTGAATATTCTACACCAAGGAATCCCTTGGGTTTTTATCGGGTTCGACGCTCCTATTGCAGCATAATTCATGAGCACTGGGAAATTGTCTTTATGGTGTCTGTCATTTTTACATCTTGTACACCATATATCTTCTTGAAGTTCCTTTCCTCTCTTGATGTCTTGGAGCCGCACCATAATATTGGCCAACTGCGACTGAATTTGCATCATTCCTATGTCAGTTTATCCAATCGACAAGGGTTCCAACTTCATTTCTATTTCCAAAGCCTCTATCACAAGTGAATTTGACCATAAATTATGACTGCCTAAATGTCTAATTTTCGACATATTGATGTCGGCAATTCAACAATATTCTTTCTTTTAAAACATCGGTTGAATTTCACATGATTTCTGACAGTGAAATACACTCATCGGATTTGTGACACCCTATTGTCGAACAACCGAAGTCAAATGTCACTCCATATAGGTCATAAAATCAATGGTGTCTCCTTCATCTTTGTCGAATATCCAACAACTAACTCCACCATGGAATTCGACGTTTTTTCATTCCTTCTAGTTGCATAATCAATGCCAAATGTCACTCCATATCGGTCGGACAATCAACGACGTCTCCTTCATCTCTGTCAAATATCTGACGAATAACTCAACTATGGAATCTGACGAATATCCTTAATACCTGTCAAATAACTGACGGAGTGAATTCGTCGGTACTTTCTCATAGTTGTCGGGTTTTATGTATATCCGATGACCTCTTTCACCACTTAAAGTTTGTAAATATGATGTTCATTCCTTGCTACCAATCAGATAACCGATGACTAATGCATCGATAGTGTAGAATAATAATCGGATTGGATGGATATCCGATGACAAATTCCACTCTAAATATGTCCACAAACCGACAAACCTGTATAAATTTATAAAAAAAAAACTTTGGAGCCTCTTTTGTTCAGAAAACCATAAATAAGGTTTACCCCATGATTTGAAAGTGGGTATCCTAGCAAGTGGGAAACAAAGGAAACATTAGAATTGGGGAACAACACTAGACAAGAGTGAAGGGAAACTTTAGTCTCTCTAAAGCATTATTAGAAGTATTAAATGAGAAGGGGATACTTCAATTAAGAGAGGGAGTTACAAAGGGACATATTTGATCGAATCCAAAGGTGGAAATCAATTGATTTCCTCAATATACCATTATAAGAGGAATGAAGCATGCATTTGAAGTTGCACTCACACATCACGATAATACTAAATAATTATTAGGATATGCTTAAGTGGTAAAAGAACAAGGGAATCATAGATTATACAATTAAATTGGGCAATTCAACAAAAAAATGAAGAAGAATGGGCCAGAATCAGAGTTTGGTGGCGGAGGGATATGTGGAAACTTACTTGCTTATAAAGATCCATAAGAGTGCTTTGGCCTACCTTGGAAAATAAGCTACTAACTAAGGACAATTGTCAAAGAAAGAATTGGCTTGGTCCAAATACATGCACTATTTGTAAAAAAAAGTGAAGAACCAATAAATCAATTTTTTTGTATATTGTTCCTTTTCAGTTATTGTTTAATAATAGGTTACCAAATCTTTGGGGATTAAGGTGAGATGGGAAAATGGGAATTTAGAATAAAGTCCACTGGAATAGATTGCAAATAAAGTCGTGAATGTCCATAGGGCCCTTCCTTGTGTGTTTATATATGGTATATATATGTCTAGGAATCTTATGATATTTCAAGATCTGTATATGACAACTTTGCAAGTAGCACACAAGATCAAAATCACTTATGAAGGAAATAAGAAGCCACTAAAGACAAAAGAACTAAATATTCTACAAATTCTAAGCATAGACAAAGAGAATCCCTAATGACTTTTTAATGGGTCATGTTAGGGGGTACCAAGGGTTTTTCAGGGTTGGAGGGATCCTTTTTATTGATACCTCACATTATTTTTGTCTATGACATGCTGCTGGGAATGGGACTGACAACAAGGTATATAAATCTACACTCTATGGATACTTCTGAAGACAACACATGGCAAAGGATTAACCATTTACAAGTTTTAGGTGAATCAAATATTGTGATAGAGTGGGTCAACCATAATCATCATATTATAAATTATGACCTAAAACATATTATGAATAAGATTGTAGAGGTAAAATCACATTTTCATGATATTTCCTTTACATGTGTATATAGAGAATTCAACACCAAAGTTGACAACTTATCCAAGGATGTTTTACTCTTGCAAGAGGGTAACTTTATTGAACAAGTCTTCAAGGGAGGTACTATCCTACCAATTTCTAAATCTAGCTGAAGTTTATCATGTCATCTGGATGCATATGAGACCATGAAGTTTTTTTTAGGGAAAGATTTAGAAAAATTGTTGTTTTCGAACTTGGAATACCATAATATGTTAGAACACAAAGTGTGCTTGCAAACACTAAAAGGGTTAGTTTCATTTTTTAAAGATGACCTCTTTGGACATAAAATGTATATTTGATTTCAAACTTTGAAATATAAATATAATGATTTCTTTCTTGGGGGGGAATGTGCAAATAATATTAATACTTACAAATTAAGGTGAAAGAAAGTAGTAGTAATCGAAGTTCAAATCGGACAAATTTCAAAGTTTCCCTTCTATGCAAAGAGTAATTATTTCATAGATCTAAAAAAAGGAATGTAAATCATATTTTGTTGTAAACCATAGGAAAAAATATTTTATTTTGAAACGTTAGCTGCACATTTGATTGTATAAAAATATAAAACAAATTTATTATCTCTTGGCAACAAAAATCTTTGCATATTTATGAAACAAATCAAAATTTTCGACTAAGATTCTAAATCATGACTTTCCTCTAAATTATTAATGTGACAAGTCCAAAATAACAATGAGGATTTAATGGCATTTAAAACATAGTATGTTTCCTTAATTCCTGAAACTATGTTTCCTTAATGCCTGAAACTATGAAAACAAATGCTAAATATTTTAGATATGCTTATCACTACATCATGAATATTAATTGGATTTGATGCTCAACATTTACTCTTTTGGTTTCTTAAATTCACTTCCATATATTCAGGATTCTTCATGTGCTTGAGCACATCCCTTGCCTAAGGAGATATATGGGAGAATTTGTTGAACATATTCATCTTATGTTTCTTCTTCACACCACCTTCATCTTCAATTTTATTCCAATTATATGCTCACCTTCATCTTATGCTCAAGAAAATGAAGAATCCTAAATATATGGAAGTGAATTTAAGAAAGTGGGAATCTTGTAGCAAGTTTGGGGCTAGTGTCTTATGATAACATTCAAAACCCTTATTACAAAGGAAGAGGTTTTTATGTTAGATGAAGTAGATTTTGGGATTAAAAGGCTCGTAAAAGGGAAACATAAGGAATCCTTAATATATGGAAGTGTGCATGCCCTAACCCCCACTAGATTCCAACTTATGACCACCACGAAGGAAACACATGCTATTCACATTAGCCCCACTCAATCAGCCTCAAATTTGTTGTTAATGTTTCTATGTGATTGGGTCTATTAATGAATGGACAATGAAATAAGATAATGGATTATTATCATGATTCCCTTGACGATGTGGGTGACCTCCCATCTTTTACTCATAAGAGGACATATTTGGCTTAAGGAGAGATCTATATAGAGATGGAAAGACCTTTGGATTCGTGAGCTATGCAACTAGCACTACAAACCTGTAATACCCTCTTGTTTATCCCCTTGACATGTTATTATTATTTTGGTGTTGTGACGTTAAGGCACGAGGTGAATCTTGTCTTAGATTCATATCATTTTAGGGAACAAATCAATGTTAATGGTGATTGATGGCTAATGAGGGAAGGTAAGGTTGACATAAAATGTTTATAATTGCTAGAAAATGGTGCAAATGGTGACATGTATCTACAAAACATGGGATAATTCGAGATTGTAAAAATTGAAATCCTAGGTCACTAAAGTGCATATGTTCAAAATTTGGATATGTGCACTATGTTGGTTATTGTGAGGATCAATTATGGAAAAAATTTGGATATCGATCATTTAGTTGGATCAGTTTCCTTGTGTCAACTAGGTGGTGGACTTTGGTTAGTGTAAGGAGGAAGTTGGAAAATGGATGCAAGTTTAAATGATCGAGCAAATAGAAGTTTCTTTGCATCTCCACAAAGAATTTTCTTCAATTTCATTGAAGGGAACAAGTATGAAGTAAAATATACTTATAAGTAAGTTCATTATTATGAATTTGTGGTTTTAGATATACCTATGGATGAGATTAAAATCATCTATGCCTTTATACCACCATCTCAATTCCATAGCGATTTCTTCACCACACTTATACACGATTTTCCAAGGGTGTCTTAAATATGATATACTTTGGGTTGTCGTCTAATTCCAACCTCCCTAATATAATACACATTGTAGAAGTACCATATTTTCCATTTTCATGTATATCTATATTGAGGGATAATAGTAGAGATGAGAAAGATGATAAAATATTTTAGCACTTAAGGTGACACAATTGATATTAGACTCTAGATACGTTCTAAAGGGAATTTGAGAGTTGAAGGTGAATCTTGGCATATGATATTGACCTTTGCTTAATCAAGTCTTAGAAAATCTATAACTAAAGGAAACGACATGGCATTAATGGAAGCCAAAAGAGTTTATCCTTTGGCTCATGGATCCTTTGCCATTATTGATAGCCCAATGCTTTTCTTTCCAATTCATTGGAAGTTGAACTCACACTGTGAAATCACTGAACAAGAGTGCTAAGGCTCAAATCACAAATGAATGGGGCCTGTGTCCTTGTGAACTTAGCAATTGGATTCTTCGAGTTTTGATTGATGAATAAGATGTGAGGAAGGCAAGATCAATCATATTTTCCCTGAGTAATTTTGAAAAACGTAAATGAAACAAATCTACGTTGCTTAATAAGGTCGAAATGAGTTTGTTAAATATCAGAGTTTTCTTACTTAACTGATGAATATAATTGGCAATATCAATTCACTATGATTTTATCTTTCCTCAATAAATACTTCTCTTCTCTATAATTGTAAGGATATTCAAATATTATCCATGGAGCCTCGTAATCCATCTTAATATTGCTAACATCCTGATCAGGGTTTTGAGGCTTTCCAAAACTTAGAATGTGGCTTGGAATTTCAATGACCTAAATGTGTGATTTTCCTAAGGGTTTTCTAAACTAAATTACCCTGTATGATTGGTCAAGTTTGTTTGTCTCAATAAGGTTGGCTCAAGTAGGAAGTTTTTAATGTTTATATGGCCCATTTTAGGGTTTGATTAGTCTCATCTCTTCAGTTTCATTCACTATGCAATGCTACAATATTTCATCTGAGATTTAGATATTGAGCCTTTAGTCATTAACCATGAAAGAGGTCAATGCGAGCTATTACTAAAGTGATTGCAAGTTTCTACAAGAATTTAGATCTAGGATGTTTTATTTTATGTTCATGTCATTAATGTTTATCTAATAGGGGACTTAGGAATTCAGTATAACAATTGTGTCAATATCAACAGAACAATTTTCCAAAATAGATTTTCCCATGTAAGCATAGAATTGATCGAAGAGGATGTAACTTATTTATAATACTAGCAGTATATCCTTATTAATTTCTCTTGTTTTTTTTCCCTTCACTTCTCTTATTTTTTCTTTCATCTTCTGCCATCTTTTCTGTTTTAATTATTTAACTCCCCTAAGCACATTTTGCCTCTAAGATGGAACTTTGAGGCCTAATGGATTTATGTTTGAGCCATAATCTTTGAAATGGGTTTAAACATCAATAAACTTGACAACAACAATAACCACATGAGTGTTGCAAGTCATCTTGGACCTCATCTAAATATTTCCTAACTTGTGCATAGAAAATTTAAAATTTGATGTAATATCACAAGTGATTTACGATCTTGGGAAACCCTAGATTTGTATCTGCAATCTAATTAGATGTGAAAATCATAGCTATTATTTTGACAATGATTGTGTTACAATGAAAACCATTCAAAATTGACAACAAGGAACCTAACATTTTCAACCAACAAAACATGTTGTCCATGTTTTTAGACTTCTAAGCATATTTGATATTTTCTATTAGCAATTCAAGTAAGTTAAAAAATAGGGAACAAAGAATGGTACAAATCGAGCAAGTATGGAATACAAATCAAATTAATAGAAGAAAAATATGTATGAGAATTAGGAATATGTTGCTGATACTAATTATAATTGTTTGGTACAACTTACCTTGATTTGTGGAGATTGCCACTATCTTCTTTTTCTTTACCTTTCAAAACATCTTTCAACATACTACAAATATTTTCATGTTGCAATATTTTTAGGTTAGGACCCATCAAATAAATATTTGCATGTTTATGAAAATAAAAAAATGAATCTAAAAAAATACAGATTGAGTAGTTTGTCTCAATGAATAAAAACAACATTAATAATGAACATTTTATGGTTGATGAACATTTTTAATTTAACAATGTAAATTACAATAATATTCAAGTAAAATAATTGGTATTAAGAGATCACCTGAGGAAACATGGAGAACCACAACACTATGTATATAAGGCCATCGATCACATCAAAATGCCAATTTTTCCTCTCAAACATGAAAATCTTTCCCAAGTCTATCCGTAACAAATTCCAATGGATGAGTCAAATAGCAATAGTAAAATTTAAACACTACAATTATAGAAATAATTGTTTTAATGTATAATTCCTTACCATTCATTGAGCTCCTCTCTGTTTCGAGAATAATTTAATATTCTCTACTAAACAAGACCAACCATGTGAAGGTGGAATCTCTTATGTCCCCTCCCCCCTCACATCACTCTCAATTCCCCAAACCTAATGCATCTACTTGCAAAAAAAAAATTAGTGCAAATTCATTCTTTCAATAGCTAAAAAAAATTCATTAAACCATTAATGATGACGATGATGATAACGATGATTATGATGATGTTAGTTATGACAAAGATGACGATGGCGATGATGATGATGAGGATGATGATAATGATGATGATGATGAAGATGGTGATAACGATATTGATGTTATAACTAGAAGTTGATGATGTTGATGTTGATGATGATGATGATGATGTCTAAGTCTGGAAACCCGCAAATACCGTTAATGCATGTGTCTAGTCTAACCATGCCAAATTTCACACCAAGTCGACAAATATATAAAAATTTTCATCGTTGGCCCCACGTAGCACATTAATTAATCTATAGGTATGGTTTTTGTTGCTCGAATTGTTAGTGATAGTCATGTTTGACGATGAAGATCATAATGATGAAGTTAACAATGATGACGACGATGATGATGACGATGACAATGATGATGATGATGTTGTTGTTGATGATGATGACGATGATGATGAAGATGATGATGACGATGATGATGATGTTGATGATTATGGTTGCGATGATGATGATGATGATGTTTGATTCTGGAAACCATCCCACACCGTCAATGCATGTGTCTAGTCTAACCATGCCAAATTTCACACCAAGCCGACACATATATAAAAAATTCATCGTTAGCCCCACGTAGCACATTAATTAGTCTATAGGTATGGTTTTTGTTGCTTGAATTGTTAGTGATAGTCATGTTTGACATTGAATTTAACGATGATGATGAAAATTATGATGATGACAATGATGATGATGATGATGATGATGATGACGACGACGATGATTATGATGATGATGATGATGATGAACATGGTGATCACGATGTTGATGAAAATGAGGATGATGAGGATGATGAGGATGATGATGATAATGATGATGATGAATATAGTGAGAATGATGTTGATGTCATATGAAATGATGATAATGATGATGATGATGATAACGATGATGATGATGTTGATGATGATGATGATGATGTTGATGAAGATGATGATGATGATGATGATGATGATGATGACGAAGATGATGATTATGTTGATGATAATGTTCGAGTCTAGAAACCCTCCCACACCATCAATGCATGTGTCTAGTCTAACCATGCCAAATTTCACACTAAGCTGGCACATATATAAAAAAATTCATCGTTGGCCCCACATAGCACATTAATTAAGCTATAGGTATGGTTTTTGTTGCTCGAATTGTTAATGACATTCATGTTTGCAATGAAGATGACAACGATGATGATGATTATGATGGCGACGATGATGATTATGATTGTGACTAGGATGATGAAGACGGTTATCACGATGTTGATGACGACGACGATGACGATGATGATGAAGATGATGATGATGATGATGACGACGATGATGATGATGATGATGATGTTGATGATGATGACGACGATGAATATGAGGAGATGATGATGATGATGATGACGATGATGATGATGAAGTTGATGATGATGTTGTTGTTGATGATGATGATGATGATGTTTGAGTATGGAAATCCTCCCACACTATTAATGAATTTTTTTATTCTAAACATGCCAAATTTCACACCAAGCAGACACATATATAACATTTTTCATCGTTGGCCCCATGTATCAAATTAATTAATCTATAGGTATAGTTTTTGTTGCTCGAATTGTTAGTGAGAGCCATGTTTGATGATGAAGTTCACGACTATGATGATGATGACGATGATTATGTTTGATTATGGAAAACCTCCCACACCATCAATGCATGTGTCTTGCCTAACCATGCCAAATTTCACACCAAGCCGACACATATATAGCACGATGAATATGATGATGATTATGAGGAAAATGAAGTTGACGATGACTATGATGATGTTAGTTATGACTATGAAGACGACGATGATGATGATGAAGGCGGTGGAATTAAGTGCTAGAAGAAAATGCCAAACAATATTAGCTACAAAGACATTGAACATCAAATTAAAATTGATAAGATTTAACTTACCAATAGGTGGAAGCACATTGTTCACAAAAATAAATATTGCTTTCTCTACACCTACATTTATTCAATTGTGTATCATATGTACAAACTGTCCCACAATAAAATTTGTTGGAACCACATATCTGCAAATCCAAAATGATGATCTATTCAACTACAATAAAAATGAATTATAGATTTGTATCTTCAATTTAATGAAATTAATTTCTTTCGCAAATCAAATTATATAATAATAGTCAAATATTTAAAAACTCAACATATCAAAAAGTAACTTATTTACAATTTAACAAGACTTGGATCTTACAGGTATGAGATTTGGATACTTGCCACAGATTATTTTAGCCTCGTCTTTTATCCTATATGTAATATGATATAGTTTTGTTAGTTACTCTTTTAAAAACAAATAATATTTCTAATTAAATTATTGAATTATCAGTACCAGTAAAATCCAATATTTATATCGCAAGATTCAATCAAAATATATAGAGTAGAGAAATTACTACATACCTTGTACACTTCAATAGAATTCATATTCTTCTTCATCCAAGTCATCATCCATATCATCAGATCCAGATTTAACATTGTAAGGATTGGCCATATCATCATTGTCATCTAAGTCAGTTACGATCATCATGTAATCGTCGATACCATCTTCATTCTCATTGTCTGCTACATCATTTGATTCAACTAATTCTTTGACATATTCTTCTGGATCATCATGATCATCTAACTCATGTTGATCATGATCTTCATCATCACCTTCTTCTTCCAGACCCTCTTCATTACCTTCCTCTAGGTTATACTTTACCGGCCTTCCCCTTGGCCTGTGTCTCACAACAAATGGCCAACCCACTTTACCTGGAACCTTAGAGTAAAATACATGTTCACATTGTCTTGGAAGAACATAGGGATCTGTTCCTGGCTCAAACAACCTTGAATTTACCATGGTAAATACATTATCATGTTCAATAATAGTTCTATAGGGATCACGTTGATTCAATCGTAACCTGTACCATTTGACAATGAACAAAAATACCTTGAAGGATTTAAAGTCAGACTAAAGAATATCTTCCAGATACCCATATTATCGATTTTTTTAGAGTTCTAGATGTTTGTCACTTCTAGATGAAACATTGGTCACCTCAAATACTATAGATATCCCACAATCTGATGTTTTCTTGATTTCATCCAACCTTTTGATGCGATATCTACATCCATTACACACCATAGCCTTATGGTGTTTTTCCTACAACAAGCCATACACGAAAATATTACATAATGATTCAATATTTATGATTAAGTGCATGTTTATGCAGCCATACAGGGAAAAAAACAATGTGTACATCAATATGTAATTTTCAAAAAACATGAATTAGAGTGGTTTATTAATATTCTTTCCTACTTATCTTTTAAACCATATGCTAAATCGATTTCCCTTTTTGTAAGATTGGTATCTCCATTGTGATGTGTTGCTTTAACCAATGAAGCCACACCTTCCCATGATATTCCATGAACCGATTGTTTGAATCGTTCAATACATACCTTCATCCAGTGAATATTGTTTGTGATGTATAAATGAATTGTATCCCACTCTCGACCAACTTCTTAATGACAATAACAATTAAAATTCATGACATATGTAAATTATCTTAACAAAATATACGCTCTTAATTGTTGCAATAGATTGAATACACAAATATAATATGTATGATATATATACATAAAATTCAAAATTAATATGTATTATATTAATTAACATACACTATCTAATAATTACCTTTCACCTTCCTCTATCTACCTTTCCCATTCAAGTACTCCCCTTCAAAATTGTTATTCAAGTCTGGATCACAAATGCGATGTAAATTTAGTTTTGACACTAAATTAGGAAGATATTCACTAACATACAACATGTTTTGGTATACCATATATCCCTCCATCATAGAACCCTCAGCACATTATCGTTGTCTAACCAAACCCTTCATAAATTTCAAGTGCCTCTCAACCATCCAAATGGACCTTGAGTGCACAGGTCCACACAATTCAATCTCCTCAACTTGGTTTATGAGGTAGTGTTCCTATGCATTGAAAAATGAAAAATGTAAATGCTTCTACATTTCAAACATGAGATGAGAAATTTCTCTCCTTCAATACTTTATATCTTCTTCATGGACTTCTTTAGATGACAGCGATCTACAAGTGACGCGAACCAATAACAATATTTAACAAAAAAAACATTGAATTACATAACATGAATTAGTGCACAAAACAAAAATATAAATTATACAATGAATTAAAGAAACACTAAGAACATACAAATAATTGCTTGTTACCTCATGTATTTCCCAAGATTATATATAACTTGTTTGACAATGTTGTTGAAGTTGTTCGGGAGAGAGAGAGGTGGAACATACTGTAACAATATACAAACCACACCATTTTTTAAACAAAGAGTAGAGAAACAAAATAACAACAATATGCAGTGGAATTAAAAAAAAACAATAATTATATGGATATAACCATAATAATTACCTTCATGAAGACATTCCAATCATGCATTTTCACCCATGCAAAATTACCTTTCTTTGTTATGATATTCTTCATGTTCGCACAAAATCCAGTGGGAAATTTAATTTTTTGCATGAATTCTTTTACAACATTACTTTGCTTCTCATTAACATCCATGGAATTGAATTTATATTAATTTGCTCTCCATTGATATGAAATTGAATGGTATCTTTCATTGCATGGTTTCCTTCTTGAATGTCCTGGAAAAATTTCACAATTTTTTCTTTGTCGCTTCTTAGCTCCAATAGTCACCATAATGTTTCAGTCATATTCTTTCCAATATGAATTGTATCAAACATATGAGCAATTTGCAGGTGCTCATAGTAGGGAAACCTACTAAATTATCTAGGATAACTTTTAATTCATCGTGCAAGCCCATTAATGCCTTCATGATCACGACGGACATCATGAATCATAGTCCATAAAGAAATTACAGAAAGAAATTATGGCCACTATATTAAACAACACACAATAAAAAAAATACATAACAATTCATATATGTCGATGATCCATGGGTACCAGCTTGACGATTTCTTTTATATTGCAACGTCCAAAGATGAGGTGTCATTCTTCGTGGTTTTAATGCAGTCTCTTTCTTCCCATCGAAAATATTTTTTTTGCTTGTTCTATACCTGTGGTTCTTAGAGAGTAAGTTCCTATACTCATCAAACACCTCCTTTCTTAAGATTTTTGAGCGACGAGTTTTGATATTAGGACCACAATGTGGACATGAAAGTTTTCCATTTGTTTGAATACCTACATTAAGATATGGAATATCTATGTCAATTATAATTATATATAAACTATATTAGCTAGGTCATAAGATTAAATGCACTTAAAGTGGAACTTAAAAATACAAACCACAAAAATGGGTTAACCCTAGGGCATTGTGTATTTCCCATACAATCATTGCATGGAATTGAAATTGCCTTTGTCGTATTGGTCTAGATACATCATACATACTAATTCCATTCCATAACTTCGGTAGCTCGTTTATAAGAGGTTCAATATATACATTCATATCTTTAACTTGGAACTTACTTGATTGATTTGAAGTGCATATAAAATATATAATTATGAGAACCATTAAGATATATAAACCATGCAAAAGAGTAAAATAAAAAAAAATATATGTGACATTAGAAAACAAAATATGACAAATGAGATGCCACAACTAAATTAAAAATAAAACAATTGTAGAAAAAATCTACCTGGAATAATCATTGAAAAAATTATGTTCTCCCTCTTTATTGACAACTGAGGAATGTTATTGTTGATAACAAAAATAGGCCACACCGTGTAAATGGATCTTATCTGTGCAAATGGATTAAGAGCATTTTCTGCCAAATAAATCCTAAGATTATGGGGTTCTTCTTTAAAGTGAGCCTGATTTTCCTCCATAGCTCTAAATGCAGAACCATCTGCAGGAATTTGAATAACATCATTTTGAATTCTGTTCCTTGCATGGAAATCCATAAATTGTGATATGTTTTTGCACATGAACAGTCATTGCAAATGTGGAATGATGGGAATATAACAAAGAACCTTGTGAGGCACCTTTTTTGTTACTTGATCTATTCGATATCTACTTATATGACATTCCAGACATTCTGTTACAAATTCATGCTGATTATAATATATAACATGGTCATCAGGGCATGCATGAATTGCTTCATAATACATTCCAATTTATTTCATGAAGGAAGATAAATATCGATATATCGATATGTGTGAGGTAAAATATTTGATGGTGGTAACAAAAATTAAGCTATCAAGATACATCAAATAAAAATAAAAATAGATTTAATATAATGTATAAATAATATTAACGAAACACATTTCATCCGTATTAATTTGAATTATGAATTAACAATACAATTATTAGAAGAACAAATATAACCTTTATCACAATCATATATATGTGATGGATTATTTTACATACCTTAACATCCGTGTGATTGATATGTTTGAAAGACCATTCATAACCTTCAAGTTCATTATCAACAATATAGAAGACATAAGATTTGTTTTGGATCCTTCATAAAGAGGTTCGCATGCCTTATGAAGAAGAGCTCTATCATGAACATAATCAAAGTCATCAATATTTTCATGATGATGATGATGATGATGATCATCCCTTCTAACATTAAATAAATCATGGATCAATGTATTTGTACCATCATCTTCAACTATGTTATTAGTATGATCATCTTCTTCAATAGGATCATTAACTTGTTCTCCATTAAGCATAGCTCCATGTTCCTCTGCTACTTGTTCTGAAAGAACTTCCTCTCGATGATATGTCATAGGATGTCTTTCCTTTTTAATTACATGAATACATCAATAGATATAAGTTAATATAGGAAATATTAAAATAATACTTACAATTATTGAAGCAAAAACTATAAAAACTTTATAATGCTAAACTTACAAATAGACGATATTCATTCCCCCCCTCAGTGTGTCCATGTTCCATACAATGTTTTGTTACTATTGTGATCAATTTTCTTCTCCTCTTAAATCCCCTACATTGACTACATGGACAAGAATTTCACTGCAACCCATAGTCTAGCAAGCAATTGTCTATTTTTTTCGTATGGATCAAGAATATTGAAATTTGACATTTTATCACAAAAAGCTTCAATCAAGACTATCCACAATCTTAAAAAATCAAGGTCCACACATCACTATTTCCGCAACTAGCATTTTGTCTAAGAATAAAATATTTTTCGTAAATTGTTTTTCAAAGAATAAAATGATGTTTGCAAACAGTCCATTGAGAAATAAAGTAGTTCTGCAAATCATTCGCCAAATAATAAAATAATTCCTCAAACCGTCCGTCGAGGAATAAAATAATTTCCGCAAACCATTCGTTGCTTCTATAGAAAACATATCAGTGGATGTTTCTGTAATTTATATGTTTTCAAATTCACCCATTGTCAAATATCTGACAATAGTAACCTAGTTACTATTGCAAAAAAGTAACTCAAATTCGTTGAAAATCATACCACTAAAGTGTCGCAAATTCGGCGACTGTATCGTCAAAACACAGACAACATTGGTGTCAGCAATCCGACAACACTTGTGTCAGAAATTTGACACCTAATTCTATCATTAAAATTAAAATTAAGCAAAATTCATAATTTAAAATTCAAATCCGACAAAACAATACTTTTCATCGGATGTCATCGGATTTTGTGTTCAAATCTTGTTGTGTATCTATGCCACAATATTTTGTTGCATCAATGGGATCTGGATGTGCGACAACAAGGTGACAATGAACCATTCCTTATGTTGTACATCCCACATCTGGATGCTCACTTTGGCCATTAATGTCTTGAATCTCTGGTCAAAGTCCCAAACAGATGCTATACGTAGCTGCTTAATTTATTTGATCTCAGTAATGCACTACCACTCAGACTTTGGATTCCTAAACTCATCTATCATGCCCACTCAAATTTGGTCGAGCATTTTCTAGGAAACTTCTACTAACACTATAGAAAATTTCATGTACTATTCTAGCACATGACCTTGCAGAGTCGTGATCATTTGTTCTCTCTTTATATTCTCATCCTGGATCTATCACACATTCCATACCGCTTCAAAGAGAAACCAATGTTCCTCTGGGTCTTCCAACCCATTTCCATTGAATATCAGTAACTTGATGTCAGTCCCAGCCATTGTATTAATTGTTGGTACGGTTGGAATTTTTTTTGGCTAGCTAGAATCCCTTGTCCACTATTTACAGTGTTAATACTACTTGTATTTACAAATGCACTTGGAGATAAGTCTCTAGATTTTCCCCCTAGTGATGTGTAGGTGCTATAGGCATGTTGTACCCACATTCTGTATCAGGAGCTTCAGTCGAATCTTATGATTCTTCATCTCATTCAAATATCAGCTGATATTCTTCTTCTTCGTCACAATACCCTTCGTCCAAGTACGACGCGAGATCATAGTCTTCTTCTTCTCTGGTCATGCTACAACTCCCTCTTCCTAACAAAGTATTTCTTTTCTTTTAGGACTGAAATATTCTTCCACTTCTTAAACAACCAGACTCTAGTTTAGTTCCACTATCTCCAGGGAACATCTCAACTTATTTTGCGTCATTTTTCACAGAGTTTTTTTGCAACATACCCACCTTTTTGTGCACAACTTCCACTTATCACATTCGTAGAATTCCTTTTTCACATACAAGAATTTTTGTGCTCCACTTTAAAGATGATAAATATCTACCACGTGGTCCTTGAATTTTTTTTTCTCTCCACCTCACTATATGAGGGTATTTTGTCAAAAAAAAGCTCAGTAATGCATCCTTCCAAGATATGGTCTATTGAAAAATATACAACCCTCGACATAGGGTTTCTCACTCTCTTTAACTGCTCAATCAAATGAGGATTCCACTCCTTTGGTTCTCCTCCTTGTAAATTTCTTTGTTGGGTTGCCAACTTACATAGCCACTCATGCAACACAATGGGAAACTCAGAAAATAAAATCTCGTGGATATTTGTATAGAGGTACCCTCCCAACCACTCTATTGGGTTACACCAATATACTTTCCTTTCTTTTAGTGTGAATTATAACGCTTTGAAATCCAACCAATCTTGGATATTAGGTTTCATTGGTTCCCACAACATATCCCACGCCAAAATGATTCGGTCCCAACAATGAAACCATTTGCTAGATTTTCTCCCTCTTCTTAGGACCCTGACCCAGGTTTAGTCCCTTCTTATTAGCGCAAAAAAGCCCAAGATATCGTCGGGACATGGAAAATATCAATCAGCAACACCTGTGATACATATGTAGTCTCACTCGTGATATCTTTGTATGGGTAATTTCCAGAACCAAGTTTCCGCAGTTGGGTGGGGGATTTTTGGTACCTCGGTCCTCTACCAAGGAGCTCAACTAAGCAATATGTGGGTGGATTATTTATGCTTATTGTGAATAGTTAGACCATGACCCAACTTCTCTTGTGCAAATAATATAACAACAACCTCTGTGTAGCATAAATGTATTTAACTGATAACTATGCGACTGATATACATTTATTCATTCATAAGTAAATCTATAAGAATTAATTCAATGAAACATTTATAAAGGTAAATCAAACACGTTCAACATTCACGCAAATACACAAAATATAACATGGAAACCCATTCGGGAAAAACCACACAGGTGCTCTTCATATGGCATGAGAAATATATGCACCTTTTGTCTACGCTCTAAGATGCAGACTCTCTTCTAGATCTTCTGCTCTATCTTTATAGACTATTTCTTACTCTTATGATCTTTGATATTCTATTCTACTCTCTCCATACTCAACTCTACTAACGATCCACACATATCCTGGATCGATTCAACTTCTTCTACACTTCTGTGCACTCAACTACAAATTCTTCAACTCATAAGCACTTAGAAAATAGTAACATACAACTAAATACATAGCAAATAATAGTCTAACAGTGAATAGATAACATCAGAGAAGTTAACCTGCATACAACTTGGGTCCCTTATTTTATAGACTCTTATACAGACACGTTACAGACTCTTTACCTGTCGCTTTCTCAACCAACTTCCTATACTTATCCAGTAGGTTGTCTTTCCTATTCTAGTAACACCTAACAGTAGGCGCTAATGGCCTGACTTACAAAGATACCTTCATACGCTTGGCTTCCATCAAATCTAGCCATAATCATACCCATGATATTTATCACTTGTCACTCTCTAATAATTATGTCTTATTGTCATTTTCCAGCCGTTATACCACTTGCACACCTTCTAGTATTGTTATTCTGTCACATCTTCTCTTCTCACATTCTTTCCTTCTATCACAGATTCCTCTTATGTCACACATCTTCCTTCTTCTTCCTTCATGTCACTACCTCTATCGCAACTCCTTTCTCCTATTCTTTTCTATTGCTGCCTCTATCACAGCTCCTTTCTCTTCTTCTTTAGCTCTTATTCATACTTAGGAAAAATTCTAAGTGAATTCTTCCTTCCTTTCCCTAGGCCCAACCATGGTTTTTCCTAGATGGGTTTCCACATTAACTAGCATCTCTGTATATATTAATTGATGCATTGATGTTAAATATATGCATATAGTGAATAAGTAGATATGAATGTATCACATCCCTTTTGTTTATGAATAATCTTATGTATGTATGTGTTGCACTGTTTATTGAATGAATATGTGATATGGCCTTCAAGTTGAATGCTGCAAGATGTGTCGACTAATAAATAACCCGTTAACTTGAATGAATAGATAAGGAGTAAGAAGTATAAGCCCTGTCTTTGGTCGAGTGTTGTAATAAGGTACAAGAAGAGTATAAATCCCCACCTAACTACATAAACATTTTCCTTGCAGTTCGCCATAAGGATATCTCAAGTAAGACTGCATATGCATCATAGGTGCTTCGATATGAGTGGTTGGAGTGATACCTCTATACATATTGTTAACCCAAAAAATCCCTCACTCAAATCTATATGGCCTACACCACCCAAGGACACCCATACATGACCTTTGTAACAGCCCATTAGACCCCCACACCCTAAAAAAGGCTTAAAGAATGAAGAAAAGGGCTTAAAAACCCCAAAAAGGAGCCTAAATAACTCTCCCAAGGGCTAAAGGCTCCAAAAAGGGGCTAAAACCCCTCAAAGGAGCCTAAAACCCTAAAAGGAGCTAACGTTAGGGCAGAAGGGGATAAAAGCCCAAAAAAGGGGCTAAAGCCCGAACCAAGGGCTTAAAACCCTAAAACCCCCCCAAAAAGCTATAAAAGGAGGGTGTGGGGTCACTCTCAAAGAAGTCCTCTCTTGCATACTGTTATGCTGCCCATGGATGCCTTGAGACTCTTTACCTCTCAAGCCACCCACATCCCCCTCTCTTCCACTCGTCTTCCCCATTGAGCCATAGCTCCTCCATTGTTGAGTGAGATAGGGAGGTGCTTCTTCTAGCCAGGGCATGGTATCCCATTTCACCAAAGGAGAAGTATAATTTAGTTTTGTTTATGTGTTTGCTTTGTTAGTTTAGTTGTTTTCTGACCATTATTTGCTTGCAGGTTTGATCTTTAACATGTTTTGTAGGTTTATTGTAGCTTAATAGTTGTTTGCAAGTAGCCAAGGCGAAGCCCTAACCTTGTTTGCAAAGGGGCTCACGGCCATTTTCTTTCTATCATTTGCTTTCCTTTTTGTTCACTTTCTTTTATGAATTTTCCACATGCATGAACCTACCCTTCTATCCTATAGACAAAAGGGAGCCATTCCTGCCCCTGTAGCAGGGAGAAATCCCTACTACACGGACCAAGGGATTAAAACCCTAAAAACCCAAAAAAAACTATAAAAGGAGGGTGGGGGTCACTCTCAAAGAAATCCTCTCTTGCATACTGTTATGCTGCCCGTGGATTCCTTGAGACTCTTTGTGTCTCAAGCCACCCACATCCCCCTCTCTTCCACTCATCTTCCCCATTGAGCCATAGTTCCTCCATTGCTGAGTGAGATAGGGAGGTGCTTATTCCAGCCAGGGCATGGTGGCCCATTTCACCAAAGGAGAGGTATAATTTAGTTTTGTTTATGTGTTTTCTTTGTTAGTTTAGTTGTTTTCTAACCATTATTTTCTTACATGTTTGATCTTTAACATGTTTTACAGGTAGCCAAGGCGAAGTCCTAACCTTGTTTGCAGAGGGGCTCACGACCATTTTCTTTCTGTCATTTTATTTCCTTTCTGTGAAGTTTATTTTCTACATTTTCCACACGCAGGAACCTACCCTTCCATCCTATAGATGGAAGGGAGCCATTCCTGCCCCTGTAGCAAGGAGAAATCCCTGCTACACATATATTCATGATATTTTCTCTTGTGAATTTCCTATTATGTTGTATGAATGGTTGTTAAGGCTAGCAACCCAGCGGAGAAACTTTCAAGGGGAAGAACCGATAGATTGGATTCCTTAGCTGATTCATCAGCTAAAAAGTGTTAGCAACACCATATCTATGGAATTTGATTTTTGGGTTGAAAGTATTTTGGAAGGATATATCACTTAAATTGTTGTCGACATGACATAATCGTACAGTGAGTTGGAAAGAAAATTTTTGAATGGACTAATGGTTTTTATTTGAATAATTTAAAGGTTTGGATCAAGATGCTTGTATGAGAGAAAGGGATATTACAAATGGAGTATGAAGAATAAGGATTTGTGCATAGAGACCTAGGATATGTCTCAAGAGAAGTTCAAGAAAAATGGAGTAGAGTAAGCTGAAATGTTTCTTGATGATAGTGAAACATAAATAAAAGTAGACGTCGAAGTAGTGGAAGAATATTTTGGTCGAGAAAGAAGAGAAGGATTATGACCGAAAGAGGAAGTTGTAGCACAACCAAAATTAAAGACTATGATTCATGGTCACACTTTGATGAAGTTTTTTGTGACGAGGAAACTGAATACAAGCCTATATCTTAAAGAAGGAAGAATAAGAAGCTCCAGATATATACTACGAGTACACTATTCCCACTACTTCGCGTACATCTTCAGAGGTAATATCTAGAAACTCATATCCCAGTGGGTTTGTTAATCAAAGTAACAATATCATGGGAATAGAGAACAAGGGATTCCCACTAGCTAAGTAGTTCCTAGAACTAATATTATGGATGAGAACGATATTACCAATATTTAATGGAAATGGGTAAGAAGACCCAGAGAAACATTGGTTTCTATGTGAATCCATGTGGAGCATGTGACAGGTCCAAGGTGAAGCCATCAAGAAGGATAAAATGATGACAACCCTTAGTGGTTGAGCATTGGATTGGTACATGAAATTATCTATGTCTCCGATAGGAGTCCCATAAAATAAATTAGATGAAATATGAGCAAGACTAATAGTTGAATTCTGGAAGCCCAAATATAATTCGCAGTGCATTACAAAGATTAAATAAATTAAACAATTTCCTATGGAATTTGTTTGGTATTTCGACTAGAGATTTAAGACATTGATGGATAAAGTAAGTTTCTAGATGTCATATGTTTAGCACAAAGAATTGTTTGTTGCAACATTTTTTCCAAACATCTGGATCCCCTCTATGTAGCAAAATATTGTGTAGTAGATCGAGGCTCTCGAATTGGCTATGAAATTGTAATCTTCACCTGTTGGAGAGACTGGTGCCAGAATGATGCAAATATAGTCGCAACTAGCTAAACTTATGACACAACTTCAAGATATTAATAAAGGGAAGGAAATAAAAGAATATCTCTGGTATAACAGATGCAGAATAGAGGGACACCACAAAGACAACTTCCCAACATATATGAATTATGTCGCATCTGGAGCACTGATCCCAATAAATACATAAGGGATTATTTGTTGTAGAATATGCCATACTAGAGGCCATCGGTCAAAAGAGTGTTTTTACTACAGAAGATTGTAATTGCATTGACTTGTTTATACTATAAGTTTTATATATCAATAGGCCATGATGAGAAAGATTGCATGGCATATCAGCTTCTACAAGAGAAACAATTGAAACTTATTTAATGAAGAATGATGAACAATTGCAGGCTGAGCGAACTCATGTTCAACATCCTCTATTTCAATGTCCTCATAATCAATACCCTGAGAACCAGTATCCACAAAAACAATACCTTCAACATAGGGGGGTGGAAATTTTAGAGGTCGAGGAAAAGGAGGACGACTTAGTCATGGGAGAGGCCAAATCATATGTTATAATTATGGGAAGCCTGGACATTTTTCCATGTACTACACAAGTCCTACTATGACATGCTCTTATTTCAACGCTTTTGATCATACTATCGAGAAATGTCCATAGTTGATTATGAAGTGGCATGCTAAGAACAATACAACAAAACCATGTAATTAGCATCTCTTTTAGCTTCCTTTTTAGCATCCACTATCACTTTTAGTGTATTTTTCATCATTTTTTGGAAAAAGTGGACACTTTTCCATGGGATGGTGCTTTTAATGGTGTTATTTGCGTCTCTTTTTAAAATTTGGTGCTATTTTGGATGATAATTAGCATCCAAATTAGCATCCAAATTAGCATCTCAATTAGCGTCCCAATTAGTGTCCCAATAAGCATCCCAATTAGCATCCTAATTAGCATCCCATTTTAAAAGTTGGCACTATTTTGGATGCTAATTAGCATCCCAATTAGCATCCCAATTAACATCCCAATTAGCATCCCAATTAGCATCCCCATTAGAATCTCAATTAGCATTCCAATTAGCATCTCAATTAGCATCCCAATTAGCGTCCCTTTTTAAAAGTTGGCACTATTTTGGATGTTAATTAGCATCCCAATTAACATCTCAATTAACATCCAAATTAACATCCCAATTAGAATCCCAATTAGCATCCCATTTTTAAAAGTTGGCGCTATTTTGGATGATAATTAGCATCCCAATCAATGTCTCAATTAGCGTCCCAATTAGCATCACAATTAGCATCCCAATTAGCTTCCCAATTAGAGTCCAAAAAATCATCCCATATAATTCCAAGAATAGCCTAAAAAAACATCATGAATAGCATAGCACCATATATTAATCGAGGGTTAGCGACTAGAATTGCACCATCAATTTCGGCAGGAAAAACATTCAACATAGCGCCAAGTATAGAGCCAGGAATTGCTTCTAGAAAACATACAACATAGCTACAGGTATAGATCTAGGTATAACACCTGGAATAATGCCATAAATTTCGAAAGGAATCACGCTAGGAATTGCACTAGGTTTAGAGCTAGGAATTGTGTTCAGAAAACGTCTCACATAACGACAGATATATCAATGTCAATGTCAATGATCATGATTCATCATGACAAAATGATCATGATTCATCATGTCAATGTCAATGATCATGAAAAAAATTTAGTGTTGTTTGTTCAAAAAAGAACATATTTTTAATATCGAGTTATTCCATCTGTGTAACAAGTTTATTAGACTTCTCATGTAAAATTTTGTGAAACACTTTATCATAACATAAGTGCCAAGATTTGCATTTACTCTTTGTTGTAAAATATAGTTTTTCCCTATATTTTCTTATTATATCATTGTTGATTTGAGGTTTAAGTAAAGTCTTTTTTTTCAAGCTCCTCACTAAAAGATTGGCTAGGTTGTCGCTAGGACAATGCAAAGAAAGACTGGTTACCCCCTTAAATTCTGTAAACTTACAATTGTTTCTTAATTTCATGAATATAGGACCATCATTAAAGGAAATCAAATAAGGCATAAAAAAAGTCAACAATTGAGTCTAGTACTATTGTCCCATCCAAGTGCTTGAACCTACAATCGATTTAAGTTTGGAACTCTTTACCTTTGACATCTTGGTTAGTTTTACATGGACCATGAAATTTCTAAGGAATACATTGAATTAAACAATTTCTAGAGCTATTACCCTATTTTATTTGTGTGGGAGTCTATCCTTCACCCAATTGTAGGTTCAAGTAATTGGAAAGGGAAACAACAATGTCAATGGTTGAATTCTAGTTCGCATTGTACAATGATGTATCAATATCACACATCATTATATTGAATTCAGTGGTTTATCACCTTTAATTATTTCACAACCTTGAGTCAACTAGGGAACTATTTAAAGGAGTATAGAAACTAGTGTAGGGCTAGTATCAATTATATCATATTCTTTTGTTATCGGTACATGATGCACATTGTGGCCCAAATAAACTATTAACAACAATGATACCACATTCTCTTAAATTAATTCATTGTTGGTGGCCGTAGCCTTTTCAATCTCTGTGTATGATTCTTGCATGCCAAAGCAGCTAATAAATGATAAACATTTTATGAGCTTGAATAGGCTATGACCACCTTAGTCCTATGTCTTTATAATATCATATTTCAATGTTTCTAAAATGCAACTATCATGTAACAAGGGTCATATAACTGTTATTAGTGATAAAACTTTAAGTTTTTGTTTTGTATTCACTACAAACAACAAATTTATTAATGGGAAGGTATCCTCCAACATAATTGAATTTTGTAGGTTTCATTCACCCTTGGTTGTGTAGATGTTCCCCACTATTTTCTATACTTTTGTCTCTTTACTTCAGCTACTCTTTATTTGTTTGTTTATGTTACATCAATAGTTATAGTAATAGTTGCAATTTGGCTTTAGAAATACTACATGTTGGTATTAGAGCTTCAATCAATTTTCATTTTGTTGTATCATTTCAAAAACAAAACAAAAAAATGTCAAGGAGAAAATCCTAATATATGACCAAGGGAGAGTTCAATGAGAGTTTCATAAAGTTTACAGAAGACATGAAGTACATGAAGCAACTACATGAGGTAGTTTCATAAATTTTATAGAAGACATGAGGTAGATTCATAATCTAATTATATGAAAATAAATGAAGAAAGATTCGTCATCACCATCATTATCATCATCATCATCGACATCATCATCACCATCATCATCATTAGCATCAAAATCACCATCATCATCGCCATCATCATCATTATCATCATCATCATCATCATTGTGTCCATCATCATCACCATCATCATCATTACCATCATCCTCATCATCATCACCATCATCCTCATCATCCTCATCACCATCATCATCATCTTACTGTCGACATGACTTTTGTACTTGAGAACAATTTCAGGGTCAATGACCCCCATATTTTCTAGAAATGATATGATAAATTCATATTTCATCATGATCATCAACATCATCATCATTATCATCATCGTCGTCGTCATCACCATCATCATCATCATCATCTTCATCATTGTCAACATCATCATCATCATTGTCATCCTCGTCATCATCATCTTCATCGTCATCATCATCATCATCATCTTCATCATCATTGTATTCTTCATCATCATCATCATCAATATCGTCACCATCATCATGATCATCATGATCATCATCTTCATCACCATCATCATCATCATCATCATCATCATCTTCATCATTATCATCATCGCCATCATTACCATCATCATCATCGTCGTCGTCGTCGTTGTTGTCATCATCATCATCGTTGTCATGACCCTATTCCTCATCAACATCTTCATCATCATCGTCATCATCATCATCACCATCAAGATCGTCATCACCATCATCATAATTGCCATCACAATCATCAAATTGACACCAAATTAGTTATCATGACGATGTCCTAGCAAGCTATGGCTTATATCAATATGAAAGGCCCTTTAAAATTGCATATCGATTCAGAGAGTCCCTTCTAACTGGGTGTATCTAGTCAAGACATACAATGAGGTCCCTATATTCAAATGTTGGTGGATGTGTTCAATAGTCATATTGTCACCAAATTAGTGTTATGTTTGATCATGATCACAATGTCCAACGTCCTATATTCTTTAAAAGTGCATACATACATATATGTAAGGAAATAATATTTTAGAAAATCCTGAATTTGAATATCTAAAAAGGCACATAAATCCAAAATATTCAATTTCTTCCTTTTTCATTATACATTATAGTCACTTTTCATAGTCGATCCATGACAAGGAAATCACTCATCCTATGCTTGTCTTCGTAGTAAAAAAGTAAGGGATTTTTAAAAAAATAGGGCTTGCCACATCTTCAAAGTTCACCTAAGTAATTACCCTATTTCCTTTTATGCTCCACCTTTTTAACTCCGCTTCATTACATCCTTCACTAGCTCATGTAATTTATTTACCTTTTATGTCTATGGCTTGTTCATGTTCATGGTTATCTTATTTGTTGTTTTTAATTGTAATGTGTGTAAATAGATGAAAGGAATATAGGTACAATGGTTGAAAAAACATGTCGAATTTGTGGTGGAAGGAATTGGGGATTGGTGAGCCCATTCCTATGTGATGTAATTCCTACCCCATCATGAGCCAAGAAAATATTTCCCATTCCTCCATCGTGATCCCATTCCTTGAAACCTAGGGCCAACAGATTCCATTGTGAGCCCATTCCTCCATTTTCCAACGAACCACAAAAATATTGCCTCTGTAAAATATCAATCGATAATTTAATAGGTACCCAATTGTTATGAGGCATTTACAATATTATGGCGTCAGGGGCAGTGGAAAATTAATGGTGTTATGGAAATTGTGGAAGAGGAGGAATAGGAGGGTATAATTATTGTTGCGAAATGGGAGGGTATTCCATACAGTATTTGTCATTTCCATCAGAGTTTTACTGCATGGCACTGACTAAAAGATGAGGGTGCAAAACAGCTGCCTGCAGACAATGGAGGCTCGAAGATCTTGTGCTCGCCAAGGTCAAGGTATTTCTTGCTATTGCAGGTGCAACTATTTCCCCCAAAAAAAATTATTTTAGGTTCCACCCTTTTTATTTTAATATCTAGAGGGCCTAAAAATGTTTTATTTCTACCAGGGTTTGAGGACTTTTTGTTTTAAGAAGACAAGCGGTATGACCCATTCCTAAGTCGAGATTCACCTGAAGAGTAATTTTGGGAGGCTAGGAAAGGTTAGGTTTTGAGCTATCGGAGGTTTAGGGCAGAGGGGTTTTTCATTTTATTTTATTTAGAATATTTCATTTAGAAGGACCGTGGGTGTAAATAATAGTTTTCAATATGCATATCGATGGAATGGTGATATTTAGTTGTTTATTGTTTTCTTACTACAAAGCTTCCTAAGGATGCATAGACTAAAACCATGTTGCATAATTTTTACAGGATAATTTTCAACATAGCAGTATGCCAAGAAAACAGAAGAAGAAGGCCCAAACAGCCAAAGAGGAACCTGAAGTGGAAGTGACAACCAGAGTGGAAGTCATCTATGAAGATACTAAAGCTATTACTGGAGTTGACCCAGAATATAAATGGGGAAAGGTATATAGGATGATTTCAAGCCAAAGTGTTCCAGATGATGGTTTTGAAGATATGCCCATATACACAAATATTGAAAGATCAGCCCTTATGAAAGTAGCTACCAGGCCTGAGTTGTTCCCATGCGCGGAGGTGATAGGGTGGATTTTTCCTAGGGAATATGTAACAAGGATGATATTGGCCAATACCGCTAAGCAGGGTTATGCTGCATATATATCAGCTTATGTATCTATGGCGTATAATTTACCAATAGCACAAACTTTACTGACTAGAAGTTGGTTAAAGGAGATGAATTTAGACATGGTGGACACAGTCAAGAAGATGATGATACCAAGAAAAAACTTTCGTACAAGGCCTTCTAGAGAGTATGAAACATCAACTCTTCGTATTCCATATAGGTTCATTGTTTTGATGCAAAACATAAATTTTGGAAGAGCTAATGGAAAAAGTTTTAAAATGGGTTGGATAGCAATTATCTATTTTGTTGCTACACAAGGTACAATTTTTAACTGGGAAAGTATAGTATCCAACAGTTTGTCAGCTTGTATAATCACAGCATTGGGAGGAGTGTCCCAAAACAAGTCAGAATTTTACATGAGTTCTATTTTGATTGATTCCATTCTGTGCACTCAGCCATTCCCAGCCTTAAAGTGCCATTGGGATAACGACCGAGCTCCAGTGTATCCGGCCTATAAATTATTATGGGAACACAAATATTATAGCTATTATAAGGTGATTTGTGAGCATTTCATTATGCCATTATATACTTTGATTTTCTTGGTCGAAAGCAATTGTATGTCTTAAGAAGCTTTCAAAGTTTTACAAGAACACAGAAGCTATTATCTGACAGAAGAAGGGCTATATTTAAGAATGTATGGTGGTTCGAGAGCCCCTTCTCTTCTACTGAAGTATGCCACAGACTATGTAATTCACAAGGAGGTTGTGAGACATTTATACATTGATGGGATTGGAAATTTCCTTTTTGAGTAGAAGAAGGCATTATATCCCGCAGTCCCCTTTTTTGTTGGAAGTTACAAATTTTCCAGGGTAAAGAATGCATCGTAGTTTGTCAAGCAATTAGAGTATTTTCACTTCGGTGAAATGAATTTCCATAGGAATGACTCTGAGGACAAAGTTGCTAATTATTGCATAGAAGCTAGAGTACATTTCGAATATACAAATTTATGGGATAAGGATGAAGAGACCTTCTGAAATGCTAAGAACATGAAAAATTTAAGGAAAATATTCAAGCAGAAGATATCTACTGTTGGTGGTAAAGGAAAAGCTATTGAGAAGAAGAAAAGGAAAGAAGAAGAAGAAGCAAAAAAGAGGCAGGAAGAAGCTAACAGACTAGTACAGGAGGCAAAGAACTAGTTGAGAACATAAGAAGAAGAAAATAAATGAGCAGTTGAAGAAGCAACAAATAATTTTAGAAGAAGAAAAGAAAAGAAAATAAGAAGATGAAATACAGAGAAAGCAGGCAGAAAGTGAAGGGTTCAGATTAGAAGATGTCCAAAAGAAAAAACATCCAACAGAAAAGGCAGGTGAAGGAGTGAGAGAAGAAACACAAGAAGAACAAGACCCTACTGATCAAGGATAGGTTCAGTCTGATATTGACCCATTAGAGCCTGTTGTTTCTTCTAGTAGTACAATAGGAGAAGGTTCAGTGTCAATATCTGGGGTTGAGTTAATTCCTTTCATTCCCACTGAAGGGGAGGAGGTGCTGGATTTTAACACTATCTTCTACGACAAGGAAAAAAATAGGATTGTCAAAAGAACCGAGAAGAAAGTGGACACTGGGGGTAAGCCAGGAATGATGGTGTCTGAGAATATAGTGGTTCATGGTACACACAAAGATATACTCTTAATAGCGAGGGATGGGGTAGCTCTAACCCTAGCCACTAAATATAATGTAGACAGAATCATGACAGATCTAGAACAGTCTCAGAAAAGGGTCACATAGTTGAAAGAGACTTTGAAGAAAGAAAGGAATGAAAGTCATAGTTTGAAAAGGAAGTATGATGATATGATCGGTGAATTTGAGGTGTCAAAGGAAGAGTGTTAGACTCTACAGGTGGATAAAGATTCTTTGGTAATATCTGCAGGAAATATAGAAAAGGAAAACCAAGCCACCTTGGCAGAGTTTGAGAAATTGCAGCAAAGATATCAGATGTTGGAAGATGAAGGAGATAATCTTAGGCTATCAATTGAATATTTGAATAAGGAAAAGAGAGAGTTATAAGGTAAGGTGAGAGAGATGGAAGTACAAAATACCACAGCAGAAGGGAAAGCTAAGCTATATGAAAGTCAGATAGTAGCCTTGGAGGAACAAAAGAATTCACTAGGAGCTTCACTGAAGACAACTATGGAGAAGAATGTTGATATTGAACCTTTAAAGAAGCATGCCCTTATGCTCTGAAAGAAGATTCATCAAATGCAGCTGCAGATGCTGGAAGAAAGATTTAAAGTTCAACAGATAGGCATCAGATTAGAAGAAATTGTAAATATAGCTTCTTATTTTTTGGATAGGACACAAGATATCTTATAAACTCTATGGGGAAGGATGAAATGGGTAGACACAAAAAATAAATATCCCGTAGATATATCTGTCAAAGATCTGGAGATGATCAAGCTGGAATAAGAGCTGATCAAATTTGCTAGCGAAGCAGCAGAAGAACTTAAAAAGACAGTTAAGAAATCAAAGGATGCCTATACTGAATTCTATAGGACAATTCTCCTAACTTATAATCGGTGTTAGACCTATGATGCAAAGAGATTAGAAGTGCTACCAGAGCATGAAATGTTTTTGAAACAATTACAAGAAAGATGCAACGAATATGAACAGGCCATTCAACAAGTCAAGGAGTTAGATGAAAAGATACTTAAGACTAAAATAGCACATGCAATTGTGAGTATCGACTTGTTGTAAGACCAACTGTGCTTGATTCTTTCTAGGATAGTGGGTGTAAAAGCCCAAGATGCTAAACACCAAATTACTATCAGATTTATTGAACGTTCTAGTTTTGAGAATATAGTAGTAGAGGCAAATGCATGGAGGAAGTTTAAGAACAAGCAGGCTAGACCCTCTTAGTTGGACCTCTTAGTTGGACTGTCTAGCACTTTGATAAATAATGTAATATATTGTATTTATCTTTTTTTTCACAAGCTAAAAGACAAAATTGTGTAAGGGAAAGGGTTGGGGAAGCCCAAAAGGCAATGAGGGCAGCCCAAGAGTTTTTCTTTTTTTGTATAAATATAGGAAAAATTTATGAGCCAAGGACCTTTTTTCAAACTATCTTTGTGCAAGATTATTGTAAGAAGAACTATTTTATCTTATAATAAAGAGTTATATTTTTTGGTCTGGAGAAAGCACTGTGGGGTTTCAAATGCTTGACATGGACCAGTTGGATGTGAACTATTTCTGTTTCAGCTTGTTTTCATGAACTATGAGATCCTTCTAACTTATGAACTCTTTCATGTTATGAATGTGCTCCTGTTTATTTCTGTGAAATTTCCACAATCATATTTGAGTAATGAATGTTTTAATTAACAATGAGCTATCTCTTTGTTTATCTTTCTATTGATATTCATGTATTCAGAAATATTAAAAACTATCTGTAGTCTTCTTAATGTGTGATATACAATACATTACTCAACATTATTACAACATTGCTCCCTAGGGATAGGCTACTGAGTCTCAGTTAGTTTTCTTTGTTTATGATTTAGAAGCGAGAGAGGTAAGATGAGAGGTAAGAACCTGCGCATCACATTGTGACACTCCTCATTTTCTCTATCAACCACATTTAGCTAGGCACTTGCATTTCAGACATAAACATAAAACTAAAAAATACACTTAAACAGTGGACCGAGCCTCAACCGGTAAAATAAGCTTTAACTGTTACTTGACCTACGGTAGTCAGACTGTAAAACAGATGGATTCCCCATACCAAACAATAATGAGCTAATTGGGAACGTTTATTGGGGAGAATCCCTACTGTTGTTATCTACGATTTTCTAGGTCTCAACAGTTTTGGTGCTAGAAGGAGGGAAACCAGTGCATGGCAATCCGAGGATGTCCACTTTCTCAAGATTACTCCACTAGTGACAGTTCTGAAACAAGTTTCCCTCATAAACCCACTCCTGAAGAAAAAGGAAAAGGGTATCTCTATCCCATTGACAACAAAGTGGTAGAATATCTAAGCAGGATTACCATGGCATATGCAAAAAATATTAGAGGGTTACCTATTATCCTTATTCTACCTAGAAGAGAGTACCAAAAGAAGGACCGTCCTCAATTGGAAGATTCAGTGTTGGTAGAAGACCTTGAAGAATTGGTATAAACAGCCTTACAAGAAGTTTTCCAACCTTTGGATCAATTGGGACCAGATTCCCCTCACTATTCACCCTTTTAGACCCCTGTTTAGTATCCACCTTAGACTCCACTCAGAATCATGGCCAATGTGAATGAAAATCAGCCACCTCCACATCCTGCTTGGAGATCTAGATCTCCTTTAAACCTGACACCTCCGTTGCATGATATGCCTTAGAGTTTTGGCAAAATTTTACCTAAGTTTGAACCCAG
This sequence comes from Pseudotsuga menziesii, assembly GCA_001517045.1. Lineage (NCBI taxonomy): Eukaryota > Viridiplantae > Streptophyta > Pinopsida > Pinales > Pinaceae > Pseudotsuga > Pseudotsuga menziesii. Next base: position 300,276 of record LPNX011086359.1, on the reverse strand, counting down.
TGAAGGAATTCTTGGGGATGATCACTTTCATAGTTTTTATCTGGATTTAGAATGTCTACAAGCAACAAAACATGAAGATGTAGTTTTCAAATTATTCCCGCATACCCTGAAAGGAAAAGCAGCTTCATGGTACTTTTCCCTACCAGCAAACTCAATCACAAGTTGGAATATTTTTGAGAGACTGTTTAGAAATAAATACGGAATCCAGAAAACTCACACAGCTTTAATGAAAGGATTGATTGCCTTAAAGAAAGAAAAGAAAGAGAGGGTACATAATTTTACTCAGAGGTTTGTTGCATACCTGAATAACTTCAGTGCAACTAATAAACCATCTGAGCATGCTCTAATTGAGTATTATACCTCATCCCTCGGGCCTGATCTAGCCATGTTTGTGAAGAGATCATTTAAGCCCACTTTGGTAGATACTTTTGAAGAAGCTGAGAAGGTAGAGGTAGAATTGGAGAGTATAGAACACTACCCTATGCAGTCAGATGAAAGAACTTATGGAAACAAAAATCCCCTACTATTAACTAAACCTAAGGATGAACGATCACAGGAGCTAGATGGGATGTTGAAGATGCTGTAGAAGTTATCAAACTGGGTGATTGATTTAGAAAAAGAAAAAGAGGCTCATAAACAATACAAGCCATATTATAAAAAAAGAGAAGACAAGAGTCAACCCAAACCTCCTCCACACATCCCTTCAGCAATGAATTTGACCGATGTAGGAATGGATAAATTTTCCACTTTCCATCAACAACCTCATTCTGAGAAAAATTGACCACAGTGGATTAATTCTATGACATTAGTAGTGAACCAATTATTGGATTCCAAGTTGATAGAAACTGAGGAGGAAAAAGGGAAAGATCATGAACCCATAGAAACACAAGAGGAAGACACCTTGGTTTTGTGGGACTGTGTGTCTATCTTCAACATAGAAGATGAATATCTCCCTGACAAAGAAGAAACATCAGAGACAAATGTCACAACAAGAATTCAGAATCCATTAAAAGATGATAACTTGATACTTCCAAAGATCAAGAAACTCCAAGAGAATGTGAATAAAATGAAGAGTAATAATTCAACTGTTAACATACCTAAGTTTGTCATTACTAGAACCCTAAGAAAGTCAATACTCCCATAAATCCTACTGAAAATAAAACTGAAAATGTCAAGAAGAATCTGAATGAACATGAGATGGGATATGACATTGTGGAAGACATTAAAAAGGCTAAAGCAAATATCTCATTGTTCGAAATGTGCAATCTACCTCAGAAAAAGGAAAACCTTTTGCAAGCGATTGAGACACCCGAGAAGGAGCCTCCCATTGACAACCATCCTAAGGAAGAGATTGGTGAGGCGAGCTTAGGAGGAAAATATAAGTATAAAACTCTAGCATTTCTTCTAACCTTTGAGATTTTCAACTATAATGTGCATAACTATTTAGTGGACTCAAGAGAATCAATCAATGTCATGCCACTTTCAGTTTGCAAGCAAATCAATGGTCAACCGAAACCAACTGTTGGCCAAGTTCTTCAATTAGACAGAACAACAGTGAAAGTAATAGGAGAAATGGAAGATGTTCTGATCCATTTATTCGCATATGAGAGGGTATGTCGGTACATAGACATTGTCGTAGCAGATATCCCGGATGCTTATGGTTTGGTTTTGTGCCGGGATTAGTCAGCGAGGTTAGAAGGATATTTTGCATCAGATTGGTCACATTTGTGGTTTCATTTTAAAGGATGTCAAAATCAGATAAAGGTGTTAAGAGAGCCTCAAATGAAGTATAATGTGACTCATTTAGAGGGAAAAAATGAACCAGTAAACTCTGTGGTGGGAAATTATTTTCTTGAACTAGAACTAAAAAATTACTAAGCTGAAGAAGCCAACAGTATACCTGATATCCAACTCGATCTCCTGTAATTTTCATGAGCTAATGAGTTTTATTGTAACATAGTAGATTTAGTTTTAGATGTAGTTAGAAATTCAAATTTAGTAGGAGTAGAAAGTTTTTGGATTTTTTATTTTGATGGTTCTAAAACATTGGAAGGATTAGGAGCTGGCTGTGTCCTGATTGATCTAGAAAAAAATAAACATTTTCTTTCATGTAGATTAGAATTCGAATGCACAAATTACACAAATGAATACGAAGCATTAGTTCAGGGACTTAAAAAAGCGATAGAATTAAAAGTAAAAAATCTGAAATTATATGGAAATTCTAAAATCGTTGTTAAACAAATTTGGAACAAAATTCACTGCATATCACCGCATTTGAAGGCTTACCAAAATGAAGTGTGGGATTTTTTGGTAAATTTTCATGCATTAAATATTTCTTCAATTCCTAGAGAAAAAATTGCAGTAGCTGATTTGTTAGCTACATCAGCTACAAGGTTAGTACCTACGAATAATAGATGTTTGATTGAATTGCTTTTCAGCCCTTCTATTCTAGATAACATCACTAATATGACGGTGTTCAACGATGATCAAAAAATATTAGAATGCGTAACAAATAATGATACATTTAAGGGAGCCATAATAAATGACGAAGAACATCAAGCGGAATTACAGTATGGAAATTTCATTCCAAAAGGAGTAAGAAATTTGGAACATATGTTTGATTTAGACAACAAGTTCAGAAATCCAGTGAATGTCAAGACTCATAGCTTGTCTTTACAATTCGAGCTGATAATTCTAGGGACAGAAGCTGAACCCAAATATGTGAATTTGGGGAAGTGTTGTTCACCCGGTAAGAGGAGTAAATTCATCAGCTTATTCAGAAAATATAAGGATGTATTTGCTTGTAATTACGAATACCTAAAGACGTATGACACTAAAATTATACAACATGTGATTCCAATCAAGATTGGAGTCAAACCTTATCAGCAGCCTTTGAGAAAAGTGCATCCAAAGCTAGAACCCCTAATTCAAAGTGAAGTGAAAAAGATGCTAGATGCTAAAATCATATTTAAAGTCAGACATTCAAAATGGGTCTCTGATTTGGTACCAGTGCGAAAAAAGTCTGTAGAGATCAGACTTTGCGTAGATTTCAGAAATCTTAATCGTGCATCAGATAAAGATAATTATCCTGTCCCACCCATGGAACAAATAATACAAATGGTCTCAGGTTCCGAACGGTTCTCTCTATTAGATGGATTCTCTAGTTATAATCAAGTATTAGTAGCAGAAGAGGACAGGCTCAAGACCACTTTCAGAACCAAGTGGGGAGATTTTGCATATAGGAGGATTCCCTTTGGACTTATCAATGCTGGAGCAACTTTCCAAAGGGCTATGGATATAGATTTCCATGGTCTGATTGGATGTAGTGTTGTGGTCTATCTATATGATGTTACAATATTTTCAAATAAGAGAGAAGAGCATGTATTTCATTTGAAACAGATTTTAGAGCGTTGTAGGAAATATGGCATTTCTTTAAATCCTAAGAAATGTGTGTTCGCAGTCACAGAAGGAAAGCTATTGGGTCATATTATTTCTAAAAAAGGGATCTCCATAGACCCAGAAAGGATTAAATCCATAGAACATATCCCTTTACCCCATTATAAAAAAGGTATGCAATATTTTATGGGGACAACCAATTTTGTGCAAAGGTTTGTGCTAGACTTTGCTCAAATCATCAAACATTTGCAGCAAATGGTTAAGTAGAGTGTGTAGTTCAAATGGAATGATTTGGAGAAGAATGCATTCAAAAAGATCAAAACATCTGTTGCTCATGTTCCATCAATGAAAGGTCCAAATTTTGAAAAATATTTTATTCTGTACACTTTCGCTTCTGATGATTCATTATCAGTTGTGCTTACACATAAAGAAGATGGGGAAGATGAGTACCCCATATCATTTATGATCATTGGTCTGCAAGGGGCTAAATTGAAATGTCCCATAGTTGATAAACAAGCTTATGCATTTTTTAAGGAGGTAAATAAATTTAGGCCATACATACTTAAGAATCGCACTAAAGTAATAGTCCCACACCCAGTAGTACGATCCCTTTTTGTACAAAAAGAACTGGGAGAAAGAAGAGGTAATTGGGTGATTTCTTTGCAAGAATGTGATCTTGAATTTAAGCCAGCAACCATAATTAAAGGACAAGGACTCTTTAAGATGATGGCTGAGGGTCAAAACAATAAAGATAATAGATGGAATGTATGTCCTCTATTCATAGCTCCGGAATCCTGGTATCAGGATCTAGTTCATTATCTTCAAGAAGGATATTTTCTGGAGCATTGGAGTCCCAAGCAAAGAAGAGAATTATGTCTGAAATCAGCCTTATATCATATTATTGATGGAGTGTTGTTTAGAAATAATTACGATGGAGTCTTTCTTAGATGCTTGGAACAAGAAGATGCAAAGAAGGTTGTAGCAGAATTACATGATGGACGTGCTAGAGGTCACTTTTCAGGGGACATGACAGCACATAAGATTCTCAGAGCTAGATATTACTAGCCAACATTGTTTAAAGATTCTCATGCTTATGTTATAAAATGTGACATTTTCCAAAGGTGCGTTGGGAGACAAGTCAAAGCAGCAGGACCATTGAAACCAGTGATTATCTCGGAACCATTTGAACAATGGGGAATCGACATTATCGAAGAAATCAATCCAAATTCCTCATTATAGCATAAGTATATTCTGACAGCAATTGATTATTTCACCAGATGGGTAGAGGTCATTCCATTATGAAAAGTAAACGAGGATGCAGTTATGGATTTCTTGTAGAACCACATTATGACCAGGTTTGGGGTTCTAATTTCCCTAGTTTTTTATAATCCTTCTTATTTTTCATCTATTAGATTAAGTGTATTTTCTAATGAAAGAGGAATTAATCTACATTATTTTGCAAACTACTACATGCAAGGAAATGGTTTGGTAGAATCCACAAATAAAAATTTGATTAGAATTTTAAAGAAAATAGTGATAGAAAATGAAAGGAGTAGGAATCTAGCTTTACCTAATGCACTCTTGGCCGATAGAGTCACACCAAAGAACTCCTTAGGTGTGTCACCCTACACCTTGTCTATGGGAAAGAAGTTATCCTCCCTCCTAACATTCTGTTGCCATCTTCCAAACTAGCCCAAGACTCTAGGGGTACTGATAATGAGATTCTACAAATCCGAATTTATAATATACTGAAGTCAGAGGAGTCTAGGTCCAAATCCTGTGAAAGGTTTAAGCATCAACAAGAAATGGTGAAGCGATGGTTTGAAAAACAAAAAGCTGGGAACAAGGAGTTCGAAGTAGGTGATCTGGTTCTTAAGTGGGATCACCCACATGATGAGAAGGGAAACCACACTAAATTTCAGCAACTATGGGTAGGCCCTTTTTAGATTGCGGCAAAGATAGGCCCCTCAACTTACAAACTATGAGATTTATAGGGGTGAGAGGAGAACTTACGAGTAAATGGTTTAGTTCTCAATCCTTATTTTTCTTAATGGTTTTTTATTTTGTTTTCTTATACATAAATAAAGGATTTGATTTGTTTTGTTTGCTTTAGATTAGTTTTAGTTTCTTTACTTTACATACTTAGAGCTTGATAGCTTGTAAATCTTGGTTTGTTATGTTTCAATAAATTGGCACGACTTTTGGTTTTTAGAGTTCATCAGAGTTCTAGATAAACTGAAATCTTTGATCAAAGACTGCCTAGTATTTATTCATACAATGTTTAAATATTCTTCAAGACTAGCAAATTTTCTAAATGGTTATGAAAACATTGAAGTCCTGCTTAATCCCTATGAAATAAGTAAGGATAGAAAAGCCTAGAGTACTATTTTCGGGATCCATTCATCTCACATTAAAAGTTGTCCTAAGGGGTAATAGAAAAAGACCTGTTACCACCTAAGTTGTACTTAGTGGTTTTTATCAAGTGAGCCCAGTGAACCGGACAGGGCTAACTTGTTCGGACTTCAAAAAGACCTTTGGAAGTACTTCTGGGAAGTGCTTGTTGTACTATATCACATGTTCATACCCCATGAGGGAAGTGTAATAAATGTTCTAGCATGATAGTGTCTATAAAAGACTCGGTCTCTTAGAATTTATTTGTCAATCCGATTAGTCCAAGGTGTTTTTTCCCTTGGTTATTATTGGTTGTTGAACAAACGACTGATAATTTCTGAGTTTTTCACTCCATACCTCCAAAGTTGGGGTGGTCGGCTTGGCATTTGTGCCTATTGAGGTTATTAGAGTCTATGTGTCAATGTGTAAGCATGCTAGACATCATTTTTGAGTTATATGAACATTTCTAAGTCCCCCTAGGTGTTTTTCAATTTTTCAATTTTTTAGTTTTTTTCAGTGTTTTATTAAATTTTAATTTTTCCAAAACTTAGGCTATTTTTTAATAGTTTAATTGGAAAAATTGAGTCTGTAAAAGAAGTGGGCCAAATAATCAGTTTCAGTCATGTAGGTGCTCATTTTCAAGCTAAGAGCACCATGTAAACCCATGGACCCACTCTTTCCTAAGTTTTGTGTGATCTTCCATCACTCAGGTCCGAAAGCCCCAAAAATCAATTATTGATTATTTAAATTAATAAATTGATGAATAATGGAGCTAATCCAAAATCAATAACTCAATGTATTCTCAACCGATTTGACTGAAATCAATCAGATCTAGAGCAGATTGATTGGATCTGACAAATCCTTAACTAAAGGAGGGGATCAAATCAGATCCAGAGCTGATCTACAGTGGTCTTCATGGGGAATTGTGCCCTCCCTCTCTCCTCAACACGTTTTGGCTCTCCTGGATGCTCTGTGGGCCGATGTGTCAGTGTATGGGTTGATGTGTCAGCCAGATTAGGCCCCCGGTTGACAAGTAGGCTCAGTTCAGCCTCAGTTCTGCATTGATGAACTATCCATCAGATGATTTCACTTGATTCCATGAGGAATTGTGCCCCCCCTGGGCTAGACGGCCTGCAAATTGTATATATCCAGGCACAGCCTCCTCTTCCAAGCTAGTTAGAACTGAATTGAGGTGTTGTTGCTCTTGTACTGTATTGTTTTTTCATTTTGGAATAAAGAATATTTGGAGGCAAGATCTATGGTGTAATGCTCTTCATGTGTGGATGTTGATTGTCAAATGCTTATGAGGTATAATATGCTTTTGTTTATCATTGCTTTGTTGATTAATTGTTGGCCTTGAAGGAGAGAGCTCCCTCCTATTAGGTTAAGAGTTTATTCTAGTTTTATTTATGATCTTACTGCTGCTTGTTCCAGATCTATTGGATTTGTATGTATTTTAAGTTTAATTGCATGCTTTCCAATCATCTCCTTCGGCAACACCTATGTTTTAACCATCTGTTTGTGCAAGGGTTTTCAAGTTGCAGGTGATCTCGCTGGTAGAAGAGGTTGATCTGGTTTGAATCTTCCTCATATTCAGTATCTTATGAATGACATAGTCCCTCAGTGTTCCACCAAAGCAGAATCCAAAGCCCAACATTCCCAGGCTTCAAACACTCTTTCTCTCTCTTCCTCCTTTAAAAATTATTAAACTTTCCTCAAACTGTTACTTTAAGGTTTCTTTTTAAATGTGATCTATCTCATCAATAAAATCATACATAGATATAATTAGTAATGTCCCTTCAAATTTCTAGATCTTAGTTTCATTGTGCACATAAAGTTCAAATTCAAGAGATCTAGCTAAATTGCCTTAGTTTCGCAAGTAGTTTATTGAAAAATTCATAGCTTGTTGTTAAGGTAGTTTCATTTGCTGTTCAATAATTTCAATATTCTGAAATATAAATGCTTTTAATTGGCTGCACAAACATCAATCCAAGATCCCAAGGAAATCTTGCTTTCCTTGGTTCCTTTTTTCGTCGGTTTAGCTAGTTTAATTTCATTAATTTTTTGAGATAAAGTAGGCTGACCCAAAGGTACTCTGAAAGTGATTTGGGGAATTTGTTATTATAATTAAATTGCTTTCATTTATCAGGTATGACATGTAAGAAAGGAATCTGCTGTCCAAAGTGGCTTTTGGAGCGCTCAAATCCCCCCAGGGGTCTCTCTTTTGTCACATAATTTGTAATTTTTTTTGTATAAACTGTAATATCTTGGTTTCAGCCTATATAAGGACCAATAAATATATTATTTATCATTTCTTTGATATTGTAACCTCTGTAATAAAATCATCCTTTGAATAGGCTCTTTCGAGCCCATTCCCCATCCCCCCTGGGGGGATTCGCGTCGGTGCCATTTTCGTCGTTTTTCTGCTTATTTCCTTTTTAATAGAATTGATCTGATTTGTAGGGTAGTATATTTGATCTTGTTGTTAATTCCATATTCCATATCTTACTTTCAAAATTAATCATAATACTCACCCCACGATTTCCCGAGTGACCCGAAAGGGGAAAGAGATTCGTGGTAGGATTAATCAAAAAACCAGATTTGTGTAGTTGTTTTATTTTTTATATCATTTTTTTATCAGCATATTTAAAATTAACCCCTCCTCGATTCCCTGATTGAGATCCACTTGGATCGAAAGGGGTTCTTGGAGGCTTTTCTTTTAATCAAGAACACATCTCTTAAAAACTTATTAAAATTTACAAGACTCTAGTGTGTATGCTCTGCACTTGGCTGCGGTTCATCCGATCAGTCAAGCTGTATCAAAAGAACTTGGGTGACTAGCATAATTAGGACTCACCTTCCCCAATTAACAAACCATTGGGTGAAAATCCAACACCTCGATCAAACCTTTACGGTGGTAAAATACCCAAAGGAAGCGGGAACCTACTGAAAAGTGACCTCAGGGCGCCGATCTCTGTCACACCCTAACGGGTGCATTATGAACATAGCCCCAGAGACTCCATTTCATCCCGCATATTCCTTGAGGGTAGCCATGTAGGTTTTGTTTTGGACATACTCCAAGTACTCTCGGGTATATCTGGAGTCCCCCTTTTAGCCTAATTTAAACAACTCATACTCCAATTTTAACTTAAAACATACCAAGATGCAATCGCAAAACATTCACCCCAATCACACGCATGCATATTGATCTCTTTGATTTGACTCCATTATTAAGGCACTGGTCATTTTTGCTTCATATATATATTATTTATCAGCTTTGTGCTTCCGTGCGTTATTTTCGTATCTTGTCATCTTCAATTGTTATAATTAAAATATTCAAACTCCTAGAAAACTATTTCAGTTTAACATCACCACACTAAGAAATCATCCTTAGTAACTTAATAGGGTCTACCCCCTTGGCTCCGTTAGGAGTTGAGCCTAAATGGAGGAGTCAAGAAAAAGGTGACAGCCTTGACTCGAGACTTGCCCCCAAGGACACACTAAGTGGCTTGAAAATTTCTGCCACGTGATCCAGGTGTGTGAAAAGGCAGCAACACTTTTTGGCACCGTTGCCGGGGATAAATCTTTTTATTCCCGAGTATGACTTAGCTTAACTTTTTTCTAAAACAACTAAAGAGATAAAAAAAAAATTTGATTGATCTAGTCTTTAAAAAACATAAAAATTAAAACTCGATCCATCTAGCGACTCCACTGTCTAACATCCCTTCAATAATTTCTACCCGAAGAAACCGCTGACAATTATTCAATCCTCTCCCTAATCCCGAAAGGTTTATTAGGGAAATATTGAATAGGAAGACTTCTCGTAGAAACCTTGAGGATTTAGGAGACCAATCCATCTCATATATCCATCACATATTTGTAGAGAGTCATGTTCACTAATATCAAGAAATGATGGAATTTTACAAACCCCTTGACTTTTCTCAGATAGCAGGTGCTACTCATAATATTTCGAATGATGCGATCAAGAAGCTTCCCAAGTTCGAGGGCAACAATGCCATCTCTGCCAAGTCTCACCTTCGAAAGTTTGAAAAGTACCTAGCCAATTATTTCAATGATGCTTCCCATGACCATGATGATGTCAAGATGACGCTCTTTGCTTTATCCTTGGAAAATGATGTTGAAGAATGGTACTACAACCTAGATGATGATTCATATAAAACCCTTAATGAGTTCCTAGCAGGCTTTAAGAAGAAGTGGGGGGGAAATAAAGAACCAAGACATTTGCTTGCTACCCTGCACAATATAAAGAAGATGGAGAATGAAACCATAGATGAATTTAATACTAAGTTCGGGCGTGTGGTTGCGGATCTCCCTAGAGACATCAAGCCAAGTGATGCCTCCATCTTGATATCCTACATCGAAGCTTTCACTGGTGATTTGAGATACCAATTAAGGGATAAAGAGCCGGTCGATCTAAAAAATGCTCAAGATCTGGCCGAGAAAATAGAAAGGAATATGCAAGCTTCGGGCAAGTCCAACATTCCAGGCTACACTAGGGGAAACACTTCGTACAAAAAAGAAAAGGGAAAGTCCATTGAGTTAGAGGAAAAGGCAACCTCTAAAGAACCCATGGAAAAGATAGCTAGCATGCTGGAAGAGGTGATGACTACTCAGAACCAATTCAGGGAAGAACAATCTATGCAAATGAATAAAATCCAAAACAGAATAGTCACACTGGAGAGAAATAATGGACCTAAGAATTTTCAGCCAAAACAAATTCAAATGTATCAAAGGAAATATCCTCAGCGAGAGCCTAGGATTCCAAACTAGTTAGACTCAACTAACCTGGTAGAAGAAGTAATTCCATGGTGTAGACCTTGTGAGCAATTCCACCCAGAAAGTACTTGCTACATAGCAAACCAGATTATAGAACATGGGATGGCAGAGGTCAGTAATCAGGAAACAACATCAAGCGAGTCTGATCATGTGTACATGGTAGGCCGAACCTATCCTCTATCAAACCAGCATTGGCAGCTGGCCATGGATTATGGTTTTGAAAAGCAATCACCGTCTAAACAGTACAATCCTGAGGATGAAACCATTGCAGAATCTTATTGTGAAACTTATGATGAAAACTGTAATATACATGATGGATGTCCTATGTGTTCTCCATATAATGATGATAGTCCTGAAGGTTTACTACCTTGTGACATTTTCTCTGAAGAAGATGAGTATGAAAATGAGGACAGGTATAGCTTGGAGCATGATACAAGTGACGAAGAATCCCTTATCCCCGACAAAGATGTTGATGAGGAGTCCCGGACATTCATGGAAAATCCAGTATGTGACATGAATAAAGTGGAAAATAATGAGCCAGAAACTTTTGATGGTTTTGTTGATTTTTCTGTCTATGGCATATCTAAAAGAGAGAGCATAGACCATGTGGCCTTGGGAAACTTTGATATGAAAAAGGAGCATGCAGTTTATCCATATGATCATTCAGAGTCATATCATGCAAAGGCACACAAAGGTATCAATGATGAAGACATGGAGAAGCAATGTTGTGAAAAGATAGATGTGATGCAGTTATTAGAATATCAATCTCAACTATCATCTTCACATATAGAGTTTCCTCATGAATTGGAGCCACTTGGGGCTTATACAGTGAATTATCATCCGGTAAGCCTTGACAATCAGTATGATGGTGAGGTCAATCTACCTCATCATTCCGATTTGTACATCAACCCTATCCAATCATGGATAGAAGTAGCCTGCGCAGGCACTTACCAGTTTGGGAGGAAGTTTGACGACATTATTCATGCCTATGATTTCCCATCCATCCCACCCATTCTGAATCATCACACAGGTTTGCATTTTCTGAATAAAGTATCCTTACTTTGGCTGGTAACCAAAGACAAGGAAATTTTTTTTATGTCAATAAAATGCTTAGGTGGTTACATTGGATTTCTAAATACACTTAACCCTTTTTATATCATGCTTAGAGTAGGAAAATAAGCTCTTTGAAAGAGAGCATTTACTTTCTGCATTTCTATTTTTAGCTATAATAAAACTTTGCTTCTTTTAGTTAGTTATATCTATTTTGTTTAAATAAATCAGCTTAATGGTTCATTTGGTTTTTCATTAAACTTGTGCTACTGAGGTTTTTCTTGTCAAGTTGAGATGTTTTTGCAGGGTATATAAACTAGAGATTCTGGTGTTCTCATATCCTCTCCTTGCCTTAAAGACCAAATTGAGCACATGTCCCATAGTTGGAGCCAGAATGTTACCACCTAAGTTGTACTTAGTGGTTTTTATCAAGTGAGCTCAGTGAACTGGACAGGGATAACTTGTTCGGACTTCAAAAATACCTTTGGAAGTACTTCTGGGAAGTGCTTGTTGTACTATATCACATGTTCATACCCCATGAGGGAATTGTAATAAATTTTCTAGCATGATGGTGTATGTAAAAGACTCGGTCTCTTAGACTTTATTTGTCAATCCGATCAGCCTAGGGTGTTTTTTTCCCTTGGTTATTATTGGTTGTTGAACAAACGACTGATAATTTCTGAGTTTTTCACTCCATACCTCCAAAGTTGGGATGGTCGGCTTGGCATTTGTGCCTATTGAGGTTATTAGAGTCTATGTGTCAATGTGTAAGCATGCTAGACATCATTTTTGAGTCATATGAACATGTCTAAGTCCCCCTAGGTGTTTTTCAATTTTTCAATTTTTTAGTTTTTTCAGTGTTTTTTATTAAATTTTAATTTTTCCAAAACTTAGGCTATTTTTTAATAGTTTAATTGGAAAAATTGAGTCTGTAATAAAAGTGGGCCAAATAATTGGTTTCAGTCATGTAGGTGCTCATTTTCAAGCTAAGAGCACTGTGTAAACCCATGGACCCACTCTTTCCTAAGTTTTGTGTGATCTTCCATCACTCAGGTCAGAAAGCCCCAAAAATCAATTATTGATTATTTTAATTAATAAATTGATGAATAATGGAGCTAATCCAAAATCAATAACTCAATGGATTCTCAACCGATTTGACTGAAATCAATCAGATCTGGAGCAGATTGACCGGATCTGACAAATCCTTGACTAAAGGAGGGGATCAAATCAGATCCAGAGCTGATCTACAGTGGTCTTCATGGGGAATTGCGCCCTCCCTCTCTCCTCAACACGTTTTGGCTCTCTTGGATGCTCTGTGGGCTGATGTGTCAGTGTATGGGTTGATGTGTCAGCCAAATCAGGCCCCCGGTTGACAAGTAGGCTCAGTTCATCCTCAGTTCTGCATTGATGAACTATCCATCAAATGATTTCACTTGATTCCATGAGGAATTGCGCCCCCCCTGGGCTAGATGGCTTGCAAATTGTATATATCCAGGCACAACCTCCTCTTCCAAGCTAGTTAGAACTGAATTGAGGTGTTGTTGCTCTTGTACTATATTGTTTTTTCATTATGGAATAAAGAAGCTTTGGAGGCAAGATCTATGGTGTAATGCTCTTCATGTGTGGATGTTGATTGTCAAATGCTTGTGAGGTATAATCTGCTTTTGTTTATCATTGCTTTGCTGGTTAATTGTTGGCCTTGAAGGAGAGAGCTCCCTCCTATTAGGGTAATATTTTATTCTAGTTTGATTTATGCTCTTACTACTGCTTGTTCTAGATCTATTGGATTTGTATGTATTTTAAGTTTAATTGCATGCTTTCCAATCATCTCCTTCGCCAACACCTATGTTTTAACCATCTGTTTGTGCAAGGGTTTTCAAGTTGCAGGTGATCTCACTGGTAGAAGAGGTTGAGCTGGTTGAATATTCCTCATCTTTAGTATCTTATGAATGACATAGTCCCTCAGCGTTCCACCAAAGCAGAATCCAAAGCCCAACATTCCCAGGCTTCAAACACTCTTTCTCTCTCTTCCTCCTTTAAAAATTATTAAACTTTCCTCAAACTGTTACTTTAAGGTTTCTTTTTAAATATGATCTATCTCATCAAGAAAAGCATACATATATCTAATTAGCAATATCCCTTCAAATTTCTAGATCTTAGTTTCATTGTGCACATAAAGTTCAAATTCAAGAGATCTAGCTAAATTGCCTTAGTTTCGCAAGTAGTTTATTGAAAAATTCATAGCTTGTTGTTAAGGTAGTTTCATTTGCTGTTCAATAATTTCAAAATTCTGCAATATCAGTGCTTTTAATTGGCTGCACAAACAGCAATCCAAGATCCCAAGGAAATCTTGCTTTCCTTGGTTCCTTTTTTCGTCGGTTTAGCTAGTTTAATTTCATTAATTTTTTGAGATAAAGTAGGCTGACCCAAAGGTAATCTTAAAGTGCTTTGGGGCATTTGTTATTATAATTTTCTTGCTATCATTTATCAATTCTGACAGAGAAGAAAGTAATCTGCTGTCCAAATTGGCTTTTGGAGCGCTCAAATCCCCCCAGGGGTCTCTCTTTTGTCACATAATTTGTAATTTTTTTTGTATAAACTGTAATATCTTGGTTTCGGCCTGTATAAGGACCAATAAAGCTCTGTTTTATCAGTGCTTTGATATTGTAACCTCTGTAATAAAATCATCCTTTGAATAGGCTCTTTCGAGCCCATTCCCCATCCCCCCTGGGGGGATTTGCGTCGGTGCCATTTTCGTCGTTTTTCTGCTTATTTCCTTTTTACTAGAATTGATATAATTTGTAGGGTAGTATATTTGATCTTGTTTTTAATTCCATATTCCATATCTTACTTTCAAAAGTAATCATAATACTTACCCCACGATTTCCCGAGTGACCCGAAAGGGGAAAGAGATTCGTGGTAGGATTAATCAGAAAACTAGATTTGTGTAGTTGTTTTATTTTTTCTATCATTTGTTTATCAGAAGCTTTAAAATTAACCCCTCCTCAATTCCCCGATTGAGATCCACTTGGATCGAAAGAGGTTCTTGGAGGCTTTTCTTTTTATCAAGAACACATCTCTTAAAAACTTATTAAAATTTACAAGAATCCAGTGTGTATGCTCTGCACTTGGCTGCGGTTCGTCTGATCAGTCAAGATATATCAAAAGCACTTGGGTGACTAGCATAATTAGGACTCACCTTCCCCAATTAACAAACCATCAGGTGAAAATCCAACACCTTGATCAAACCTTTACAGTGGTAAAATACCCAAAGGAAGCGGGAACCTACTGAAAAGTGACCTCGGGGCACCAATCTCTGTCACACCCTAACGGGTGCATTACAAACATAGCCCCAGAGACTCCATTTTAGCCCACATATTCCTTGCAGGTAGCCGTGTAGGTTTTTTTTGGACATACTCCAAGTACTCTCGGGTATATCTGGAGTCCCCCTTAAGCCTAATTTAAACAACTCATACTCCAATTTTAACTTAAAACATACCAAGATGCAATCGCAAAACATTCACTCCAAGCACACGCAAGCATATTGATCTCTTTGATTTGACTCCATTATTAAGGAACTGGTCATTTTTGCTTCATATATATATTATTTATCAGCTTTGTGCTTCCGTGTGTTATTTTCATATCTTGTCATCTTCAATTGTTATAGTTAAAATATTCAAACTCCTAAAAAACTATTTCAGTTTAACATCACCACACTAAGAAATCATCCTTAGTAACTTAATAGGGTCTACCCCCCTTGGCTCCGTTAGGAGTTGAGCCTAAACGGAGGAGTGAAGAAAAAGGTGACAGCCTTGACTCGAGACTTGCCCCCATGGACACACCAAGTGGCTTGAAGATTTCTGCCACGTGATCCAGGTGTGTGAAAAGGCGGCAACAAGACCCATGGAAAGGAAGAAAGGTAAATAGTGTATTATATTTAAATGATCCCATGCCATAAATTGAAAGCTAAAAGGCTAATAAGAGTCAAAATTTCCTAAAAAGCAATATGTATCAAAAACACATGCTGAACCACATCAGTATGGATGAGATTGTTAAAGTTCTTCACCGTCGATGAGTTAAATTAAAATATCTCTCACACAAAAGGGCACTATGGATAGAGGAGCCTGAATTAAAATTCAAAAAGAAAGCAATCAGGAGGGCTCGGAAGGACTAAAGTCCATAAGCACCAAAAAGTGCAAATTGGCATGGGAATGAGGAACAAATGGATATATCTGGTTACCATATGTTATGATCCTGTGGTGTCTAAGTTGGAAGCCACCCAAAGGCAGAGGTAAAATAAAACTCATATCTTCAGCCTCAGAATAGTTATCCAGAATTTGAAATTCTAGTTCCCCTTCTTAAAATTGGACTATCATCAATGATTAAAGTTCATAAATCTTGCATTTTAGGAATCCAAATATCTTGAAGAAACCTAATAAAATGATATCACCGAAACAGTCTGTTGTATCAAAAAATAAGTTGTTCATAGATCTATGTCCACCAGGTAGTCGCCAATTGTTGCAGCTAAAACTATTCCCCCCCAAAAAAAATTATTTTAGGGTCCCCCCTTTTTATTTTAATATCTAGATGGACTAAGAATGTTTATTTCTACCAGGGTTTTCCCAGGGCTCAACAGTTTTCTAAAAAAACTTAGTCTTTTTGTATGTCCATATCGGATGCTTAGTGGACTAGTCTTCTGATACAGTGTAGGAATAGTCCACTATCTTTCCAATGTATTTATCGGAAGCCTTTCGAAATTTGACCCACTGTATCAGGAGTTAGCTTGTATGTGATCTCGAATATAGTTGACCAATGTTCCAGTGTTTTAGTGTAAAATAGATCCAATGAATCGGGTGTCCATTTAACTATCTTTTTTCGCTGTCTGGTGAAGTTGGCATGTTCGCCATCGGTTTTGTTTTTCGAACTGAACCAAAAGATTTAGTTTTTCCTCCATCTGATGTTGTGAAGAGTTAGTGTTGTGTCAATCTAGAGCTTCATGATGTTCCTCCCGATACCAAAGAAGTTATTCTCTCCGACGTCCGATGTGACTTTCTCATCCGATTACCAGGTAAATAAATCTTTTCACGTCCGATGTTGCGGATGTTTTTAGGACTATATGTATGGAATTTGGTTAAATTCTTTCCCACCACGTTATTTTTACTCCTAGTCAAGGTTTATAAAGTTGTTTTTGAGCCCGTGATTTGTCATTCTCACCATCGAGCCATCCAGTCCTGCACGTGTAGCTGTCAATCTATGGAAGTCATCTCCTGTCCCGGTCATCCGCCACTTCGTTTCCAGGTAGGTTTCATTCATGATTTTATTTTATGCTTTTTTTTTGTTGTTTTAATATGCCATGGTGTATAGGGTTAGGTTTTCCATGGTAGGTAAGGTTTTACTCATTTTTGTGGGTTTCCTGCAGTGAGTTTCCTTTACTTAGGATGCGACCTGCTTATTTGTGAGCATTTTCATTTTGGCGAGTTAGGTTTTTCCACCCAGCCTCTGTGCAGCCATGAGTACACCTGTGACGGTTTTGTGGAAGGTTAGGGCATGATGTAGATGAGCATTTCACTATCTACACAGCTTTGTTCTTGATTGCTCCATTTTAAGCCGAGGGTTAGACAGTCATGTCCTCCTTGACATTATGTTTCCATGGGATACGGGAGGGCTGCATAACTATCAGGGTTTGAGGATTTTTTGTTTTGAGCACACAGGCGGTATGAGCCATTCCTCAGTCGAGAGTCACTTGAAGAGTAATTTTGGGAGGCTAGGAAAGGTTAGGTTTTGAGCTAGCAAAGGTTTAGGGCATAGGGGTTTTGCATTTTCTTTTATTCAGAATATTTCATTCAAAATCACCATGGGTGTAAATAATAGTTTTCAATATGCATATCAATGGAATGGTAATATTTAGTTGTTTATTATTTTCTTACTACATAACTTGTGAAGGATAAATAGACTAAAACCATGTTGCATAATTGTTACAGGATAGTTTTTAGCACATCAGTATGCCAAGAAAATAGAAGAAGTAAGGCCCAAGCAGCTGAAGAGGAACCTAAAGTGGAGGTGATAACCAGAGTGGAAGTCATCTATGAAGATACTAAAGCTATTACTGGATTTGAGCCAGAATATAAATGGGGAGAGGTGTATAGGATGATTTCAAGCCAGAGTGTTCCAGATGCTGGTTTTGAAGATATGCTCATATACGTGAATATTGAAATATCATCCCTTATGAAATTAGCTACCAGGCCTGAGTTGTTCCCATGCATGGAGGTGATAGGGTGGATTCTACCTAGGGCAGATGTAACAAGGATAATATTGGCCAATACCGTGAAGCAAGGTTATGCTGCATATAGACCAGCTTATGTATCTATGGCGTATAATTTACCAACAACACAAAATTATCTGACTGAAACTTGGTTAAAGGATCTGAATTTAGACATGGTGGACACAGTTAAGAAGATGATGATACCAGGAAAAAAAATTTCGTACAAGGCCTTCTAGAGAGTATGAAACATCAACTCTTCGTACTCCATATAGGTTCATTGTTTTCATGCTGAATAGAATTTTTGGAAGAGCTAATGGAAAATGTTTAAAAATGGGTTGGGTACTAGTTATCTATTTTTTTTCTACACAAGGTACAATTTTTAACTGGGAAAGTATAGTATCCAATAGTATGTCATCTTGTATAAGCACAACATTGGGAGGAGTGTCCCAAAAGAAGTCAAAATTTTACATGAGTTATATTTTGATTGATTCCATTATGTGCACTCAACCATTCCCATCCTTAAAGTGCCATTGGGATAAGGACCAAGCTCCAGTGTATGTGGCCTATAAATTATTCTGGGCCCACAACTATTATAGTCATTATAGGGAGATTTGTGAGGATTTCATTATGCCATTATATACTTTGATTTTCTTGGTCGAAAGAAATTATATGTTAGAAGAATCTTTCAAAGTTGTGAAAGAACACGGAAGCTATTATCTGACAGAAGAAGGCCTATATTTAAGAATGTATGGTGGTTCGAGCACCCCTTCTCTTCTACCGAAGTATGCCATAGACTATGTAATTCACAAGGAGGCTGTGAGACAGTTATACATTGATGGGATTGGAAATTTCCTTTTTGAGCAGAAGAAGGAAGTATATCCTGCAGTGCCCTTTTTTGCTAGAAGTTACAAATATTCCAGGGTAAATAATGCATCAGAGTTTGTCAAGGAATTAGAGTATTTTCACTTCAGTGAAATGAATTTCCATAGGAATGAATTTGAGGGAAAAGTTGCTGATTATTGCATAGAAGCTAGAGTACATTTCGAATATACAAATTTCTGGGATAAGGATGAAGAGACCTTCCGAAATGCTAAGAACATGACAACTTTAAGGAAAATAGTCAAGTAGAATATAGCTACTGTTGGTGGTAAAGGAAAAGCTTCAGAGAAGAAGAAAAGGAAAGAATATGAACAAGAAAAAAAGAAGTAGGAAGAAGCTAACATACTAGTACAGAAGGCAAAGAACTGGTTGAGAACAAAAGAAGAAGAAAAGAAACGAGCAACTGAAGAAGCAACAAAGAATATTGAAGAAGAAAAGATAAGAAAAGAAGAAGATGAAATACAGAAAAAACAAGCAGAAAGTGAAGGGTTCATATTAGAATATGTCCAAAAGAAAAAACAGCCGGCAGAAAAGGTAGGTGAAAGAGTGAGAGAAGAAACACAAGAAGAACAAGACCCTACTGATCAAGGACATGTTTAGTCTGATATTGACCCATTAGAGCTTGTTGTTCCTTCTAGTAGTACAGTAGGAGAAGGTTCAGTGTCAAAATATAGGGCTGAGTTAATTCCTTTCATTCCCATTGAAGGGGAGGAGGTGTCGGATTTTAACACTATCTTCTACGACAAGGAAAAAAAGAGGATTTTCAAAAGAACCGAGAAGAAACTGGACACTGGGGGCAAGCCATGAATGATGGTGACTGAGAAGACAGTGATTCACAGTACACACAAAGATCCATGATTAATAGTGAGGGCTGGGGTAGCTCTAACCCTAGCCACTAAAGATAATGTGGACAAAATCATGACAGATCTAGAGCAGTCTCGGAAAAGGGTCACACAGTTGAAAGAGACTTTGAAGAAAGAAAGGAGTGAAAGTCAGAGTTTGAAAAGGAAGTATGAGGATATGATTGGTGAAGTTGAGGTATCAAAGCCATAGTTTCAAACTCTATAAGTGGATAAAGATGCTTTGGTAATATCTGCAGGAAATATAGAAAAGGAAAACTAGGCCACCTTGGCAGAGTTTGAGAAATTGCAGCAAAGATATCAGATGTTGGAAGCCGAAAGAGATAATCTTAGGCTATCTGTTAAAGATTTAAATAAGGAAAAGAGAGAGTTAGAAGGTAAAGTGACAGAGTTGGAAGTACAAAAGACCACAACAAAAGGGAAATTTAAGCTATACAAAAGTCAGATAGTAGCCTTGGAGGAACAAAAGAATTCACTAGCAGCTTCACTGAAGACAGCTATGGAGTAGAAGGTTGATATTGAACCTTTAAAGAACCATGACCTTATGCTCTGAAAGAAGATTCATCAAATGCAGCTACAAATGGTGGAAGAAATATTTAAAGTTTAACAGATAGACATCATATTAGAAGAAATTGTAAATACAGCTTCTTCTTTTTTGGATAGGACACAAGATATCTTAGAAACTTTGTGGGGAAGGATGACAGGTAGAAAAAAAGAAGAATCTCCCGCAGATATATATGTCAAAGATATGGAGACGATCAAGCTGGAATACGAGCTGATCAAATTTGCTAGCAAAGTAGTAGAAGAACTTAAAAAGACAGTTAAGAAAACAAAGGATGCCTATACTGAATTTTGTAGGAGAGTGCTCCTAACTTATAATCGGTGTCAAAAATCTACTGCAAAGAGATTAGAGGTGTTGCCAGAGCATGAAATGTTTTTGAAACAATTACAAGAAAGATGCAATGAAGATGAACAGTCCATTCAGCAAGTCAAAGATTTAAATGAACAGATACTTAAGACTAAAATAGCACATGCAGTTGTGAGTATTCACTTGCTGGAAGACCAGCTGTGCTTGATTCCTGCCAGTATAGAGGGTGTAAAATCCCAGGATTCTAAACATGAAATTATTATCAGTTTCTTGAACCTTCTGGTTTTGAGAATATAGTAGCAAAGGCAAATTCATGGAGGAAGCTTATGAATGAGCAGGTTGGACCCTCTTAGTTGGACTGTCTAGCACTTTTATGAATAATGTAATATATTGCATTTATATTTTTGTTCTGTTGAGGCCTAGAAATTCGTAGGCAACAACAACAAAGGATTCTCCCCAGTCAACGTTCCCAACTAGCCCATGACTGTTTGGTGTAGGGAATCCATCCGGTTTGCGGTCCGTCTACCATAGGTCAAGTAACAAAAATAAAAGGTTTTACCTGTTGCGGCCCGGTCCACCGTATATATTTTTATATTTTTTGACTTTAAGTATGATATGCAGGTGCCTATCTAAAATGCATATTGATTGAGAATGCAAGGATTGTTCACAATGTGATGTGCATGTTCTTACCTCTCATCTTAGGCTCTCATGCATCTAAATCACACACAGCAAGAATTAAAATCTAACTACCTACCTATCCCCAGGGAGCAATATTGTCACCTATTAATGAGTAATGTATCTTTTGCATGCATTATAAAGAGAAATTATAGATAGTTGATACTTCTTCCAAAACACAGGAACAATCAAAGATATTTAAACAACCAGATAGCCAATTGCTTACAAACAACATTAATTACTCATGGTGGTAATTTTCATAAATGAACCAGAAATCATTCAGATAAGAACATAAGTCCTAAGAGTTAGAACGATCTCATAGTTAATGGATAAAACGCTGAAAATGAAATAGTTCCTCTTCAACAAATCCATAGCATAAAATTTAAACATCCCACCAAGCTTTCTCCAACAGGCAAACTATAATTCTCTATTGCAAAAGGAAATAGTTCTTCTTACAATATGTCTTCACTAATCTAGTTGGGAAAAATTCCCTCCCCTCATTTAAATATTCTATATTTATACAAAAGAACAAGACTGTCGGGCTGCCCACGAATGACTCTTGGGCTTCCCCAACTCTTCGCCTCCCAAAAATTTACTTTCACTAAGTGTTTATAAAATTTACAAAATATTACAAAAGTGAACAAATGTTCATGAGGAGGGCCCCGCTTGGTTATTCAAAAATTTCTTCCACGCCAAAGCCTCTAAAGCAATACTTTCAAATTCAGAAGGTTCCAAGAATCGAATATTTATTTCGAATTTTGCAGCCTGGTTTCTGATGACTTTTATTCTGGCTGTGCTCAGGCGAAGCTGGTCTTCTAATAGCTGCACACTAACCGTGAAATGATCTACCTCATTCCTTAGGGTTTCTTCATCTAAATATTTAATGTGCTATATCCTTTTTTCATCTTCATGGTACCTTTTTTTCAAAATTTCCAAAAACAGGCTGTGGTTCGAAAAAGCATATATTCTTTGTTCAGCCTCTACCTGGCATCGATTATAAGTGATCAGAAGTCTCCTAAAGAATTCTGCACATGCCCCTCTTGTCTTCTTAACATCCTTCTTGAACTCTTCGGCTATGTTGATGGCAAATTCCAACAAATCGTAGTCCTGCCTGAGGGCTTGTTGATCTTTTGAGGGTAAATCTGCAGGGGTTTCTTCATTAGCTTCTAACCTTGCCATCCTTCATTTCAAGACTTCCAGGATGTCCTGAGATCTGTCAACAAAATATGAAGAGGTATCCACAATCTCTTCCAACCGGCCGTGTACCTGCAAAACCTTGCATCTTTCTTCTTCTATGGCCACTTGCAGCTGGTGCATCTTGCCTCTCTGTGCTAGAACATGCTCCTTGAAAGGATGGAGACTAACCTGTTGTTCCTTATCCTCTTCTAAAGCTGCTATCAAAGAGGTTATCTGCTCTTTAAGTTCTTCCTTGTGCTCTTGATATTGCCTCTCACCTTCCTCCAAGGTAGCCTTCTGCAGCTCCAAATCCCCTATCCTACCTAGCAGCTGCTCTTTTTCTGCCCTCAACTCTTGATATTCCTGTTGTACTTTCTCCAGACACTCTTGAGTGGTCTCCATAGATCTCTTCTCTATCTGGAGGATCTGAAGATCAGCTTTTGAAGACTTGATCTCCTTTTGTATGTCTTCAAACTTTCTCTTTAACTTATTATTTTCCTCTCTTTCCTTTCTCAGGGTATCTTTGAGCTGGGAAAAGGACTTCTTGGACTGTTCGAGATTAGTCATTATTTTATCTACATTTTCCTCAAAAGCATGGATCAATGTAGCCCCCAATCTGATAGTGAACCCGGGGTCTCTGTCTGTCCTGTATACAATATTTGTATCATTTTTCATTTTACCAGACAGCCCCCAAGTTTCAACCTTCCTATCAGTCCTCTTTACTATCCTTCTCTTTTCTTTATCATAAAATATAGTATTAAAATCAGGTACCTCCTCCCCTTTTTTCTTTTCAAAGGGGATTAGCCTAAGAGTGGGGACCATATCCTGTCCTGGTGTGCTGGCAGCAGGTGCTTCACGATATTCAATGTCAGGGTTTTCCAAGTCCTGATCCTGACTGTCTGCTACGTCAGAAGCTGATTGTTTTGTTACTGCCTGTGTCAGCTTTATCTTCTCTGCTACTTGCTTCTTTAGCTCCTCGTCTATCTTTCTTTTTCTTTATTCTTCTTTTCTTTTGGCTGCTTCTTCTTCCTTTCTGGCTGCCTCTTGTGCAGCTCTTCTCTTCTCCTCCTCTTCTCCTTTTAGCTAGACTTCGGCCTCTTGGGCTAGCCTTATAGCCTCTCCATTTATTTTCCTCTTTTCCTCCTCCTTGGCCTTTGCCTGCTCGTCCTGTCCCTTTCCACCTTTGGTGGTGATTTTCTTTTTAAACCTTCTTCTTAAGGCCGTCATGTTATGTGCATTGCGAAAAATAGACTCCTCTCTATCCTAGTGTCTAGTGTATTCAAAATGTACATTCGCCTCTTTGCAGTGCTCTGTAACCTTATTTCGAGAGTCATTCTTGTGGAAATACATTTCCCCAAAATGGAATTTCTCCAACTCCTCCACGAATTCATCGGCCTTCTTTACCCTGGTAAACTTATAACTTCCCAATCTGAATGGAAAAGGAGGGTATGTTGCTTTCTTATGTTCAAATAGAAAACTCCCTATGCCATCTAAAAATACTTGTCTAACTGCCTCTTTGTGGATTACATAGTCTGTGGCATACTTAGGTAGTAGTGAAGGTGCTCTAAAGCCTCCAAACATTCTGAAATATAGCCCATCCTCAGTCAAGTAATAATCAGCATACTCTTAAATCACCTGCAATGCCTCCTCCGACATGAAGTTGCATTATTTCAAGAAAATTAAGGTATATAGTGGCATAATGAAGTGCTCACACACATCCCTATAATGGCTATGATACTTGTGAGCCCACAATGGCTTATACGTCGAGTAGACCGGTGTCCTTTCCCGATCCCAGATGCACCTTAGGTTGGGGAAGGGTTGATTGCATAGTATACAATCAATCATTATGGAGCTCATGTAGAACCTTGATTTCTTTTGGGACACCCATCCTAATGCTAATGCCATGCAGGCCGAGAGGCTATTGGACACAATGTTGGCCAAGTTGGAAATGGTCCCATGTGTTGCAACATAGAAAATTATCAGCACCCACTCCAATTTGAAGCTTTTACTGTGGGATCTCCCGAAAATCCTATTCAGCATCAAGGCGATGAACCTGTAAGGGGTTCTTAGACTTGCAGTGTCATATTCTCCAGTCGTCCTGGTTCTAAAGTTTTTTCCAGGCATGACCATTCTTTTGAGTGTCTGGAGTCACGGTCCATCCTGATTTTTTTAGCCAGTCTTTAGTCAAATATACTTGCGCTTCTAGAAAATGGTAAGCCAGGGCAACAAATCCAGGGCTATAAGCAGCATAACCCTATTTATCAACATTTTCAAGAATCATGGTGGTCACATCTTCCCTGGGCAGAATCCACCCGATCACCTCTGAGCATGGAAAGAGTTCAGGTCTCGTAGCAATCTTCATTAATGAAGACCTCTCTATGTTGGCATAGATGTTTTCTTCCTCAAAACCTATGTCAGGCACCTCTCAGCGCGTAATCAACATTGCCTCCGCAATGATGGATGATAAAATGGTAGAGAGTTCGCAAAGGTATCAGCAGAGAAACATATCAACACTCGCATCAGAGCTCGCAAGACTAAGGCGTCAGAGCCATAGAAGGTTGGAGAGCTGCAACGATGAACCCGTAAAAGAAATGAGTTCTGCAAACCAGCAGAATCGAAGCCAAAAATAACTATGAATCAAACGAAAAAATCGATCAAGTGGACTAAACAAACTTTCAAAATCATAGTGCTTTCTAGAGCCGCAACGACGAGAGTTGACAAGAACCAAAAACCAGTGAAACAAAATGGCGGGGATTAGAAAAGGATGAAACAACTATCGGACCGTTTCACAGAACCCCTTCCGCAACAGCGGAAGATGTATGAAAAATGGTTCCGACCGGATTTCAAAACAACTGTCGATAAAGACAAAACATCGAAGGCCAAAACACTTGGCTTTGGAATTGGTGTCAGGTTCTCCTTCGCAACGTCAGACGCTCAGGCGACTAGACTCTCGACCCAAAAAAATCCAAAATACTTCCGAAGGTGAGGCAAAAGAAAATTCAAACATAAAAACATTTTCCCGCATAAAATAGTATTCATTCAACATCAACTCAAACCCAAACTAAGCAAAACGAATTTAAAGGAGGGTCCCAAAATTTTTTGAATTTTGGGAAATTGTTGCAGGTGCAACAATTGGCGACTACCTGGTGAACCCCAGATTTCTAACTTAACTTCTTTCCAGTAAAATACGGTTTGATCATTCATCTCCTAAGTTGAATACTTCTAGATACTTGTATTCCTAAGATGGAAAACACATGCATTTAAATCATTGCGAATAGCCCATTCTTTGGGAAATGGGAACACCCAAAATATTTGAATGTTCGGATAACTCTTTTGAGGCTTAATAGGTGAGATTCATTTTACTTCTGTCTGTGGGTAATTTCTATCTTGGACACCACAGGATCGTAACATATGGTAAACAAAACTATTCATTTGTTCTTCGGTCCCATGCCAATTGCACTTTTGTGCCTTTTGAACTTTTGTTCATTTGAGTCCTCCATCTGCCTTTCTTTCTGAATTTTATTCAGGCTCTTCTATCCATAGTGCCCTTTTGTGTGAGAGAAGAATTTACTTTTCAGCTCACAGATGGAGAAGAACTTTTGGCAAATTGATATTCATGTTTCTGATACTTTTCTTTGATATGTATTGCTTCTTTACGGAGTTTTGACTCTTAACAGCCTTTAGGATTTTTTGAGATTATGGCATGGGATCATTTATATATAATAAACTGTTTACCTTGCTTCCTTTCCGTGGGTCTTTTCCATCACTCCCTAAGACACCTTAGATGTGAAATGGACGAAGCCTCAAAATAGTATTCCAGACCTCTAAATTCTGAGTTCTTTTCAGGGGTTAAGCAGGACTTCAATGCGTGCATGGTCATTTAGGAACACTACCTACTAGAAGACATTCTATATTTTCCAAAATAAAATGCACAGTATTTTCCCAAATATTTCAGTTAATCAAGAACCCTGATGTTTTCCATGCAACCAGAAGTTTTCCTCTTTTATTCAAAAACAAAAATAACCAAAAACTAAGCGGTAAATCAAAGCAAAAACGACATCAAATTATTTATGTACAAAATCATTAAATCAAAAGAAAATAAAATTGTGCCCACCCCTGAAAAATCCTTAAATCTAGTGAGTCAAAGGGCTAGGCTAGATTGCAGACATGAGATACCTAACCATGGTCTAATTGTACTATTTTTGAAACCAAAACCATATCTACCAATTCACAATCAATCTCATCAGCCTGAGAAAGTTGAAGAAGATCAGGATGAATTTCAATCATATTGATGGCTTTTGCTGAGGCAAGAGATCTTAGTTCAAGCTCCGTTAGATAATTTCCTAGAACAGAATTAGCAGATTCATATCCTTCCCCCAACTTAGTGATAGTGTGTTTCATGTAAGGTTCTCTTAAAATTCTGATCTGATTTGGGGTACCCTTATGAGGTAACCATAAATGAGACCAGTCTAAAGAAAAATACCCCTTTAAACTTGCGGACCAATCTCGGTTCAGAATAAGTCCATATCCATCCGGTATGTCAGCCACCATAATATCAATAAATTGACATATCTTGTTATTTGCAGATAAACGAATGAGAACGTTCTTCATTTCCCCCACTACTTTGACACTAGTTCTATCTAGTTGAATGACTTCCTAGGCAGTAGGTTTGGGCTTCCCATTAATTTTCTTACAAACTGCGAGTGGAATAACATTCACCGATGATCCAGAATCTACCAAACAATTATGCACCTTATGATTCAGCATTTCCATAGTTAAGAGGAAAGGTGGGGTTTTAGCTTTCTCCTCCTTAATTAATTCGACGTCTTCCTCCACAGGTTGATTTTCGGTGGGTACTTCTTTTTCTGGCTCTTTAGTTTTTTCAGTGTTTCTTTTGTTAACATTTACTTGTCCTTCCATAAGCTTGGCAAGATTATTGGTTTGTTCTGTCTCTTCGCTGAAAATGGTAACTTTGGGTACTTTATCTTCAAAATTGTTCTTTGACTGTCTCCTGACATTCTTTTGCAACTTCTTAATCTTTGATATTGTTGTATTGTCTTTAGTTATCAAATCCATGTCTCTTGTTGTTGTTGGTATGTTCTCAATTCTAGGAGTACCCTTTTTGTATCAAACATTGAGACACAATCCCATAAAAACATGGTATCATTTTCCTATATTTCTATGGTCTGAATACCCTTTTCCTCTTCATCACTGTCCTTAGTTAATTTAGAATCCAAAAGCTGATTCATTACCAATGTCATCAAATTTAACCATTGAGGACAATTATTTTCAGAATGGGGTTGTTGGTGAAAAGTGCAGAAATTATCCATCCGTACCTCTGTCAGATTCATTGATGCTGAACCATGTGGAGGGGTATTGCATTGATTGTTATCCTCCCTTTTTTTGTAGTAAGGATTATAAGATTTCTGAGCTTCCTTTTCCCTCTCCAAATCTATTATTCTGTTGGAAAGCTTTTGCATCATTTTTAACATTCCCTCAAAATCATGTGATTGCTCCTCTTTAGGTTTAGACAACAACAAGGCTCTTTTCTCGGCAGTTTTTTCTCCAGATTTCTCGGGATAATCCTCTATACTTTCCTTTTCAGCCTCTACTCTTTCTGCCTCTTCATAAGTCTCAGCTAACGTAGGCTTAATTTGAGCTTTTGCGAACATAGCCAAGTCAGGACCTAAAGCTGAGGTATAATACTCAATCGGAACTTTATCGGAAGGCTTATCAGTTGCATAGAATAAGCTGAAAATATTTGAGTAAAATTGTGCACCTTCTCATTCCTTTCTTTTTTTAAAATTCCTAGACCTTTCATTAATGCTACATGCGTCTTTTGGGCTGCATATTTACTTTTGAAAATCCTTTCAAAGGTATCCCAATCGAGGATAGAGTTTGCATGAAAACCAAAGTACCATGATGTTGCCGCTCCTTTAAGGGTATGTGGAAACAATCTACAGACAACATCCTCATATTCCCCAGCCCTTAATCCTTCTATTTCCAAATAGAAACTTTGTAAGTGGTCATCCACGGCAACCTTCTCATTAGGATCAAACTTAGGTAGCAACTTCTCAAAAGCTTGAGG
Organism: Pseudotsuga menziesii; assembly: GCA_001517045.1. Lineage (NCBI taxonomy): Eukaryota > Viridiplantae > Streptophyta > Pinopsida > Pinales > Pinaceae > Pseudotsuga > Pseudotsuga menziesii. The sequence goes on along the minus strand of LPNX011086359.1, from coordinate 271,834 downwards.
TAGGTTATGCAACAGAGGTGTTAGGTTCAAGGGTGATATGGATTTCCAAGCCGGCGGTGGGTTGGGATGATTTACATTTATACCTGCCATGAATCCGGGTGAAGGGTGAGGAGTTGAAAGAACATGAATCTGAACAGGAGAACCATAAGGTGTATCCGAGCCTCGCTTGATTCAAAGGTTGAGCCACTTCCTGTAAGGCTGTTCCTACAAGTTCTTCCAAATCTCCAACCAACACTGAGTCTATTAACAACTTCATCGTCCACATAATACAAATGTTCCCTATTCTCGTGAGTATTTGGATTAGGACAGAAACTGCTTTTAAAATTATCACTGGTGGGGTTATTTTGAGAAAACGAGTTTCCTCGGCCAGCCATGCACTGGCGGCCCTCCTTCTAGTGCCAGTTACTATTGAGTCCTAGAAATTTGTAGGCAGCAACAGCAAAGGATTCTCCCCAGTCAACATTCACAACTAGCCTGTGACTGTTTGGTGTAGGGAATCCATTCGGTTTGCGGTCCGACTACCGTAGGTTAAGTAACAAAAACAAAAGGTTTTACAGGTTGTGGCCCGGTCCACCATATATATTTTTGTATTTTTTGACTTTAAGTATGATATGCAGGTGCCTATCTAAAATCCATATTGATTGAGAATGGAAGGAGAGTTCACAATGTGATGCACAGGTTCTTACCTCTCGTCTTAGGCTCTCATGCATCTAAATCACACACATCAAGAGTTAAAATCTAACTACCTACCTATCCCCAGGGAGCAAGATTGTCACCTATTAATGAGTAATGTATCTTGTGCATCCATTATAAATATAAATTATAGATAGCTGATACTTCTTCCAAAACACATGAACAATTAAAGATATTTAAACAACTAGATAGCCAATTGCTTACAAACAAAATTCATTACTCATGGTGGTCATTTTCATAACTAAACTAGAAATCATTCATACAAGAACATAAGTCCTAAGAGTTAGAACGATTTCACAGTTAATGGAAAAAAATATGAAAACAAAATAGTTCCTCTTCAACAAATCCATAGCATAACATTTAAACATCCCACCAAGCTTTCTCCAACAGGAAAACTGTAATTCTCTATTGCAAAAGGAAATAGTTCTTCTTACAATATGTCTTCACTAATCTAGCTACGAAAAAGTCCCTCCCCTCATTTAAATCTTTTATATTTATACAAAAGAACAAGACTGTTGGGCTGCCCACGAATGACTCTTGGGCTTCCCCAACTCTTCGCCTCCCAAAAATTTACTTTCACTAAGTGTTTATAAAATTTAAAAAATATTAAAAAAGTGAACAAATGTTCATGAGGAGGGCCCCGCTTGGTTATTCAAAAATTTCTTCCACGCCGAAGCCTCTAAAGCAATACTTTCAAACTCAAAAGGTTCCAAGAATCGAATATTTGTTTTGAATTTTGCATCCTGGTTTCTGATGACTTCTATTATGGCTGCGCTCAGGTGAAGCTGGTATTCTAATAGCTTCACACTAACCGTGGAATGATCTACCTCATTCCTTAGGGTCTGTTCATCTAAATATTTAATGTGCTGTATCCTTTTTTCATCTTCATGATACCTTTTTTGCAAAATTTCCAAAAACAGGCTGTGGTCCGGAAAAGCATCTATTCTTTGTTCAGCCTCTACCTGGCATTGATTATATGTGATCAGAAGTCTCCTGAAGAATTCTACACATGCCCCTCTTGTTTTCTTAACAACCTTCTTGAACTCTTCGGCTATGTTGATGGAAAATTCCAACAAATCGTAGTCCTGCCTGAGGGCTTGTTGATCTTTTGAGGGTAACTCTGTAGGGGTTTCTTCATTAGCTTCTAACCTTGCCATCCTTCCTGTCAGGACTTCCAAGATGTCCTGAGATCTATCAACAAAATATGAAGAGGTCTCCATAATCTCTTCCAACCGGCTGTCTACCTGCAAAACCTTTCATCTTTCTTCTTCTATGACTGCTTGCAGCTAGTGCATATTGGCTCTCTGTTCCAGAACGTGCTCCTTTAAAAGCCTGGAGACTAACTTGTTTTTCCTTAGCCTCTTCTAAAGCTGTTGTCAACGAGGTAATATGCTCTTAAAGTTCTGCCTTGTGCTCTTGAGATTGCCTCCCGGTTTCAACCTTCCTCTCTGTCCTCTTTACTATCCTTTTCTTTTCTTTATCATAAAATATAGTATTAAAATTGGGTACCTCCTCCCCTTTTTGCTATTCAAAGGGGATTTGCCTAAGAGTGGGGACCATATCTTGTCCTGGTGTGCTGGCAGCAGGCGCTTCAGGATCTTGAATGTCAGGGTTTTCCAAGTCCTGAGCCTGACTGTCTGTTGCGTCAGAAGCTAATTGTTCTGTTACTTCCTGTGTCAGCTTTATCTTCTCTGCTTCCTACTTCTTCAGCTCCTCATCTATCTTTCTTTTTATTTCTTCTTCTTCACTTTTGGCAGCTTCTTCTGCCTCTTGTTCAACTCTTATCTTCTCCTCCTCTTCTCCTTTTAGCTGTCTTTGGCCTCTTGGCCTAGGCTTCTAGCCTCTTCATTTATTTTCCTGGCTTCCTCCTCCTCAGCCTTTGCCTGCTTGTCATGTCCCTTTCCACCTTTGGTGGTGATTTTGTTTTTAAACCTTCTTCTTAAGTCCGTCATGTTCTATGCACTATGGAAAATAGACTCCTCTCTGTCCCAGTGGCTAGTGTATTCAAAATGTACATTCTCCTCTTTGCAGTGCTCTGCAACCTTATTCCAGGTGTCATTTCTGTGGAAACACATTTCCCCAAAATGGAATTTCTCCAACTCCTCCACGAATTCATCAGCCTTCTTTACCTTGGCAAACTTGTAACTTCCCAATCATAAATGGAAAAGGAGGGTATGCTGCTTTCTTATGTTCAAATAGAAAACGCCCTATGCCATCTAAAAAGACTTGTATAACTGCCTCTTTGTGGATTACATAGTCTGTGGCATACTTAGGCAGTAGTGAGGGTGCTCTAGAGCCTCCAAACATTCTGAAATATAGCCCATCCTCAGTCAAGTAATAATCAGCATACTCTTCAATCACCTGCAATGCCTCCTTCGACATGCAATTGCATTCTTTCAAGAAAATTAAGGTATATATTGGCATAATGAAGTGCTCACACACTTCCCTATAATGGCTATGATACTTGTGAGCCCACAATGGCTTGTACGCTGAGTAGACTAGTGTTCTTTCACGATCCTAGATGCACCTTAGGTTGGGGAAGGGTTGATTGCATACTATACAATAAATCAGTATGGATCTCATGTAGAAATCTGATTTGTTTTGGGACACCCCTCCTAATGTTGATGCCATGCAGGCTGAGAGGCTATTGGACACAATGTTGGCCCAGTTGAAAATAGTCCCCTGTGTTGCAACATAGAAAATTATCAGCACCCACTCCAATTTGAATCTTTTACCGTGGGCTCTCCCGAAAATCCTATTGAGCATCAAGGTGATGAACCTGTAAGGGGTTCTTAGAATTGCAGTGTCATATTCTCCAGTTGTCCTGGTTCTAAAGTTTTTTCCAAGCATGGGCATCCTTTTGAGTGTCTCGACTAGGTCCATCCTGATGCTTTTCAGCCAGTCTTCAGTCAGATATATTAGCACTTCTGGAAAGTGGTAATCCAGGGCTATAAGCAACATAACCCTATTTATCAACATTTTCAAGAATCACGGTGGTCACATCTGCCTTGGGTAGAATTTACCTGATCACCTCTGAGCATGGAAAGAGTTCAGGTCTCGTAGCAATCTTCATTAATGAAGACCTCTCTATGTTGGCAAGGATGTTTTGTTCCTCAAAACCTATGTCGGGTACCTCTCGGCACGTAATCAACATTACCTCCACAACGGAGGATGATAAAATGACAGAGAGTTCGCAAAGGCATCGGCGGAGAAACCTATCAACACTCGCATCGGAGCTCACAAGACTAAGGCGTCGGAGCAATAGAAGGTTGGAGAGCCACAACGGTGAACCCATAAAAGAAATGAGTTCCGCAGACCAGTAGTATCGGAGCCAAAAATAAATATGAATCAAACAAAAAAATCGATCAAGTAGACAAAACAAACTTTCAGAATCATAGTGCTTTCCAGAGCCACAACAGCGAGAGTTGACGAGAACCAAAAACCGTCAAAACAAAACTGCGGGGATTGGAAAAGGATGAAACAACTATCAGACCGTTTCCCAGAACCCCTTCCGCAATAGTGGAAGACGGATGAACAATGGTTTCGAACAGCTTTCAACACAACCACTGATAAAGACAAAACATCGGAGGCCAAAACACTTGGCTTCGGACTTGGTGTCCGGTTCTGCTCCGCAACGGTCGATGCGCAGGCAACTAGACTTCCGACCCAAAAAAATCCAAAATAATTCCGAAGGTGAGGCAAAATAAAATTCAAACATAAAAACATTTGCCCGCATAAAATAGTATTCATTCAACATCAAGTAAAACCCAAACCGAGCAAAATGAATTTAAAGGAGGGTCCCAAAAATTTTTGAATTTTGGGAAATTGTTGCAGCTGCAACATGTTCAAAAGCCAAAAGACAAAATTTTGTAAGGGAAAGGGTTGGGGAATCCCAAAAGACAACGAGGGCAGCCCAAGAGTTTTGATTTTTTTGTACAAATATAGGCAAACTTTATGAGCCAAGGACCTTTTTTCAGACTATCTTTATGCAATATTATTCTAAGAAGAATTATTTCATCTTATCATAAAGAGTTATATTTTTTGGGCTAGAGAAAGCATTATGGGGTTTCAAATGCTTGACATGGATTGGTTGGATGTGAACTATTTCTGTTTCAGCTTGTTTTCATGAACTATGAGATCATTCTAACTTATGAACTCTTTCATGTTATGAATGTGCTCCTATTTATTTATGTGAAATTTCCACAATCATATTTGAGTAATGAATGTTTTAATTAACAATGAGCTATCTCTTTGTTTATCTATCTATTGATATTCATGTATTCAGAAATATTAACAACTATATGTAGTGTTCTTAATGTGTGATATATAATACATTACTCAACATTAATTACAGTATTGCTCCCTGGGGATAGGTTAGTGAGTCTTAGTTAGTTTTTTTTGTTTATGATTTAGAAGCGAGAGAGGTAAGATGAGAGGTAAGAACCTCCGCATCACATTGTGATGCTCCTCATTTTCTCTATCAATTGCATTTAGTTAGGCACTTGCATTTCATACATAAACATAAAACTAAAAAATACACTTAAACGGTGGACTGGGCCGCAATCAGTAAAATAATCTTTAACCGTTACTTGACCTACGGTAGCCAGACTGTAAACCGGATGGATTCCCCATACCAAACAATAACGAGCTAATTGAGAACATTTATTGGGGAGAATCCCTACTGCTGTTACCTACAATTTTCTAGGCCTCAACACCGGCATGGCTCGCTAAGGTACGTCGGTCTATTTTTCATCCCCATTTGTTTTCCCTCATTTGATGTATGCGATGTTTGCCCTTATTTGATTGTATGTGATGTATGTTGTTGCTGTTATTTGCATTTTCCCACTAGTTTCTTGTTGTTGACCTGGTTCATGGGTTTGGTGGGATTCATTTGTGAAGGCGGAACAACTACAGAGGCATCCATTGCTTGAGCTACTGAATATCTTACTTCCATTTAGAATGGCTAGCTTACTGTCTGTGCTATGACTACGCGGTTTTTTGTTTGAGTGGTTGCAAGTAATGTATGTCTAATTGTTTTTAGGATTTAAGGTTTTATGTTATAGTTTCATCTTTCCAGTCATTTGAGGTTTATGTCGCATACTTATGGTCAAATCTTTGTATGCATGGATAGTTGCTACTACTAGTCCTTTGAACTTAGAGGGTTTCGAAAATTATATTTCAACAAAAATAAAAGTGCTAAGGCTTTACCGAATACACCCTCCTTTGTGGGTTTCATTTCAATTGCTTGCAATTTCTTCTTTGTATATTGTCTAGGGATCCATTTTTCTTCTATAATTATACATTTTTCTGGCTATTCAGCTATCTTGTCCAGGCTCCAGTTGTCTGCCGGTGATCCATGAAAATTAAAAAGATTTTGGAGATTAGGGTGTTACCTGCACACAATTTGTGTTCAACCCGCATGCTTATCTTTCTCGGTGGCCTCATTTACTTGGTCCTGGAGCTTCTGATAAATAGAATATAAGCCTGTTTCATCCTTATTGGTTTTGGCATGTCTAGTTAGAATATGTGCTAACCTATGGGATAAAAGTTCCAACTTTAAATCCTTCCTTGAATTCATGGTACTTTCTTCAACTATATCTGCTATCAGAATGTTCACTGTTGGTTACCATAGTTCAGGATCAATTCGTGGGCAGTGGTGACATCTCAATTAGAACTACAAGGCTTGAACCATTTGAATTCTATCAAATAAGTCAGGTCCTATATAAATATGTTTAATGGAGACAATATAGGAGGGTATAAGAAGCTTCATTAGGCTTATGATAGAGCAGCTAGTCACTTGGTGACCAGTTCTGGGCTTGATTTCTAGCCTCTCCAGTTTTAGAGTAGCCAATCGACTGGTGACAAGTCCCCATCTTGATTCCTATCCTCTCTAGTTTTCACCTCTCAAAGACTGAATCATACAAAAGCAAATACCGGGCTAGGTATAAATAATATGGGAGAGCTACTAGTTCTCTTATATTTACTTAAGCTGGACAAACAAAGAGAGGCTCAGGCCCTGAAAATATTAAGCAATTTTTCCCTAGTGATCAAATTCGTTCATGGCAAATCTCAAATACAAAAACTATCCCTATCTACACTAGCTGATCACATTGAAGAAATTTCTCATTCCTTTGGTTGCATTGGAGATAGACATATTTTCAGGGAATTAAACTCTGTCGTAAGTTATTTTATCAAAACAAGGCCTGGAGTTTCCTTTGGATACTAATGTTCTGGAAATCAAGGTTGACAATGCCGAAACCCAAATCTGTGGGAATCTATGTGAATTTTAATGTGTTTGTTACTTTTTTTTATTTCAGATTACAATGGCCATTGTTTAAGTAGATTTTACTAAGCTGATTCAAAAAAATGCCCAGTAAATAAAAGAGTTTGGTAACCATGTCAGATGAATGATTTTTTGAGTTATTTTTTGGTGCACATGGAAAAGATCTTGAGTCTCGACCTGGATGTCTATCATGTAAGCTAATTCTCAACCCTTGTTAAATGTTGGGTTCAAGGTAGTCATGCACACCTTTTAGAATTACTGTAAGGGAGTCCTTCATGGAAGTGCATGCAACTCACTATTAAAGTAGCTCATCAGCTGTAGATGAGTGCTAAGTTCTGGGTTTGATCCTTACACTTTCCAGTTTTGGATTTCACCAGGTAGTTTTAAACCCCAATGTCTATTGTGTAAGCTATTTCCCAAGCCATGCTTCACTATTGGAATCTAATAAGCACTTGTTTTGACTTGGGTTTTACCAGCTCGAAATGAAAACACTGATGCAAGAATCAAAATCTATGCCTGCTTCCTTGAAAAGAATGTTGAATTTTAATTGATCTCAAAGTGGACAACTGTGTTGTATGACCATTTGATATAATTTATATTTACTGAAAGGATTGGCATATTTGAATCATGGACCAACAATTGAAGAACAACCTCCGTATGTGATAGTGGTCATGTGTTACAAAAACACAGCAAAAGCAAAAACAATTTCTAGTTTGTATGTGATGATAAGCATTGAGATTGTTGAAACGTTGTAAAAATAGTACAATACTACAGCCTAGTACCGTGTTGTAAAGAAAATTCTCAGGCTTTATTCCCATTAGATCTCAAGCTGCTTGAGATCTAACGGTAATCAATCCTGCTACAGCCACATTAAATGTCCTGCAAGAGGCTGAGTAAAGAACATAGCACCCATTAATGCTGCTGCTGTGGCCGCATTAATGCTACTACTATGGGATTATGAGCAGTTGGATTCATATCCATCGTGTTTATGTCATCATGAGTGTTGATATTGCTTAATAGTCATAAAAATAATACATCAGTACAACGACCTAGTGGGTAGTTTTAGTTGTAAATAAATTGGCGTTTTATTGGGTATAATAAAGAGAAACATTTCCAGGTTTATTGTGGATATTTTCTCTATCTTTTCTAAATTTTTGGTATGTTTTCATATTCTTTACAATGGTAGCATAGGTCTGTGGTTATGATGGGGTATCAAGGGTTTGTGGTCCTGTTTAGTATTGTATATGTTAAGATGAGTTTAATCGAAGCGTTTGCAGCTCTGTTTAAGCAAGAAGAGTTCAATTTTGGTTAGTCAACTATTTTATGAATACCAATATCATTTAGTTACTTGGTTTTATTTATACTTGGAAATGAATTTATAATTTTCTGAGTGGTTTAGTGGATCAAAATTTCTGTATCAACTGATTGAATTGGCAATGTGCAAGCAGATAGTGATTGTGAGAAATATTTGGATTAGCTTCACAGTATCATTTAGTTACTTGGTTTTATTTATACTTGGAAAGGAATTTATAATTTGCCCAATGGTTTAGTGGATCAAAATTTCTATATCAACTAATTGAATTGACAATGTGCATGGAGATAGTGATTGTGAGAAATATTTGGATTAGCTTCATAGTAATCTAGCATTATGATAGTTATGTTAGAAACTAGCATTGTGTAATTTAATGCTAATTGTGTTAGAAATAGACTATGCTTCTTGTTTTTTTGTCATATAAATTGGAGAAAATAACTAATGCCTAAAACAACCCACTAAAAAATAAATGGGAGAACAAGAAACATAGATATTTGACACAGAGGTTATAGTGGTAAAACCCCTAAGTCCTCTAGAGTCCACTCATAGATGTATCTCTATATTCTCATGTGCTGCATGTAATAATAAAAAGATAAACAAGAGAGATACAAAATATTCACAAACGTTTTCACTAACACTCCTCACTTTCCAAGCTTTTCTCATGCAACTTTTAAAGCTGGGAGAGCGAGAAGTTGCACCAAGAAAGGTTATGTGAAACTTTTGTATTTAAACCCCTCCTTTGTATCATTACATAGGGTACATGGAAATATAAAGATGCATATTTGAGAGTGAGGTTTTTACCATATGGTATGTTTATGGTATGTTTTTACCACTCTAGTGTCCCATTGCTGAGTTCCACTTATTTATTTATGAATTGCTTTGGGCATTAGTTATTTTTTGTGAAAGCTTTAAAAAGTGATTGTGAATAGTTTTAACAAGAGGAATTCTCAAGAATGGATAAAAATGAAGAGATATGAGGAATCACTGCAATTTTCCTCCTTACACAGGAACAATTAGGGTGCTCCCAAATCTTTCTTAGGTGAGTTTAGTTACATGGGTTGATGGTGTTATGCATGGGTTTTGGTTGGGTAAGGAGGCCAATTTCAAGCGAATTATTCATAATCAGTGAATATTATAGAGGAAGGATTTAGTTGGCTCTGAACATATTAATAGACATAGAACTGAATCATTCCATTTGGGTTTACAGAAGGAACGAGACCATTTTATAATTGAAAGTGATACTCAACTTCATTGATTAAAAGATTCTATGGAGACAAAAATGTGGGGATCAAATATCATGAGAAAAAGTGATTAATAACAATTGTATCCATGTATTTTTCAAGCACATGTTGGTCATCTCCCTGGGAACCCCTATAATTGGTTTGAGTAAGCATCACCATCTTTATTATAAAATTATGAAAAATAAAAATGATAGTTAAAACATTTTTTTTCGAAGTATGAAAAAACTTTTTATACTTGGGACTACAGACCTAGCCTCTGTTAATACAATCTCAAGACCCCCAACGTTCTTGAAACCCATTATGTCGATTAGGATCCCATTTGTCTTACTGCACATCACCATGATATAATCACTCAACCTATAGCCCATATGATTTATCGACATAGAGCATTTATTACTTGATTAATTTTCTCCTATCTAATTTGACCACTATGAATTAAATGTTATCACTTAGCTATTGCAAAAAAATCAGTGCAATAAACAATTGTAAAACAATGTTGTTTCTGATGCCACAAAAATATTTTGTGATTGATTGAATGATTTTGTGATGCCATAAATGCAAAATCATCAGTGGTCTCTTCTTCTACTTCAGCTACATTTGTAAGCCTTGATTTCATTTGACTGCTTTCCAGGTCATTTTGTCTCTTCTACAATATTTCTTGAAGTGTATAGGCTTGTTACGAGAAAAACATTTCAAATTTGACCTATTTGATGAACTTCTAGTATTGTTCTCATTTTTTAATCTACCTTTTCCTTTGAACTGTGCACTGAATGCACATTCCATAGTGAGTGAAGCCGATGCTTATTTTGATCTTGCCTCTTCTCCTCCAGAAGAAGTATTGATAACTTCTCAAACTTATGTTCTTATTTCTCCACAATTAGATGCAGGGACTCAACATATTAATCAAGGGATGGTGACAATCTACACATCACCGAACAAAACCATATCTTCATTATCCACTAGCTTCTTAATTGCAAGTAATTGATCACTGACATCATTCTGATGTAACAGATATCCAGAGACTGACCCTCCTTCCTGCAACTTAGTAGAAAACTAAAGAATTTTCAAATCCACCCAACTTCTAATCCCTGATACTTGTTTTTGAGATTGGTCCACAACACATGCTGCAGTGAAATTTCTTATTTCTAAAACTAATGTGTTTGTAACTTACAGCTTTAGAATCATTAACGCCTTTTTTATTTCTTTTTTCATATTCTTTTGGATCATTTCTCGGCCTGTGTTCTTTATTTAAACTGATTTTATCAAGACCTATGAACTCAGTAATGGGCAGTACCTTATCACTCCACAACCTGTAATACTTTCCAGTAAATTTATGGACTCTAGAAACAATACATGATATATACCAACCATTCTTCAAACACAATCAAACCAACTATACCACATAAATTATTAAATTTGAAAATAACCAAACAGTGTTAATGTATAGGTTTCAATCCTTATGGTTTTGTAATACATAATCCATATGAAGTTTAATTAAGGACCAGGTATCACTTAGACCTTAATCATTGCAAATTTATGCTGGCATATTCATCTGGAACAAATTGTAGATCTTCTTGATCATTTACCTATGCTCGAATTCATGCTTAACTCTATATAGTATTTGATATTGGCTGAAACGGGATCCCAATAGGTCTACTACACTTAGGCACCTCCATTCCTAAATCATCATACTCAATTGACAGCTCTGGGGCATGTTAATGATGTACATCAAAAGTTAGGTTTTACTTCCGTTTCTCTTTCATATGGCTCTTCCTCTCACAATGACCTCTTTAAAAGAGGCAGCTCCTTTTATTTAACTGTAGGTGGTTCTTGTATTCTTATGGGGATGAGACAACAAATGAATATGAAGTACACACAACATCATCAATATGAGTGTTCTAGTTCAATATGGGATCACAACAACCACACAATTTCCAACTAGTCTTTATAACATAAATCAAGCTAAGTCTCACACTAGGTTACAAACTAATTGGTTGAAGCAGAACTGTGGGAAAGATAGTAGCTCTGATACTATAAGAGATTGCAGGCACTATTTTGAATAATAGATTGCATATTGGTTTTCCTAATTCACAACAAAATATACTAATAACTTAGCATCCATTGTCTACCAACTTGGAATAGATAGTCTATCAACTTAACATCCAGTGAATGATATGTTAAACAAAGAATAACAAATACAACCTAGATAAAGCATACTTAGTACCTGTCATTTGAATCATCAAATTGAAACAAATGGATGATTCCATTCAAACTAATGTCTAGAGGAGGCATAGAAAACAAATCCTACAAAATTAACTAATGCTGGAGCTTGGGAGCCATACCTTCAACACTTCAAGATGAAGCATGACACATGCTTCAGAATTTCAGCGATGGTGGCAACTCTAAAACTTTGAAAAAAATAGAGGTATTCATTCATAAATAAATAATACATACAACTAAAGAAATATACAATACATAGAAAAATTATTTAACATCTCCAATCCCCAGATACTTTCTAGCCTTTTCAGTACCAATATTACTAGCCAATACGTTGTCCGAGATCTTTGTTGAGTTTCTAACCAATGTATACCTTTCCAAGTTCTTTGAGAAAAGCACCAACATTTTGAACCACTCTGTTTTCTGAATACTTTTGAATTGGATAAAGGATGGAAGATATAAATTATTCAAAGGTTAATAATCATGACCTTTGAATTTAAAACTAAATTACAAAGTTTGGATCATGCATTTTGTAAGTAGAGAAACGTGTCTAGAAAATATCTCAATGTTAAAAAATACTCCAGCCATTTTCGTCGGCACTGTGCGTTTTTTGCGGGTCATAGTAGTTTCGAGTCATAGCATGTCTAAAACAACTTGAAGCCCTATTTCTTTGGTATTGAAGCGTTACTATTTCGGTTCCCTCGGGGTTTGTTGTCTAAATTGTATGCCGCTTAAATGATTGGGGAGGCGAAACACCTTTCTTTAGCATAATTGCTTCAATGTTCCAAAGCATAAGTATACCATGAAGAAGAAACTTGATACTCAGTTTCCTGCAGTATGTGAACTCTTTTTTTGTTCTTCCTTTTTTATTTTTATTTTCCCCCCTCGAAGACGTGTTGTAAGTCGATCTTTAGGTTTTCACTTTCAATTAATGTTCCTATCAACAGAAATAATTTTATTCTGACAACTATAGTCAAATGCTTTATTTTCCGCGTATTCATGTCACTATGTTTGTCAATACTTAATATTCCCCTAGACCATGGATTGATCTAGTTAGGGTTGGTTACATCGGGTCGCTACGGATAGCTTATTTCATAAAAATAGCTGAGTTTTTTTTTTAAATTTTCACAGTCATGTTTACAAACAGATTAGCTATGCATGCTATTGGTAGGGATCTTTGAGGTAGGTCTGTTACAGTGGTTTCTGGGTTTCCTTCTCGTTACGCTGTTTGTATGCTTGTAACTAACAGAAGGTATACCTAGCATAGTTTTAGTGAACTATAGGGTAATGGTTGTACCTGTTGTCTATTGATGGCCTCTAGTTAAATTCTTGGTCTTGGGCTACTTTCATGATAAGTAGACATTTTCCAGGCATAAACCCTTTTTGCAATCAAGATTCGAAGTTTACAATTCATGTTATTCTTGGAATTTCAAATCAATTTTGATGGATTATTGCTAAGTTGTTTTTTCGTATGTAGACATATTACTTTTTGAGTGCTGACATAGAATTTTTCTATATTTAGTTCAATATTGTTATTTCTTAACGAGTTTCTTCCTGGGTCTTTATCTTTGCAGTTTGTTTGTGGTACAACTGTATTGTATGGACATATTCGATCGGTTTGATAGTTTGATTTCCATTAAGAGTTACCATTATAGCATTCAATGTAAGCTATTCCCACATACCGTCAGTAGATCTGTCCAGAATTAGTTGTTAGTTAGATTACCATTAAGAGCTATGATTATAACATTTATTGTAATCCAGGCTCTAATGACATCAGAAGATCTATACAGACTTGTTTTGTCGAATCAGCTCAGGAAATCTTTTTCTAAGGATGAACCTCTGTAATTTGCATCATGGGAGCAGTCATCTCACTTCAATAGACTATTATGAGTGTATAGACCTCAATACAATTTGTAGGAGATGAATTTTATGGGTACTTAGTATCCATGAGTGAATTTAACTTAAGCTTGAAAAGACTAGCTTGGATTTTCGTCTGTTTCAAAGTAGCTAGACTCACGTCAGCAAATGACTTTGAGATGCCTGAGATAAGTATGACTCAGACTCACAATAACTCTCCAAAACCTCCCAAATAAAAATATTAAAAAAATACACAGTTTCGGTCAAAAATTTTCCTGAATTTTTTTTAAGTTCTCCAGATCCACATCCAGATTCCTAAAACTCTTCTATCTGGTCTGAATTGACTCACAAGTTTTTGCACCAGTGAGATTTTAATGGTTCAAGTATGGCTCGTCTGAGTCATACTAGTAAGTTCCTCCTTCACTGGTTTGTTAGGAGAATTTTCTATGGTAATCCCTAATCTAAGAAAGTTTGATTAAATGTCGGCTTGTACAAGTTAAAAGTATCTCAAGGCCTACTTAACAAATAGTTTTGCATGTGAAATAATTCAATCTAGCATAGCCTTTGTTATTGTGATTCATTGGCCACAACAGTAAGTGCTATGTGCGTTTACATTATATGGTTGTCTGAATTAATCTGCTTAAACCTTGTTGTTGCAATCTATTAGCCATAAGATTAAGTGTGATTCTCAAACATATTATTTACCTCTCTGTATAGTGGGAAATCTTCACCCACAATCTTTGGATTTTCATTTTACCATTTTTACAGATATTTTAAATATGTTCTTGCTGATCTGTTGTTTCATAGGACTAAAGACCAAGTTTAAAATGCTCAAAAAATATGTTGACAATTACTGAGTACATATCCATCAAGTTATAAGAAATGAATTTCAAACAAAACACCTATTATCACATATTAATAGGTCAGTAAGCAACATTGATATTAATATGATGTTTCCAGATAATATTATGTTTTTAAGCTTCATAGATTGTATGCATCATGCGATTAATAATAGAATGTTGTTTTCTGATTTATCAACTTTTTTGTTTTCTCTACAGTCCTAGATTAAAAAGATAATGCAAGCTGATGATGACATTGGCAAGATTGCACAAGCAGTGCCTCTCTTAGTATGTGAGTACAAGATGCAACATATTCTTATTTATCAGATTCTTATTGTCACCTTTAGCTATTTGGCATCTTCAGTAGAGTTATATGATTAATTTGTAGCTTGCAGATGATTTGGTAATACATCTAGACTCTAAAGCATCTCTCTATAGACAGTTTTAAGAACCCAAAATTTCAATTTTGTAAAACAACTTTTCGAGTATTATAAATTCACTTTGCAGTCAATTTGTCAATTGCAACCAACCAATTCACTTAGCTAGATAAGGAAATTGAGGTTATTCTTAGTAGGGAAGTTTAAATTAATAGATAGGATTTTTAATATTTTTAAAGTTAGATTAGTTCAGTCTTCTAAAACTTTTTATTTCTTGAAAAAATTAACCATAATTGAAATATATCTGAAGCATAACTGAAGTGTTTTGCATTATACCTATGATGAGTCTTAGAAGGTAACCTACGCATATTGAGTAGACATGATGCATTTAATAGAAAAATCGATCTAAATTTAAATGGAAAAACATTTTTCATAGAAGTTCAACATCACAAATGTCTGATCTGTAAAGTATGTAGGTTTTTTAGGAGTTTTTTGGAAGGTTGGGTTCGTCTCACCATGTTTTATTTGGGATAAAACATAATGGTTTATATTTAAATCTATGTTGCCCTAGGGCTGGTGATGGCCTCAACCCAGGGTTGGCCCTTCGTCAATGTTGAGGATGGTGGGATGGTAGGGGATGTTTGTTTTCCATGGGGATCTTCACCTATCAGCTGAGCATTTATTGGAAAAAAATATTTTTCTGGGGTCTCTCCATTGTCACCTGGCATGGCCAGCTAGAGTCCAGACATCTTTCTATCATCACAAGGATGTTTTGGCTTATCCCGTGTGCCTCTTAGCTACCTGACAGCCTAACTAATAAAAAATTGCAGTTCCTTATATGTTGGAAACCCGTGTTGATTTTGTTTAATTGAACTTTATGCACGTCTCTGTAAAGTATGTTTCTATTACCATAAATATTTTTAACTGTTTATACAATAATGGTACAGGTAAAAGGAATAAAAAAGAGGAAGAATATAGAGATTGAAGGAAATTGCATGAATTTTGGTACAGGGCTTCAGTATGCATCATTTATTTTGTCTCTCACATACTTAATAACCATATAATAATGTGTTGATAATTTATTACCACTGTACAGGGCTTCAACATGCCTCATTTATTGTCTGTCCAATAATTACATTGTTTTATGCTTTTACATATTCAATTTCCAATAACATTTCAATTTATTTTAATATGAATTTTGCTGCCCCCATAATGCCAAATTGCAGGGTACTTCCTAGCCATCTCCCAAAGTCATGCATCAACATATACTATAACATAATATATTTCAAAATTTTGACCAAAACAGGGCCTTTAGACCTAGATCATACTTATCTACTATATCCTTGGCATCCACACTAAGATAATTGTTGTTGATAGGTCTCATATAGTGGTACACTTACGGTTTCTAGGGAATAGTGATTTTTTCAATCCCATTAAGCCAATTTCTTGAGTTTTGTTCAAAATTCCTAGAAAAGGTTTATGGATTTCATAACCTTCTTGATCATATATTGTGAAATTATACAAACTATCATCTTTTGTCGACCATTAGATACTCAGAGTTGTGCATTAATCCTTTTTACCATTATAGAGGACTCTGTAAGTTAGGTTTCCAAATTCTTAAAGGGTTCTAGCTCAATGGAAGAGCGCCTGATTTACAAGCAGGAGGTTGGTGGTTCGATTTCGCCTTGCCCTAATCATATTATAATATCGGTTAAAAACAACTAAATTATTAAGCAAAAAATAAGAGATAGGTGACCAAACAAAACGACCAAAACTCGTATATAAAATTACTAAAAATGACTAAATTAGTGACTAAAATATGAGAGATGTGAAACTAGGAATTAAAAAGGATGCAACACGTGGTGCTAATGATGAAGCCAAACATGACGTTGATATGGTAGAAAAATAAGACGTTACTTTGGATGAAAAACATGGCGCTACATAGGAAGCAAAATATGGTGCAACAATAGAAGAAATATTTGGCGTTATTTTGGTAGCAAAACATGATGCACAAAAGGAAGCAAAAATTGTTGCAAATTTGGAAGAAAAAATTGGTACATATTTGGAAGTAAAACATGGTGCAAAATGGGATGCTAAAGTGGTACAAAAAATGGATGCAATATTGGATGCTAATTTGGATGCTAACATGGTGTTATTAAGGATGCAAATATGGTGCTAACAGGGA
Organism: Pseudotsuga menziesii; assembly: GCA_001517045.1. NCBI lineage: Eukaryota > Viridiplantae > Streptophyta > Pinopsida > Pinales > Pinaceae > Pseudotsuga > Pseudotsuga menziesii. The sequence goes on along the minus strand of LPNX011086359.1, from coordinate 254,830 downwards.
TTTCATTTAAGAAGAAAAATTGGACACTAGCTAGGAAGCAAACTAGGACGTTATTTAGGAAGCAAACCTTGACGTTGTTTAGGAACCAAAGTTGGACGCTATTCTAGAAGCAAACCTCGAATTCTGCTTAGGAAGCAAAGTTGGATGCTATTCTAGAAGAAAAAAAAGAGACGCCGTTTTGGACATCATAAAGGATGCTATTTAGGAAGAAAAAAAAGAGGTTTTTTGAGACGCTTTAATATTTGTCCATGATGCCTCCCATTTAGTGTCTAGTTTGACCACTCAATGTAAAAACAAATTACACTAAAAAGGGATGCTAAATGGGAAACTAATTCTAGGATTTGTTGTAGTGGAATGTGGCAAAATCCAAATCCACCACAGAATCCCAATCTGAACCCCAATTAGAATATCCAGAAGATTTTTTCTGAACCAAGGGAACCACATATAGTTGTCCTAACAAGAGGAGTTGCTAGGATAAGAGAAGATCAAGGACCATTGTATGGGAACATGTAGGTGCAACTAATGGTGTAAAGGAAAGCACCATTTGATGTCCTAAAGGAAAATGAAGTATTCTTGGACATGAGACAATAATTTTTCGACATAAATCAAGTGTCAACTTCAGGAAGACCAATATTGGAGATGTGTGAAATATTTGATCAACTACTCTAAAAGAAACCGATCAGAAAGGTTAGTAAACTAAAAGAATTCTTTAAAAGTGTTATACCAAAATCCTATCACCATCATGTGATAAGAACTTTGGCATACCTACTTTCCCTGAATCCCAGCTCTTGGAGTGGAAACTCATGGTTATTATCAATCTTCCATGAAAATTCCCAGCACCATGCTTTCCCCTTTATCCAGAAGCGGTACCCTTGTTCGTACCACCCATCCCCTGTTGCCCACAAGTGGTGCCACCATTTATGGCCCTTGGTCCATATCAGTTATTACCAGAGCCACTCTTTCATTGAAGGAGAAACGTGGCACCCTGGGTAAAAAGGGAAAAATAGAAGTTTCTCAAGGCTTCTAGATGAGAAGCCTCGTGTCCTCCCTTATCCCTACTGTTGTGGGTTAGTTGAGCTCGAGATCCCTCATCCTAGGATCTTAGAGGCCACCTCACCCACTAATATCTCAACCTACCCCATCCATTAAGCCTTCTAAATACAAGCTTATGGCCATGGCTAAGGGGGAGAACTCTCAAGGTATTGTTATGCTGTTGATTTGATCACTTGGCCCAAGATCATTTGGGAGAGTATAGAGAGCTAGAGTCGAAGCGTTTGGGTATGAGAATGCTTGGTTTCATAGAGATGCATGCCAACACTAAGGATTGGTTGTAAACCTCTTCATATTTCTTTAATGCAAGTTGATTTCTATCCCACATATATTGTTTTTATATGATTTCACATGTATGTTGTTAGATTCCTTAGTCACTAACATAGATTAGTAGATTATATTCTGGTGGTTTCGATATGTTTGTGTGTTGAATCTTATTGCAGGTACACATGGTAACGATCGAAGCATTACATTCCAGGTATCTATGACATCTAGGGAAAGTATTCAACCTCTGTCCTCTATTTGTTCTAAATCTGAACCATTCAGACCAATGGAACACCTTGCTGTCCGCAGGAGGTGAAATATTCCAGATAAAAAATTTGGCAACCCCACTGAGGATAGTTATATCACTTGTTTTGATCTTCCTCAGTCTGCAACTCTTGTATGAATCCAGGCTCCTTCTTCTTCAACTCTCTTCAGTCAGATCTACTATCTGACTTGCTTCATTTGGGTTTGAAACTTCCAGATCTGTTTAGATCTGAGTTATTTCAATATTTTATGTGCTATTTTCATAATCAATTCAACAGTATTTTCCCCGATCTAGTCTTTTTCTGACTTGAACCATCGTTCTTCTTATGTTTTGGTCATCTACAGGGAACCACACCTATGCTGTGTACGAGAAGCGGTGCCACTGCCTAAACAAAGTGAGTAGTACGCGGTGCCACCACCTGTAACCTGTTGGCGAAAAGTGGTGCTATGTAGGAAACGCTTTGTCAACACCTAAGAAGCGCGGTGCCAGGTAGGCATCATTCCAAAGCCTTTTTTCCTTATTTTTCTTTGCAAAAATTTGTATTTTGTTGCTTTTAGTTCTGCTTATCAGACTTGTGTTACTGAATTTGATGTTTGTGGCTTGATAATTTTATGGTTTAAGATTGATTTGAGTGGAATTTCAAAAGTTTGATTAGGTATTTTGATTGTTCATCTACTTCTGTGCTTGTTGGTTGTGTTTACGAAAGTATTTCTTGCTTTCTAAAAATCTTAAGGTGTTATTGAAATCTCTTTTCGTTTCTATTGCATAGACTAAAAGAAGAACACTAGATTATCTTCTAGGTTTTGTTTCTTATTTGCATAGTAAACTTCTTTTTCCTTCCTTTAAAAAAGAAATTTTTTGACTGAGACTAGGATATCATCATTGAGCATTGGACATTGGTTTTCTGATTGGATTTACAAGCTTTCAGGACCTTCATGATCTTTCATCTCTCATGCATTCAAAACTATCTCAATCAAAATAAAAATAAAAAATGGTTTTTTAAAGTTAGATTTGCTTATGTTTTGATAAAATTGAAAAAATAGAGTGCATTTGCATATAGGTGTGCTTCTTGTTTTTCTTTTAGGAAAAGAGATTCTTCCCCTTCTCATTTGCTTTCAAAAATAAGAAATCAGTTTGGAAAAGTTATTCCTTGTCTTTTTTTTTGATGTTCATGACTGTTGTTTGGAATTATTGTTGGTTTTGAAACAAAAAGAAGACACTCTCTTTCCCTCCCATAAGTAGGCATATTGAACGGTAAAGTGAACATTTTGCACAAGCACATTGCATGGTTTTACTTTTCTATCAAAACATCATGCATTCACCTAACCGTACAAGTTAAAATTAACGGTAGTTGTAGGTTAAAATTTACGTAGTAACTTGAGTGATAGGTTAGAGATGTGTTCGGGCGTCGTTAAGCATAGGAGCTGTCGTTATTTGTCAGCATTACATTCCGAGACTCATGCGGTTCTTCCACGTACTATCAGTATATCGAACAGCCTTTCATGTACCCTTGAGGTATATAGAAAGGTACTTCACGTACTCGATTGTATATCGGAAGGACCCTTGTGTATGGTTATGCATTAAACAACACTACTACCGATTCGAGCTCCCACATACCTTGAGTATATCAGGAGACCCCACTAGGATACCTTATCTATCTGAGAAAAGCCCTTTGGTTGTCTTATTTGGAGCCATACACCAAAAATAGCATTTAGGGAGATTACTACACACGTACCCTCAAGGTATATCGTGAGTGGGACCTTCTTGAAAATCCTGGTGAGAGACCTGACTTTTTGAAATCCTCCTATCATTTTAAGTCCACTTGTTTTGACCTATAACTTGTGTAGGGAAGTTTTTTGGTGTGTTTTCTAGATTTCCAGACCTTAGTTTAGATAGGAACTATACAAAATGGCTAAGTTAAGACAATCCAGAAGAGTACGGGGTTGCCACCTAATTTTATTCCTAGTTCAGGAGAAAATCCAATGGAAGCTATCGAACAAGGAGCTGCTACCACCTCCCAAGTGGGAGAAAATGTGGTTGCGGAAAGTAGAGTACCATATTCTTCACACTCACCTCCCTTGGTCCAACAACCTTCTCGGTGAAATACATCATTCCATTCTCCCACAAAAGGTCATGTTGATGATACAACCCATCCGGATTTTGGTCCCAATGCTCCATTTTGGGAGACACCTATAGGACAGGCCATTGCCTCATTTAGCACCCGTGTAAACTCTTCTGAAGATGAAGAAGAACACAATCAATACTATGCTTCCATTCTCTGTGGATAGGAGATTGACAAGTAGATCGATGACCTATTAGGCTCGACACTAGCACGTTCCACATCTATTCCTATGGGATATCGTTCACTGGCCGATTCTATGAGACCCATTGAACCAATTATAGATCGTCCAATAACAAACCACAACCCAGGTCAAATTACCACCCCTATCAGCTCCCATGTTATGTATGTTCCTAACCCTCCTATGTCTTCTACACCCAAGGCCCAACCTTCAATTCCCATTTCGTCAATACCTTCTAGTGTCGGGGGACAACCCCTGGCACAACCTATGTTATCTAACACTAGAATTGTACCTAGCCAAGGGTAGACCTCTAACATAGAACCATCTACAGTTTACGTCCCTCCCACCCATACTAATGTGGTTAATCCCCCATCCAGTTTAGGTCAGCCCTTGGGGGCACAACCTGTAATCGTTCAGTCTTCTGGAGGTTATGGTTATCAAATACCTATATGTAAACATCCAGACCCTCCTGGGGGCTCCGGATGGTCTGGTGGTCTGCCTCCTGGTGGTCCTAGTGGTCTCTGGGGTCCTGGTGGTCCTAGTGGTCCCGGTGGTCCTGGTGGTCCCAATGGCCCTGGTGGTCCTCCTCCTGGAGGCCCTAGTGGTCCTAGTGATCCTAATCCCAAAAATCAACCCCCTGTGATCGAATCTTTCGGTAGTTCTTTGTCACAGCAACCTGTTTATCAGTCTACTTATGGTCCTACTGGTAATTATATGCCATATCAATATTACCAATATGTGTATCCCAACCGACAGTTACCTTTCCTAGCAACTTTGGAATTACCTGATTTGTCCAAGTTGATCAATGACCCCATTTGACATAATCCCTCGTGGCCTCCCATTACAGTAAAGTTACCATCGGACATTCCTAAATTCGATGGGAAGTAGGGAGACAATCTAAAGAACCAAGTTATGACATTCCATTTATGGTGTTCTTCGAACTCGCTCATGGATGACTCTGTTCGGTTACGACTCTTTTAGCAAAATTTGACCGGTACTACCGCGAAGTGGTACATTGAACTCCCACAACATTCGTTTGTGGATTTTGGCTTGTTGGCAATCGTGTTTCTTACACACTTTCAGCTCCCTATTCGTTATGAAATGGGCACTGATCTTTTAACTTCTCTACGGTAGAACACCTCCACCCACATTTCCGATCACATTCATGAGTGGAGAAGGTAGAGAAGGCTTATTAAGGTCCTTATTCTAGATTAGTTACTAGCTGATTGGTTCACTAAATCCTTGTTGCCTCCTATTTCCCAGGATGTGGCTATGGGTAGTGCCATTACCGAAGAGCAAGCGATTAGTCGAACTCAATACCTAGACTTGGTCTATTCCCAGTCTGGAACTCTTTATGACCTTATTCCTCAAGCTCCTTTTCCTAGCACTGATCCTTCCAAGCCACCAGCAGAAGTACCTGTTGATGGGATTGTTGGTTCAATCCAGTCCCCGTCCGCAGTGAAACCTGCCAAGCAAAACCAAACTACCACCCCTACTCCTTTGACTCCTAATATTTCCACCGAGGTCAATTCTATTCAAAGTACTCAAACCTTAGGTAATAAAAAGAAAGGTAAAAATAGAAATAAAAAAACCTCGAAACCAATAGGAGACTCCACGACCAACCAATAGTGATAACGACAAAGGGAAAAGGAAGGAAAAATATCCCTATCTGCTATGTGGTGGTGACCACTTTTCAAAGGAGTGTCCTCGTCGAGATGAAATCTCCCAATTTTTTAAGTCCAATCTAGCACTTGCAGTACTTATGGATCCTTTTCCCTCTCAACAACAACTGATAGACCATATGTCTAATCAGGGTAACTCTAGTTCATAAAAGGAAATTCGTATGATGTCCTCAGATACCATCCATCTGCAAACTTGAAGTAAAAATTATGATAAACCCATAGATAAGAAATAAGATCAATATTCTTCAGGAAAAGTTCCCTCTACTAGTTCTCTGGAATCCTCGTCTATTGTCCCCTTATCTATCAAGAAGCCTACTCTCAACATGATTTTGCACACACCTAAGAGTACTCTTCGGAAGGATGTCTTTAATCCCAATTCCTGAGCCGCTCAAATTTTCAATGTAGTTGAAGATCTCGCTCAGGCACCTTGTGCGATGTCTACCCTAGAAGTGCTCCAAAGTTTCCCCACACAACACAAGAACTTGTTGACTGCATTAGGAGCTTTAGACCCAAATAACACTAACTTGATTCATTTCAATGTTGATAACTACAAACCTATATTACCGCATAAACTTGCTTTTTAGATCATTACGAAAGTAATGGCAAAGAAAGTCTTTCGAATGGTACTAGATGAAGGAGCGTCGACCTTGGTGTTATCTCTGACTTGTTGGAAAGCTCTTGGCTCTCCTGAGCTTGTCACATCACCTACGACCCTTAAATCCTTTGACGGACGGGGTTTCCAACCCCATGGTCTCATATCATCCCTAGTGGTCGAGCTCGGGGGAAAAACCGTTTCCATCCAAGTAGAAGTGGTAGATGCCCCTTTATATTACAACCTCCTTCTAGGAAGGAATTGGTTCTACGCCATGACTGTAGTTGCCTCAATAGTGTTTCTAATAGTCCAATTCCTGCATCTAGGAAGAATTGTTACTATTTATCAGCTTGATTTCTATACACCGGATGTTACTTCCTCCACAGCTAATAACATCCCCAAGTTAGGCTAGTCCCCTCCTCCTTACTAGTCGATTGGGGTAGGCATGTTGAAGGATTCATCCCTTATGGGGATCTTTCCATCCACTCTGCCTAGCATGGATACCGCGACAGTCCATATGATCTCCTCATTTGATTATGAGCCTAAGGTCAAAAATGTTGTTGAGTCCACCTCGTTGAGTCCACACGAAGCTATGTATGACACCATTCAAACCTTTTCCGATGATCACACTGATGACCTTCATCTAGTGGCTTCAGACCCTTACCATTTACCATATTGGTTAGAACCTTCTCTTTCAGTTCTAGACTATCTCTTTGAGACTTTTCCTTCCGATGAGTCCATTATAGAGATCATGAATATGGATGAGCCCATTTGGGAGGATCACCATCATAGATCCATGTTCCTCCCCAACACCAGTTTGGTTAGCCCTAATTTTGCATCCTTGTTTCCTACTGATATTTTCTACGTTCCACAAAGTCCTATATTGTTGCGAGATATAGATTCTGAAGGAAACCTTTGCAACATTACTGAGATGAACCCGATTGACATATCAGCCAATCCTGATGTTAACGACCATGTTCATGTTGGGAGAAACTGTTCGGCAGATGAATCTGAAGCATATAAGGCACTTTTTAAGGAATTTCGTGATATTTTTGGCTGGTTTTATGAAGAGATGCCGGGGATTGACCCTTCCATTGTGGTCCATGAGATTAAAACTTATCCCATGGCTAAACTTATTAGGTAGAAACTTAGGCAAGTCCATCCTCGGAAGGCCGCATCTATTAAAGATGAAATTGAGAAACTTCAGAAAGCTGGGTATATTTATCCTATACCTCTAACGGAATGGGTATCGAACATTGTCCCTGTCAATAAAAAGCAGGGCACCATTAGAGTCTGAATTAACTTTAAGGATTTAAATAAATCTTGTCCCAAGGACAACTTTCCTACTCGCATATTGATCAGATTATCGATAACTGTGCTGGAAGTGTCATCTTTTCATTTATGGATGGCTTCTCTAGCTATAATCAGATTGAGATATTACCCTCCGATCAGCATAAGATGGCATTGATTTGCCCATGGGGAACCTTTGCATATAAGAAGTTACCTTTTGGCTTGAAAAATGTTGGAGCCACATTCCAGCGTGCGATGTCCTATGTGTTTCATGATATTAAACATATTGTTGAACCGTACCTTAATGACCTCCCTGCTCATTCACAGCGATGGGAGGACCACCCTGGTCATCTTAGAGACATATTCCTAAGATGTTGTCATTATAATATATGGCTCAATCCACATAAATACATTTTTTGTGTTGAGATGGGACGTCTTCTAGGCTTTGTGGTATCCAAAGATGGCATCCGGATTGATCCTTTGAAGATTGCCGCTATTCTTGATCTACCAGCCCCAACCAATCTCCTTGAACTCCAAAGTTTACAGGTGAAGGAAAAATTTCTCCATCGTTTCATGTGCAATTTCATAGAGAAAATGCACGGTTATATGCGTATCCTCAATAATAACACACCATTATTCTAGGATGACCAGGCCCAATGCGCCTTTGATAATATTAAGCATGTTCTGACTCATTCACCTGTGATACACCCCCCAAATTATTCAAAGGAATTTCTCTTGTATATTGCTGCCTCTGCTACTACCATCACCATGGTTTTAGTGCAGGACAATCTCCACGGTCATGAACACATGATTTATTATGCCAGTAAGAATATTATGGATTCTGAAACTTGTTATTCACGTGTGGAAAAGTTAGCATTGGTTGCGGTCATTGTTGTACAAACGTTTTGTCATTACATTCTGCTCTGCACTACCACTGTATTGGCAGAACAGAACCCGATGTACTATATACTGACTCGTCAGGTACTCGGGGGCAATTACTCCCATTGGATCGTCATCCCTTAGGAGTTTGATTTGGAGTTTGCCAAGGCCACATCAAAGAAATACTTGGTTTTTGGAGAGCTTATGTGTGATCTTCCCTGTGCTACAACAGAATCTGATCCCAGTGATTCATTTCCAGATGAATTCCTATTCCTGATTAGCACTACTGATCCTTGGTGTGGATATTTGCTGATTTATCTCTAGATGCAACATTTTCATCCACATTTATCTCGAAATGATCGTCGCCGTATCCATCACCACGTGAAATACTATCTCATCCTGAATGATACTTTGTATAGACATGGGATTGACTCTATTCTCCAGTGATGCCTCACCCATGAGGAGGCTGGACATATGTTGAATGATTGCCACTCTGAAGCATGTGGCAGTCCTTTATCTAGGATGGCTACAACCCAGAAAATCCATCATGCTGGCTATTTCTGGCCTGTTGTCTTCAAATACTGTCATGAGGGTGTTAAGAAATGCCCACCTTGTCAACATTTTTATCCTAAAAAGTGCACCCATCCTGCTCCACTACACCCCATCATTGTTGTTGGCCCATTCGCCAAATGGGGGATTGACTTCATGCATTGCAAGCCTACCTCAACCGGGGGGCATGGTTACATCATCATAGCCGTTGATTCTTTCACAAAATGGGCTGAGGCCATGCCTACATATGTAGAAGATGGTAAGACTGCCACTCTCTTCTTGTTCAATCATATTATAGCTAGATTTGGAGTTCCACAGTCCATCGTTACTGATCATGGATCCCATTTCCGTAATCAAATGATGGAGGAACTGAGTGCCAAGCTAGGGTTTCGTCATGAAAACTCTATGCCGTATTATCCACAAGCTAATGGTCAGGTAGAGTCCATTAACAAAGTTTTGAAAACTATGCTTCATCAAATGGTTGGAGACCATAAATCCAACTGGCACCACATTATTTTCTTTGCTCTTTGGGCTTATCAGACTTCTGTGAAAATAGATACTGGTTTCATACCATTCCAGATTGTCTATGGACTCGAAGCTGTCTTACCGATCCAATGTCATATTCCATCTTTACAACTTGCCGTTGAACTTCTCCCATACACTTCTGCAGAGGAAGAAATATTTTTATACTTGAGTAACCTTGATGAGACTCACAAAGATGTTTCCTTGGCTAATGAGGCACATAAGAAATGCATTAAGGTGCAGTACGATAAATCCGTCTAACCTCGTGTCTTTAACGAGCGTGACCTAGTATTGACTTATGACCAGAGATATGAAAAACTAGGGAAGGGTAAGTTCGAGTCCATGTGGTATGGACCTTTTGTTATTTCTAAGGTGTTAGAGAAAGGAGCTTATGAGCTTGTTGATTATGATGGAATCCCTTTGGGGAAACCTCGCAATGGGTTGTACCTGAAAAGTTACTATGCCTAGGTTTTCTTGGATAGTATCTTGTATATATGTATATTGATTAACTTTCAGTGTGCTTTTAATATTTTCAAGATAGTTTTGAGTTTTAGTGTCTGCAACTGTTTATACCATGTTTTGGTCATGCAGATGGCTTTCTATGACTTCGCTGATGGTGCTTACTGCCACAGCTTGAATCTCACCTCGGCTGCTTGGGTCCTCTATTCCCCAGCTGAAGATTTGGTCAGTTTAGGAGCAGTTTGCATAGGTCCCGCTACTAATAACATCGTTGAGTATGAAGCAGTCGTCGATCTTTTGATTGAAGCTACCTCCCAAGATGTTTGTGATCTAGTAGTATTGATGGACTCATAACTCGTGGTTTGTCATTTAAACCATGTTTGCACCATTAGGAACCCGGTGCTCCTCCGTCTATTCTGGAGGGTATGTTTGCTAGAAAGATCATTTGAAACCATTACTTATAGGCATGTCCCTAGGGAACATAATGTAGTTGCTTACTCATTGGCTTATTACATCCTATATTGGCATATTTTCCATTCATGACGTTAAATCAAACATGGTACATTGTAAATAAACATTCAAAGACAAATAAAACTCATAGAAAATGCATTTTTTCCATTTGAAACATATAAACACCGTGTAAAAGTCTGTATATATATGTACGAAAAAGTTTACAAAAAATAGGTCCCGAGACCTCATCTGAAGCATGTATGCTTTCAGGAAAAATCATCATACAAAATACTGAAGCTGTCAGATTTCAGTACATATCTCATACACTAGTGGTGCTCATGATAGCACATCACTGCTCGAGCTACCCTACGTAGCAGCCTACTGAATCAACCCGGTACTCCTGCTATGGATCTCTGATATCTCATAGGGAGGTCATCTATGTCAGCATCTGGGATATCCAGAGTCAACCTCTCCAAGTTCTCCTCCAGCACCCCGGTGATATCATCACCTATGGTACGAAGAGGGCTCTAGATCGACTATCCAACGGAGATGCTCCTCTAGGTCTCGCTGCTCCAGCATCTGCATGAGAATATATAGGTCTCGTCACTTAACATAAAAAATGTAAAACTTTTAAAAACATAAAAACATTTCATCCATTTTAGGGTTCCTTGCTTCTCACCGATGTCACCCCATTGTCTGCCAGGTGGGAGTGGTAGGTCAGGATCTCTGGTGAATTCTGTGCCTACGTAAGCATAATCCTCAATCATGAGGATCTGATCTCATAGCCATATGAAGAATGGATCACTGAACTTCACCCTTCCCCTACCCACTCCTATGCGAGCCATAACCTGGACCCACCTCAGCATACAGGGGTCCCATGCTCTCAAACCCCAGAATATCACCTGAGGTCTCATCTGTGGAACCTGCTCGATGAAGAAGCAGGCTAAAATGGAACCAAATACAATCTCCTTTAGCTCTCCCTACTGAAAATTAGTCAACTGATCCTTGAAGATTGGAAGCATGGATTTTGCCCAGTTGAACACCGTGGGTGCCATGGCCTCTATGACATATAACATGTGTTCCCTCGAAGCCTGGTGCACACCCTGACTCCTTTCCACCCTCTGCATGGTAAACAAAATAGTCTGTAGAGCCCTATCCATCACTGCCTTGATAGGGATCTTCTTCCTCAATGTACCTGTCCCTGGTGCACATTGTTGATCTATAATATCTCTGGTAGTAATGTCCCCACCACGGGAACCTGTTAGTGAGATGGGGGCACCTTGTCTCAAGAGACTAGTCAGGAAATAGATATCCTCTACCTCCACTGTAAGTATATGGGCCCCCACCTTGAAATACTGCTGCTCTGGATTCCCCATTTGCAGTATGTGTTCCAGTAACCGTTCATGCGACACCGTGCTTGGGGTTCGGAAGAACTTCAGGAGCCCACAGTCCCGTAGTGTGGCAATACAACCCACATTTCTCTCGGCAGCAGCATCCTCATTTTCATGTGTTCTTTATTTCCATATCACCATGTTTTGAGCAACCTATACCTACCAAAAACAATAATGGTATGCATTAGAATCATCCTTAAATCATTGAAAATCAAAATAATGAAGTTATATTTCCCATACTATTAGTTTAAGTTATCCACGGTCGGCACCGCCTGTGCACCATTGGAGACAGGAAATGGCACCGCCTATCCACTATGTTATTAGCACGGTTCTCGAGTGGTACCACGTATCCCACAAGGGGTAGCCGTGGTGCCCACATTTTGGGTTTTAGGGCTTGCCATATGGGACCAAAACCCCACCAAATCTCAAAATAAATGCTATGAAACAAAATATAAGGGTCTTAACTATTACCTGCAACTGACGATGCTAAAAACGGACAGTGGGAACTCCCAGTATCAGTTGTGGAAGATCTGGCTAAGAAAATGCTCCAAGTGCTCTCTGCTAGAGGTAAATAGTGAAATGATTTGATTTTTTACTATTTACTTGACTTATTTAGGCATTTTTGGGTTTGAATTACTATAGTTTTGATATAAAATCATATTTTAGTCAAATTTTATCTATCGTAATCCCTTAATGCTGCTCTCAAATGCATTTAACACTTGTTTTTTGAGTCATTTGTAGGATAAGAGAACTTTAGTAAGAAGCTTTGAAAGTTTGTTTATGGATTTTTCGCACTTCCACAAAACGGAAAAGGTCATTGAGCATTTATTACGAAACTTTGTCACACTCATTAAAATCTAGTATCAAAGGTCCGAGTCCATTTCAAGTTTCTTTCCAGGCTCGTAAAAATCAACATTGTGTAAAGAAGCGTCATGGAGTCCTCTTTTCACCTCTTTTTCAGGCTCCTTAAATACGAAAAGGTCATCGAGTCCATTTTCGACTCTTTCCAGGCTCGTAAAATATAACACTGTGTAAAGAAACCTCATGGAGTTCTCTTTAAACTCTTTTCAGGCTACCTAAATATGAAAATATTGTCAAGCGATCTTGTCTTCTTCATGCTCATTAAAGTATTTGAAAAGTCATCTGTCCGATGGTAGGTTATCTCTTTTTCAGTTCGGATAGGACTTTTTACGAAAAAGGAACACTCCAACAAATCATGACTGGAAGAGTTCTCTAAGGTATGATTTTACACTTTTTCGGGCCTTAGGGACTAAATCATATGAAAAAGGACCCTTTGGAGTCTTCTTCCGTATTCATTCAGACTCTCTAAACATGAACGATACTGATTTTTATTTCAGTGGACTTGTTAAATCAAACATTAAGAGACCCGTTTTGGGAACAAACCCCTCCTCTCTCAGGTTTGTAAAATATATGAGTCTGGACTTGTCTTCCAACAAGCTATATTGAGTGTTTGTTACCCTCTTTGAACTCGTAAAACCGAAAAGAGGCACTCATCAATCATGATGGGGGAAATGGGAATGGAATCATTTTGCAAATAATGGCAATTGTTTGTTGTTACCTTTGAACATGGCACTTGTCTACACAATCATGTTAGTCAATTGGGTATTCAGCTGATCTCCATGACGATCCACTTTCATGATTCATGTCAATCCTCTGAGTCTTTCAAAAGAATGCATTGCCCACTGTCGCATTGTGTGTTTGTCCCGTTCAGTCATGCTGCGAAGTCTTTTTGTCGTGCCACATGATGTTCAAAGGGGATTTTAAAAAGTTTTACCTTTGCAGTCTACATAGTCTTTGTGTCAGTATCTTTGAGTTAGTCATATGGTTACTACATTCACATAATTCCAGAACTATGTTCCTAGTTTCATTCCGTCGATGTGGGACTCATCGTGGCCCTCCTTCGATGAGACTTTTCCCGTCGACATCAGCTTATCATCTGAGAAATAGTCTTAGAAAAAATATTTAGTACCTTGAGATCTGTATGCCTTAATGACAGATTCTCTCGCTCTCGACATAGGTTCACATCATTGACCTTTGATCGATAGAGTCGACTAGGTGTTTGACATCAGGATATCTATTCACACTCAGTAGATTGTACTAGAGTACCTTGAGAATCATTGAAATTAATGGTGATCTCCCTCGCACTTGTTAACGGTTCACATCATTGGCTGGTAATGAAGTGGTTTCTACCATGTTCGACTTCAGATCATTGTAATCACATGGATAGAATCATACTTTGTGGAATACAAGACAAATACCCTTGGTGTTAGTTTAAAGCACTCATTGCTTTTCCCCAGGTTGTGATGCAGTTTTGTATATCTAGCATGGATCCACATTTGTATGGTCATGGCTATGCTTAAATTTGTGTCTGTATGACATAGATCTACATTGTATGCCTAGTAGCTATGTCCAATTTTGAGTCCTATATCACATGGATCTACGTTGTATTCTAGTATCCATGCTTGTTTATTCCTCTCATGGATCTGCCTTGTAGTGGTTTGCAACCATGAGTTTGGCTACTTGTGTCTATGAGTCAACATACTGATGTACTACAGATGCCTACTTGACGACATGCTCTGATCGAGCCAAAATTTTCATATCATGGTGACGACTTGTTCTCTCAAAGCTCTCGTTTATCATATCCCTCTAAGACTCATGCTTTGGGGGGCATCCTATTATACCAAAATCATGTCACCATCATGTGATAAGAACTTTGACATACCTACTTTCCCTGAATCCCAGCTCTTGGAGTGGAAACTCATGGTTATTATCAATCTTCCATGAAAATTCCTAGCACTGCGCCTACCCCTTTATCCAGAAGCGATACCCTTTGTCGCATAGCCCATCCCCTGTTTCCCACAAGCGGTGCCACCACTTATGGCCCTTGGTCCATAAGCGGTTATTACAAGAACCGCTCTGTCATTAAAGGAGAAACATGGTACCTTGGGTAAAAAGGGAGAAAGAGAAGTTTCTCGAGGCTTCTAGATGATAAGCCTTGTGTCCTCCCTTATCCCTATTGTTGTGGGTCAGTTGAGCTTGAGATCCCTCATCCCAGGATCTTAGAGGCCACCTCACCCACTAATCTCTCAACCTACCCTATCCATTAAGCCTTATAAATATAAGCTTATGTCCATGGTTGAGGGGGAGAACTCTTAAGGTATTGTTATGCTGTTGATTTGATCACTTGGCCCAAGATCATTTGGGAGAGTATAGAGAGATAGAGTCAGATCTTTTGAGGATGAGAATTCTTGGCTTCATGGATATGCATGTCAAAACTAAGGCTTGGTTGTAAACTTCTTCATATTTCTTTAATGTAAGTTGATTTCCGTGCCACATATATTGTTGTTATATGATTTCACATGTATGTTGTTATATTCCTTAGTCACTAACATAGATTAGTAGATTATATTCTGGTGGTTTCGATATGTTTGCATGTTGAAGCTTATTGCAGGTACAAAGGGTAACGATCGAAGCATTACATTCCAGGTATCTACGGCGTCTAGGGAAAGTCTTGAACCTCTGTCCTCTATTTGTTCTGGATCTGAACCATTTAGACCAGTGGAACACCTTGCTGTCTGTAGGAGGTGAAATATTCTATCTAACAAAAGGTTTCTTAAAGCTAATATAAGATAAATGTGTTGTCACAAAATTTTCAGCTTTGATAGAAGAACCCCAAGAAGAGGTGCAGGAAGAAAAAGGAGTTAATCATATTGGGAAAAGACTGAAGACTTGTCGCGAACTAAGGATGACTACAGAAATAGGAGACTATGATATGGATTATATTATTCTGTACTTGGGCTCTAATGTCAACATTTTTACTAGACAGACATGGGAGAGCATGGGAAAGCAGAGACTCATGTGGTATCCTATCCAACTCCGATTATAGAATCAATCGAAGGTTCTTCCAATATGTCGATTGAATCAAGTGCCCATTGAGATAGAAGGACCAAAAACTTATGTTGATTTCAAAATGATTGACATTGTAGAGGATACAAATCCATATCCCACACTTCTAGGTATCGACTAGGTGATTGATAATAAAAAAATTATAAATTTGAAGAAAATAGTCTTAACATTTGAAGATTCAGAGCTAAGAGTGGTGACACGAATTGATCTACTAAAAAGACAGAGATATGTTGAATAAGTGAATATTGAAGGACAAGGAGATTATCTAGACCAAATTTATAGCATCACATCTGCAAGGGATGATTATGTAAATCCAATGGCCAATGAAAATCTAAGTTTGAAAAGTGTTAGTTCATGTACATCAGATTCTGGAGAATCCTTGTAAAACTGGAAAAACCAATTACATGAAGTATTGATGTGAAGATACGCAAGAATTACACAGCCTATGCGATGGGTAGGTAGTGAGGAAAGTGATCTACCCACATAGGAGGGATTACATAACCTGGAATATTTTCTAACATAATTTGAAGATAAAGTTACAAAACATCGATGCTTATCTGCTTTGGAATTTGTGCTGAAAGCTACACCTTCCAGATGATGAGTCGCACATAATGAATCTATCTCAAATTGGACTTAATGCCAGAAATTGAGGGAGATACAATTTGGAGAGAGGATCATTATACTGATAAGAAGTACACATGATTGACTAATTCTATTGAGCACATTGAATATTTTCACACGAAATAGGAGCGATGCCTGCAACAGGAATGGATTCATCATTTTGTACATACATTGGATATGATACCAAGGGAATGGTACATGTCAATTGAGCTACAACAAGGGCCTCTTGAATGAGATCAACTAGCTGCTAAATTTACATGCACATTCAATTATTTCAATGAACATCCTTTAATTGATGTTGCGTTGCATGTGATCAAGAGGAAGATATTTGAATATATCCCTATCTCGATGTTAAAATTTAATCAGAGCATCACAAGAGTCCACCACTTGATGGAGTGTTATAATGTGATGGGTGAACCTAATGATGATGACCCATGAGATACGAACATCCCAGAATATGAAGGCACTCATGTGGTGGAGGGACTTGGTATTTCAAGTAAAAAATTCATAAATCCATTAAAAACAAAGAAATTAAACATTAGATCTCCAACAAATCCCAAGTTCTCCAACATGGGGGATAATTAAGAAGATGAAACTTTCGGGATGATCACAAACTTACTGCATGAATTCTAGGATATGTTCCCTACAAAATTTCTAGAGATGAAGGGGATTGTTGGAGACCTTGGAGAGATGAATATACCATTAAATCTTGATGCAAGTCCTGGGAAGCAACGACCATACCGAATGAATCAATGGTATAAAGAAAAGGTCAATACATAAATAGATTGAATGCTAGATGTGTGTATCATAGTACTGGTTGAAAAATCAGATTGGATCAACCCAATAGTAATGCAGGATAAGAATAATATCGGTGAAGTACCCATATGCATAAAACTAAGAAAGATGAATGATTCCTTCCTACATGACCCATTTCTAACTCCGTTTACAAATGAGGTATTAGAAAGTGTCGGGGGTTAAGAAGTTTATTCTTTTACTGATGGGTTCTTTGGTTACCATCATATCAGAATCATAAAAGAAGATAAAAGACAACCTTTGTGACAGAGTGGGGATGTTTTCAATACACGGTCATTCCCTTTGAACTCAAGAGTTATCTTGTTGTATTTTCCAGGATAGTAGTGGCTATGTTCAAGGATTTTATTCATAAGTTTCTTAAGGTCTAATTTGATGACTAGATGGTGTTTGGGATCATAAAGGATCACATTGAGAGCCTCAGAATGATGTTGGAATGGTGTCGACAGTATCAAATTTCATTGAATTTAAAGAAATGTATATTTTGTGCCCCATTTGGAATTTTGTTGGGTCATGTTGTTTGTCGCGATGGAATCTTGGTCGACTCTACTAAAATTGCAATCATCGTCAACCTACCACTCCCTGCGATAGTGAAGTAGCTTAGAATGCCATTGGGACATTATACATGATACTATAGAAAATTTATCAAAGGATTTGAATAGGTAACTACTCCGATGGAAAAGTTATTAAAAAGGATATTAATTTCGAGTGGACATAAAAATGCCATGAAAGTGTGGATCTCCTAAAGAACAAGATGGTCACAACACCCATACTAGTTTTTCTATAATGGAAGAAGGAATCTCATGTACATGTCCATGCATCGTTTGTCATAGTTGGAATTGTACTTACACATCCTAGCGAAGGATCCACTGATCATCCTATTTCCTTTGCTATCAGGAAATTGTCAACAACAGAGAATAAATACACTATGATTGAAAGAGAAGCCTTAGCAATTGTGTATGTGCTACAAAAATTTTGACACTATCTATTAGGTGGAAATTTCAAGATGTTCACAGACCATTTAGCATTGAAATACCTGGTGAACAAGCCAATGTTGGGGGGGAATATTTGATGGTGGATCCTCCTTTTCTAGGATTTGATTTTGAATTTATTCTTAATCCAGGCTGACTAAACTCAGAACCAGATGACCTTTCGAGACTTGAAAGTGGAGAAGAACCTGTGAACCTCGATGATAGTCTTCTTGATGCACAACTATTTGCGATCACAATGTTTGATGACCAATACAAATATATTATACATTTTTTTAGTATAGGATATGCACCCGAAGGATATAGTAGTACGAAGAAAAAACAATTAGTAGTGTGAGTTGCATACTTCCAATTGATAGTTGGACATCTATATAAAATGGGACTGAAAAAAATTCTTCGTCACTATGTATTGAAACATGGGCGGTTAATGATATTAAATGAAGCACATGTGGATATTAGAGGAGGAAATTATGCTAGAAAAGTTACAGTACACAAGATATTGCAAGTAGGATTATGGTGGGACACTTTTATGTGGATGTTAGAGAATATTTCCGCAACTGTGATATCTATCATAGAACTGGAAAATCGCCACGATAGGATGAAATGCCGCTAGTACCTCAAATAAATTTACAGGCATTTGACAAATGGGTTGTTTATTTTTTCGGACCTATTAACCCACCAGCAAAGCGAACAAGTGCAAGATACATTATTACTGTGATGGATTACCTGACTAAATCGGTCGAAGTAGCACTAGTAAAGGATTGTTCTACTATGAGTGCTACCAAATTTATGTTAGACAATATTGTCACTAGATTCGAATGCCAAAAATTTTGATAAGTGATCGAGGCACACACTTTGTCAATCAAATAATTTAAGAATTAAATGAATAATTCCAAATCTAACATAGGAATACAACACCATATCACCCACAAGTGTTGGAGCAGGGTCCCGCAGCTACAGAAGAAGCTGCTAGTTTAGCGGAGAGATAAGTTTTGGCAGAAATAAGATAAGACAGAGCTACGATGCCGTAGCATGTTTCCAGCTGCAGAGCAGAGCTGGAAACTATGACTTTTAAGATAGAGAATTCAAGAAAGACAACGGTACCTAAGCGGTCGAGAAGAGAGAGCTCACCCACCGCATTGAAGGTAGCGGCGGAAGACAGGAGGGCTCAGCGACCCTCATAAAGGAGAAGGAGCAACAAGGCTGAAGCATTGAAGGTGAAGGATAGAAAAGTGAAGCGGTGCACAGTACCCATGATCAGCGCCGGGAAGCATGGAAGACTGCAGAGAGCTGTGGTGTGACGGAAAGCGGCTACCTCAAGTACAGATATGGTCGATTGTCACTAGTTAGGGTTTGGGTTACTGTTGGGACAGGCCCACAGTGTTGTAATGGCAAGACCTTCGGGCTGCCTATAAAGGGATATATTTTGTATTGTAAAAGGTTGGCATTTTGGGCACTTTAGGCCATCCAGCTAGTCGGGTAACATATAGTTAGCCATTGAGTCTGTTAGCTCACAGTTATCTTGTATTGTAATAGAGTTGAGCTCTGGTTCTGTTATTAGCAGTAGCAATATTACTGTAACCAGTAGCTGGCTTATAGAGTATGCATGTAACGATTCGTAGGGACCGACAGAGAGGGAAGAGTATATTGTAGGAGAGCAATATAGAGAAGAAAAGAGATCTAAGAGAGAAGATATTGAGCTGCATATGCGGTGCAGCAGAACTCTGTTTTACCTTCCCCCGAGCTATAATAAAAACACAGTTCTGTGGACATAACTTCCATCCTGGAGGTGAACCACGTTAAAATCAAGTGTTATGTGATTGGTTTATGTGTTATGTTTACTTATGCATTTCTCAGTCATTTCATGGACTTTGTTTACAGTTTAATGAATGAAGTTGTTAATCAGTTCATAGTAACATAGAAGGATAAATATAAGTCGAAGTCTTTGGCATGTTGTATGTGGTTCATTTATGCTTTGCGTGAAACAGTCACTAGTCGTAGTATTGAACAGCCTTGTATGTTAAGTCTTGCACATCGACATGAGTAACGCTAAGTGCACTAAGCCACGGAGGTAGGATATCACAGAGAGGTGATACCGCATCGGCAGAGGAGCTGCGGTGCGCGATACCACAGGTTAAGGACTTAGCGTTGGGCAGGAGCTGTGTGTCGCACGGTGCACGGCGACGCGGTAAGGTTGGAGATATCGCAAGACAGGGAAAGTGCACGATGTAGAAAAGGACCGCACGACGGTATAAAGGAATATCTCGCGGCTAGAAGAGCTGCGAGATGAGGAGATCGTGCGACGCGAGCAGAAGATCGCGCGACGCGCAGAGAAAGAGACCTTGCAGCTAGGGGAACTGTGAGCTGCAAGTAGGATCGCCACAGAACCTGGTCCAAGACGCTTGAGTCCTTGGCCAACCCATTAGAATCACTTCGGGTGAGACTTCAGGCCACTTTGCGGTCTGTCGTCGAAAGGGCCAGTGAGCCAGGGGTGTTGTTGGTTGATTATAGTAAACCCGGGTCTGCCCACCGTAGCCAACAACAAGCGAATGATGTTGTCGAAGCATTCAACAAGACCCTGGATAACACATTGACAAAGATTTGCAATGTTCAAAGAGACGAATGGGACCAAAAAAATTTCGCGGTACTGTGGGAATATCACATGACCTATAAAAAGTTGAATGGACAAACTCCATTCCGATTAGTGTATGGACAAGAGGCTGTTATGTCAATGGAATACATTGTACCTAGTTTAAGGATTGTTTTAATCATGGAAATAACTGATAGTGGTGTTGTCAAAGAAAAATTGTTGCAACTTGTACTATTGGAGGAAGAACGTTTTGTCGCATGTTATCACCAAAATGTTGAAAAGAAGCGACAAAAAGTATGGCATGACCGACACATTAAGAATAAGAAATTTCAGGTTGGAGGACTTGTCCTCCTCTATGATAGTAAGCTCTTAAGGCATCCCGACAAGTTGAAAACACATTGGATGGGGCTTTATGTTGTCATCAAAATCAAGGAAGGAGGTGTAGTACAACTGAAAAAATTAGATTGAACACAGGTGAATGGAAGTCGGCTAAACCCTTACCAGGATAGCCATGACCTGGTCAACTAAAAAAAAGAGAGAGATTAAAATGTACAAATTTACGATGTGTTTTGTTATGTGTCAGAGACAATGTATCCATGGAATAAACATAAAAAGTGGTCACAGACTGTCTGTCTGTCGCAAAAGAAAAATGGTATAAAAGACTCTCATTTGTCCCAAAAAAAGAAATGTGTCAAAAGCCAAATATCGGTCGAAAGAAGAAAAAAGATGTCACACGATGAAATCTGGTCGCAATAAGACAATTGGCTTAATATTCCGAATGTGGGATATTTTGACAGTGCACTTTTTGGTCATTTTTGTAATTATTGCACAATAACTACTGATCCAGGAGGATCGTCTCCATTGAAGAATGAATAAGGTCTCCATTTTCGTCACAGGTGGTCATTTAGTAAAGGGCTCGGAGAGATATTTCTAACACAAGTTGAACGGGGTCAAATGGAGATCGTATGTGGGATAAATCTCAGGTTGAAGTTACGACCAGAAAGGAGGTTTTCTTCAACAAGAGTTCATAAAAAATTGAAGAAAATGTATTTCATTTTTAAATTGAAAGTGCAACAAAAAAATTGTAAAAATGGAATGTATGAAAAAAATCTCATACAAAATTCTCATTTAAATTGTAAAAGGAAATTAAAATGTGTGAGAATCCACCTCACCTTTTATTTCCTAGTGTTATGGAAAGTCTCATGGAGAGTTGAGATCTTCATGGAGACTTAGTTTCCACCTATCCTTAAGGTGTCTCTTGATCCTAATTTAGGGGATCTAAAGAGAGATATTCTCCTTAATTGGTGTGATGAGTAATCAGACATGACAAGCCTATAAAATCCTCTCATTTGGAGAGTGAAGGAAAGTTTTTTTTAGAGAGGGTTTGGTGTAAACTTTCTTTTTCTTTGTTTTGGAGAGATTGAGCAAGCCTGGTCTTGATTTTGCCATTTAATATGAGAGCCTTAGGATAAGGTTTTCGAGAGAGATATTGTTCCATATGAAATGAGAATTATGTCCATACATTCTAAAGGAGAATCAATAAAGCACCTCAAAGTTTTTTTTGATCCTGGAGACGTAGCCAAGGGGTCTGGCGAACTCCGTTACCAACAGGTTTATCATGCGTGTGTGTATTATTGTATTTCCTTTTTATTAAGCTTTGTTCAAAAACATAAAATTCGTTAAAGTTAATTTATATACATATATGCAAATGATTGTTAGTAAAGATCCTTATTGAAAGATTTTCTGAGTAAGTACTCCCCTGAGTTTTCAGATCATGTGGTATGAGAGCATATCTAACTATTTTTCCATATTGTGAGTATAATAATGGGAAAAGCGAAGAAGCAAGCATGGCTATGTGAACTTAAGAAATTAATCAGTCTATCCAAGCGGAAAATGCTGAGCTTAGAATATTGTTAGCAACTTCCAAAGACGAGAAATAAAGGCTACAATTATTGCTGCATGAGCTGAGAGGAGAACAAGTTGGAGAAAGATCTTATGTAAAGAGTTCTCCTAAGATAGAAAATGAAGAAATTTTCTCATTTTGTCGACATACGGAGGATGATCTTCTAGATGTCTCATTTGAAATAAGTCAAAGCAAGAAGAATGAGGATGCTTCAAAAATCGAAAGGGACCATATGTGCATGTTTGTTCCTCAGTCAAACGAAGATAAGGTAAGAATTAATCATTCAAGTTCAAAATCTTCATTTGATAATGATGGTTTAGGATCTTTCGACAAACATACTCACGGATTGGATCAAAACCATTGTTAAAAATGGGTTATGAAGGAAAAGGTTTGGGCATACATGGTCAAGGGATCACAAAGCCCATCGAGGTTGAAGAAACATCATGTGAAAGTCATTGGGTGACTTTCTCATATTGTCATTTCAAGGTATGGATCTAAAAATGATTTAAATAACTATTCTGATTTTTCTGATCGCATAGAGAATGCAATTCCTTGTACTTTTTGCGGCAAAGAAAACCATTGTGTGTTGGATTGTTGGAAGCAGAAAGTTTAATGCAGAAGAGTCATGGAAACTAGAAGCAATCCTCGACAAGACGATTCTACTCTTCGTTTGAAGAAAGAAAATGTCAAAAGGGAGCCGCACTTGCACAATTTCTGCACCCATTGTAATCTCAGTGGGAATCGGGAGGAGAAATGCTGGAAACTCCACCCA
Organism: Pseudotsuga menziesii; assembly: GCA_001517045.1. Taxonomy (NCBI): domain Eukaryota; kingdom Viridiplantae; phylum Streptophyta; class Pinopsida; order Pinales; family Pinaceae; genus Pseudotsuga; species Pseudotsuga menziesii. The sequence goes on along the minus strand of LPNX011086359.1, from coordinate 231,525 downwards.
CAGTACGTCATAGTTCAGACAAGGAGTCTGGGCAGGAATCCATGAAGAAAGAGGATACAAACGTAATGGTGGAGTATGCGATTATTACTCCGGACCAAGTCCCTGTAGAAACACAGTTGCAAAAAGAAAGTACATTAGAATGGTTCGGTAAGAGGTGGATGGCATTTTTGCAAAACTGAATTTAAACATTGTACTAATATAATTTTCCATTAGTGAAACCATGAAGAGAAAAATATTGCTGTGCATGGTCAAGCATGGAATTCAGTGCAAGCTGTGCCTAACGATTTTGGAAAAAAAATTGCACTTGTTAACATATCTGGTTAGCAGAATAAACTTTAAGAAATTTCGAAGTAGAGGCTATTTTTGGTATGAGATCGATGCATCAAATAATAAATTCTACAACCAAGAAATATTAACAGGTCAAATTTTTGTTTCCCTTGTTTTCAGAAAAATCAAATGGAGCTACTGTTGGCGTTGGTGCTCCACATTCACAGTGTTGTCCTGCATGATATGGTTCATGTCCAGGGCTGGAGCTTGAACGTCGAGAACATACAGACGTTGCAAGAGTATTGACGTCTCCGTATTTCATTGCTCGCCAACATTTTTGACTGTGCACTGACCGCAAATAGAAGAACGAGAAGATGAACTGGTTTATTGAAGACAGTTCATGTATATGGGAATCAAGGAGAAACCATCGGTCAAGGAAGAAAAATCTTGATATTGTTGAAAACATCCTCAACGTTTAGATGAAAATGGAAATGGTCACCTCCCAATCGTTTAGATGAAGAGTTTGGGGTGGAAGTTTATTTTGTAAAGGGGGAAGGAGAAGCTATCTGGGAAATCGCCGAGATAAGATTCAAAATGATCAAGATAGAATTGAACGCAGCTCCAGAAATTGAGCGTAGAGGAGGCGATCCCAGTTCTAAATCCGGTCACCAGGTAGCTGAACAAGCCCTACTGGAGCACCTTCCAAGCTAATGCCGCGTTGGGATCGGTGACGAAGACCCGCTACTATGTCTTAGGTAGTTCATATACTTCCTACAACACTACGAGCTGGGATAAAATCACATGGTCTATCTTCTTTTCGTTGAGCGTCGTCGCAGGTCACAATGGAGCTTACACCTGAAACCAAAAACTTTCTCACCCTGACGATGGTGAAGTAGTCCACAATAGGTGGCGTGTACAGATCCTTGCATAAATGTGGAGTAGAGTCCGCGCGAGGACAGGTTGCGTATTGAAAGAGAGGTCGCTTCTTGCATATATGGTATTTACCTTTGTGGAAAAGAAATTTAGTAAATGCGTTGAATGCGTTAAAAAAGGTCTAACCTGCAATCATGAAGAATTGGTCGCTGTCAACATAGATAGTTCACTAGTCTGGTTATATCATCGAAGCAAGACATTGAGCCATCGGGACTCTAAAAACAAGTCGAGGACTAAATCTTGGAAAAGATCAGAGTAATTTTATCTTTGGTCAGTTTTTAATATATATGATATATATGTTGCAGAAATAATTACACCAAAAGATTGAAACTACTGCACTTTCTGTAAACTTTACCTCACTGTAATATTGCCTTAAAATTTGATGTAAATTCCAATTGATTGGAAGGTTAAAGATGCAAATCATGAGAGACATAATTTTGTGGTTTAAAACCTGATTGAAAACATTGTAAAAGGCCTCTTAATCACTCTTAAGAGTTGGAAAGACTTAAGAACATTTTTTGCTTAAGTCTTTTTAAACATTATAATTATAATTTTGGGGTGCATGATCGGTTCTACCCAACATCCTAAAACTCGCCATAAATGCAAATAAATCTGTCCAAGTGAAACCAAAGACAGCCATGGACAAAGCTTTGAAGGAGATGAAGACAAATATCCTTCTACGATTATCAATTAAAACTTTTCAGAGGTCCAAAAAGTGCTTTGAGTGGGGAGATTTGATCCATGAGGATCGTCTCTGTCGAAGAATGAAGGTATCGATTTTCTTCATAGGTGGTCCGTCAGTGAAGGGAGGTTGAAGTTACGATCAGAAAGGAGGTTTTCTTCAACAAGAGTTCATAAAAAATTGAACAAAATGTATTTCATTTTTAAATTGAAAGTGCAACAAAAAAATTTGTAAAAAGGGGATGTATGAAAAAAATCTCATACAAAAATCTCATTTAAATTGTAAAAGGAAATTAAAAGGTGTGAGAATCCATCCCACCTTTAGTTTCCTAGTGTTATGGAAAGTCTCATGGAGAGTTGAGATCTTCATGGAGACTTATCTTCCACCTATCCTTAAGGTGTCTCTTGATCCTAAGTTAGGGGATCTGAAGAGAGACATTCTACTTAATTGATGTGATAAGTAATCGTCCATGACAAGCCTATAAAATCCTCTCATTTGGAGAGTGAAGGCAATTTTTTTTTGAGAGAGAGTTTGGTGTAAACTTTCTTTGTTTTGGAGAGATTGAGCAAGGGGGTTTTGATTTATCCATTTCATATGAGAGCCTTAGGATAAGGTTTCCTAGAGAGGCATATTGTTCCATATGAAATGAGAATTATGTCCATACTATTCTAAAGGAGAATCAATAAAGCGGCTCAAAGTTTTCTTGAGCCCGAAGATGTAGCAAGGGGGTCTGGCGAACTTCATTACCATCTGGTTTGTCATGTGTGTGTGTGTGTTATTGTATTTCCTTTTTATTAAGTTGTGTTCAAAAACATAAAATTCGTTAAAGTTCTTTTATATACATATATGCGAATGATTGTTAGCAAAGATCCTTATTGAAATCTTTTATGTAAGTACTCCCATAAATTTTCAGATCAACTACCAACGAGGGGACAGAAAAAGTGATGATTGAGTGGCGGTTTCCTTGTAATGATTCGGACGAGTGCCCCATTTGATGGAAATCGCTGCCACATTTCCTACTTATTTCCCGCTCGTGCGAAGGAAACACTGCTTGAATAGACGAATGCATATCATCTTCACACTGAAGCATCATTCATTATGTTTGCACCCAACTGAGTAAATTGAGCTGATTGTGCCGACAACTAAGAGAGTCGAGGTGATTTTTCACAAAGTATGGTCATATCTATTTCAAGTAAAATCACTGTTGTGGAATCCGGTGTCGCGACCCTTCACCAACACCCATTATGGAAGACATTTCCACATATGTTCCACCGCAAGCCATGGTTGTAGAAGAAGCTGAACAAATTGCATTCATCCCTGAAGTGAGGTTATGAACTGACCCACTTAACATGCCAAAGAGGAACAATCTAATAGCCGTAAGAAAGAAGCAGGACCACCACAAAATGTTGAAGAACCATGATCGACGACAATGTTTTCATACTATGTTCCACACAAACTAGTTGATTCCCATAAGATTAGAATCCCGAAGAATGCAAGGTACCCACTCGTAGAACCAACTGTACCAAAAGAAGTTAGAATAATGGCTAACATAATCCCAAATTTCAAGAAGATGATCTTTGTCGACCACGACCTAAGGAAATTTCCAGAATTCATAATCGACAAATATATGGTTGCTGTCTGTGAGACATAGGATGGTCCTAAACACTTAGTTCCAATGGAATGGGAAAGAGGAATAGACAAAGATGGTTTGTTGTCACTCATACACATGACACATTTCGATAATAGTGCAGAGGTGAATGCATGTGTTAAAAAATTTCTAGTGTCATTCCATGGTGTATTTCTATGGCTCGACCTGAAGGTGTCTNTCATACACATGACACATTTCGATAATAGTGCAGAGGTGAATGCATGTGTTAAAAAATTTCTAGTGTCATTCCATGGTGTATTTCTATGGCTCGACCTGAAGGGGTCTTTTGATGTCGAGCTTATAATAGTGATTACGAGACTCCCACTTGCAGGCGTCGACCCATCACCATTTTTTTCTATCGAAAAGAACAAGAAAATTTATTCACGAGCAAGATCAAATAAAAGTATCACATGATCTGAGACACCAGAGGCCTTTCTATCACTTCTATCAATGATTATACTATTCAGTTTGTAGCTAAAGCCCTATCTAGCAAATTGCCGTGAAAGATGCAACCGAACTAGTGCACTGCAGGGACGAGTGCTGCAACAGAGTTATGTGCACCGTGTGTTCAACTCAACTGGTCGCAATATCTGCTAAATGAACTGTTAGAAGACATAAAAGAGGCATAGGAGAAAGGTAGCACATTTCATTATTCATGAATTCTTATTTTGATTTCATTTGTTGCATGGGAAGAAACAAAAAAGTACCAGGGGGTAGATGTGCCCATTTTATGTGGAGGAGATTAATACTAGAATATCTAGTTAGAAAAAGACTTAAAGCAGAGGAAAAAAAGACAAAATGTAGATTTTTTTTTTGCAAGCAGAGGCCCCATGACTCATGTCAGAAAACAAGCCAAAATTACTGATAGTGGGGTAACCACTTGAATTGGGGAAAACAAAGCTAAATACCATGGCAAAAATATTGGGCTATGTCACTATAGATTTCTTTGCACTGCCAATGTTCGAAGTATATGCCATTCAAAATGTCACAATAGCAGAAATGAAGGTAAGAGAAGGCACATTAGTCAAGCAATTTAGAGCATCAAACAAGGTTGTTCATAAGACGAAGAAAACAATCAAAGAAGTAGAACATAAAATAAAGACCTAGGAGGAAAACAAGCACTGAATCGTCGTAGTAGTCACACTTTCTTGTCACAATTTTACCAATGAAGGCATTACCAATGAAATGTTCATGAAATCCAAAGTGTTTTGACTTGGCGAGATTGTAGTGAAATTTTGCAAGAAATTCGTAGATTTGGAATCACAAGTGACACCCAATACACCTCCAAAATTACTGGAAGAGAGAAGAAATGTAACCACATATGTTGCGAAGAGAATAGAAGAGGCGAAGGAACTTTGTGCCAAAGCAGTCGAGCAAGTTTCTCAGACATGGGAATATTTGATTGACGATGAGGAGCTAAAGAAACTTGCAAAACAGTTGCACACTGCTGAGACAAAGGTGAAGTAGTCGAAGAATTATATGAATAAACTTCCATTAGTATAGAAAATGGCTAAGTTTGCTAACATGAATAGGCTACAAGAGCAAGTCGCAACATTGTGAATAAAACAAAAAAAAGAGGACTGACAGGGTCATCGAATTGCAAGCAGAAGCTCAAAGAATTACAGGTATAATTTAACCTGTACACCAAAATGTGTGACAAGCAATAGAGCCAACAAGAGATATAACTTCGGAACACATCAGTTTCGAACATGTTGAAAATTTTTAGAATACATGAACAAAAGTATAGGAAGAGATCGAGCACATAGTGAAAATCTTTCAGGATTTTCAAAGTAAAGTTGTAACACCGAAGGTCTCAATGTAATGTGGCTTGGGACAAGCCACATGTGAGTGTTTGGGGCCTGTTGGCCTTCTGACAAGTTAGGTAGAATTCATCCATAATTATGCTCGTGAAGATAAAGAATATGGTTGCAAGAGAAGAGGCAATGGAAGAGAAGTCGTGACAAGAGAAACCAATGATGGAAGAGGAGATGCGACAAGAGCATCCATGACTAAAGGAACTAGGACATAAAAGAAGCGGTTAAAAAGGACAGTTCAAATGATTGTGGGTAAGGAGATAATTATAATAAAGCATGCTCTTGGTAACAAAACATAAATGTATTTTGGGTCGATATCTCCTATTGTCAATTGTAACTGACTGTACGAGAATAGAAATGACATCTTGGTGGCTAACCAAAAAGAGGCGGTTTATTAGGACAAGTAGAAGCCTACAAAAGGGAAAACCCAAACTGTTGTTGGTTGTTGATTTTTTTTTTGGTCATTAGTAGGTTGAGAAGAGAAGAAGAGAGAGTTGTTTTAGGTAAGAGAACCGATCGAAGCTGTGTGTGGATTGACTGTTAGGAGAAGTGGAGGAGAATTACTTAGACCCAAAACCAAAGAGCATGAGAGGAGAGAAGTCTATATAAGTTGTAAAGAATACTTATAAAAGAGAATGCAAGCTGAGTGCAAAGACAAAAGGTTCTAACATATTTCTCATGCTAGATGAATAGAGTCTTTGTGTTTTTTTTGAGATGGGTTTCCACATTAACCAGTGTCTTTGTATATGTTGATTAATGTGTTTATGTTAAATGTATGCATATTGCGAGTAAGTAGATCTGAATGTGTCACATCCCTTCTTTTTATGAATAATATCATGTATGTATGCATCCAATTGTTTATTGAATGAATTTGTGATATGTCCTTCATCTTGAATGTTGCAAATACGTGTCGCCTAGTAAATAACCTGTTAACTTGAATGAATAGACAAGGAGTAAGAACTATAAAACTTGGCTTCAGTCGAGCATTATAATAAGGTACAACAAGAGTAGAAATACTGACCTATCTACATAAACCTAGTTATGGTAGTTCCCCATAAGGATATCTCGGGTGAGACTGCATCTGTGTTGTAAGTGTTGCCAGCTGAGCCCTGCTATATCGGGCCGATATGGTCTTTGCTGACCACTAAGGATCTGAACTTGGGTTGAGTGGAGGAGAAAGACAACATACTAGAAGATTACAAGATAATTATGATAAATTGGATGCAAATACCAATTTTTCTTGTATTGCTACTCAACCTATGTTTTATGGAGAAGCAATAAAAGAAGAGCATTGGTTAAAAGCTATGGACAAAGAGATAGATTCCATCAAGAGAAATGACACATGGGATCTAGTTGACTTGCCAAAATATAATAAGCCTATTGGAGTAAAATGGGTCTACAAGACCAAACTCAATGAAAAGGGTGTGATTGATAGGTACAAGACAAGGTTAGTTGCAAAAGGTTTCTCATAGCAACTAAATATGTTAATGAAGTGCTTAAGCAATTTAGAATGTTTAATTACAAATCGATGCATACACCAGTGGCAACATGTACAAAGTCTAACATGGATGATGACAGTCCCAAAGTAGATCCAACACTATTTAAGAGACTTTTAGGAAGTCTCATGTATCTCACAACTACAAGACCATATATTATGTATCTAGTCAGCTTGATCTCCATGTTCATGTATTTTCCCAAAGGCTAACATTGGCAAGTTGGAAAAATGATCTTACGATATGTTGCAGGGACTTCAAGTCATGGAATTTTATACTCAAGCATTGAGTATGATGTTTTGATAGGTTTCATTGATAGTGATTTTGTAGGACGTTTAGATGACAAGAAGAGCACTTCCGGTCATGTTTTCATCTTGGATCAGGGGTGATTTCACGGGTATCAAAGAAGTATCCCATTGTGACTATTTCATTAGTAGAAGTAGAGTATGTAGCAGCAACATCAACAACATGTCAAGCAATTTGGTTATGTAGAGTTTTGGAAGGTCTTCAACATAAATAAGAAGGACCAACAACAATATATTATGACAATAATTTAGCAATCGCCCTCCAAGAACCAAGTATTTCACCAAAAAAGCAAGCACATTGACACCAAATATCATTTCATAAGAGAACTTGTGAACAATGGTGAAGTTCATGTTGAACATTGTAATTTGATTGATTAATTGGTTGACATATTCACAAAGCCATTGAGAAACAAAATTTTTGAAACTCATAGAGATAAAGTTAGGCATTGTAAAAGCCGCAGTAATCAACGATTGTAATTAAAGGGGGGTGTTAGGAATAGTAATTAATCCCATTATCTTTAGCCTTATCTTTAGTTCTATTTTAGAATTTTAGTTTAGTTGAATTAATAAAGCATGTAAGAGCATAAACCATGTATGTAAAAGATAGGTTAGGTTTAGGGTTTTTTCAATAAGTGTTTAAATACACCTTCATAACTTATATGTATTTGCATTAGTTGATATTCTGTTTATCAATAAAGATTGAAGAGTCATAGCTCATTTTTCATTATCTTTGTGTTTATTTTCTTCCTCCATCCTTCAGTTGTGCCATGTCATGGAGGAGATGCACATGACAAAAACTCTAGCTTGTACATAGGTCACACTGTAGAGATGATCTTTGTATGTGATATTTTTTCATGCAATAGTGCATGGAAGGGATGTGGAGAAGTGTTGAAGGTTGCATAGAAGCTAGAGAGAGACAGAGAGAGAGGAACATCAAGTATCCAACATTCAAATATGGAAGAAACACATTTTTTTCAATGCTTCAATTGAAAGAAGATGGTTGTGGATGTAACATACTACAAGCAGGGATGAGGTTTAGTTAAGATCAATGGCCGCCCCATTGAGCTAATTTAACTTCTTTGTTACAAGTCATTTGAACTAATTTTTTTATTCGGATGCCATTGCTTGGCTGGCTTGGATATGTGAATCATATTGATTGGAGGAGACTTCATGACAGAGAGGAATCATGCACTTGTCTTCATGCACATGCAGATCGCACTACACCAAGAGAGATATTGAGAGAGAATTATCTAGCTCGTTTCACATGTCTTAGACACCGAGAGATAATTTACGAGTCACCAAGAGAGAGTGGTAGTCTTGAGTTGGAGCGCAACGCCATTCTGATCAATGTTCAAAGAAATTAAAACAAATCAATGCCCTCACAGTTTACGATGGAATGAATGCATTCCACACTTTATCAATGCACCACATATCTCCATAGTCACAGAGTCACACGAATTGCACTTCATAATGCATTCCCATGTAGTATTAGTGCAACAAAAATTGGGGTTTCTTCATTATTTCAATGCAACAATGAGGTATCAAAGAAATGATATGCAACCCAACAACAATTGCAAGAGATCACAATAATTAAATTCAATTTCACACTCGTTGGAACTCCACGCAAATCTTCACCATTAGCATCAAGAGAGAGCTCCACACACTGAAAGAAGGAGAGGGAGTTCACCAGGAAAAATCATTGCTAGAGAGGTCTTCAGTCTTCAATCTTGTAGTTGTACGTAGTTGTAAGAAGAGGAGATGGTACGAGTAGAGTAGAGGAATCTCACTCTCCTTGGTGGATTCTTAATGCACAACAAAAGAGTGGAGTCTCACACAACTCTCAAAGAAGGTCGCCAGGGTTCGTGCAATGAGTGGAGCAAGAGATTAGTGTTCATTCTAGCCTGCAGGAGAGACATTCTACTATATCTTACACGTAGAGAATATGTCAGAGAAAAGTCATGAGCAAGAAGATAAAGAATGGCAGATTGAATGGGGAAGATTGCAGGTTTGGTAGAGCTAAACAAGTCACATAAAATTTGGCTAGATTTCGACCACAAACTTTCCGAGAAATATTCAGTATACTATTAAATATTTATCTTAGGTTCCTTTACTGCGATTTTCGAAAATGACTAATGCGAACGCTGGATATTTATCTTAGGTTCATTTATTGCGATTTTCGAAAATGACTAATGTCAAAGTTGGATGCCCTCCAATTTTAGTTACGGGCTTCACCGACCAACCTTGTTTGATGGGTTGTGAGAGCGGCAGAATTAAGAAGGAAACGGGTAAAACTAATCCATTAACATGATCTTGGGATCGTTTTCAGCAAGAACATCCCCTCCAGATTCTCTGAACAACTCCATTAATGCAATCTTGGAGAACGTTTCTCCCAGCAACACCACCCGATTTTCTTAGCAACGCAATCTTGGGAACCGTTTTCTCCCACCAACTCTACGTAATGATCTCGGCTAACAAATTTCAGCGCACCGGTCATAGTTGTTTTCAGCTCTCACAACTTTGAATTGTTATGAGGCTCGTTTCTTTATCTAGTGGTAGAAATTCGATGTATTTTGCTTTAAGAGAATTCAATATTTTCAAGATTTTTATTATTTATCTTTTTAGGTTTAATAATGAGATAATTCATTTATATTAAAAATATATAATTAATAAAGTAATAAATAAAATTAATTTGATAATAAATACTAATTTAAAATTTTAAAAAATAAATTATATCTTTGAAAAAAAAAAGGATTTATTTTGTTCTAAAGAATTAAAAAAGAAAAGAAAGAGTAAAGAGAAATTATGTTAATTTTGTTAGGATGTTTAGACACTTAGGAGTTAGTTAAGATCAATTTGTGTAATATATCCGTTTCGTAAAAATGTGTTTCTTTAGTATGCATTTGTAAATATTCTAATCCGACGGTCACGATATGTTCTAGACATAGAGTGATCCGTCCATTCAACTTCTCTTAGATCATACCTACCATTGATCCATGGCTTAACACTCGATTGGTCTATGATTTCTATTTAAAGAGCATAGAGAGTCCTTGGCTAGTTGTTCGATTATGAGAAGCTCATGTAACTTTATTTCTTTTACATAATAAATTGCTCCAAGTAGCTATTTGGCTGGGGTCGTGGACTGTTTCCCTCTCGAGGGTTTTAACCATGTGACAAACATCGTTGTGTTGATCTGTGATCTATTTGTGTGAAGCGGTTGCTCAAGGTGTTCGGTCTTTTGGGAGTACCCTGTGTACCCGAACATGGTATCAGAGCTTTTATGAAGAGCCGCTTTCGCTTTTGATCAAGATCTGAAACCGGTGTTGCTGAAAGTTTAAAATAGTTTTTGGTTCTGGATTTTATGTGCATTTGTTGACTGTGGGAGCTATTCCATTGCGTCCGGAGCACCGTTTCCTTTGGGAAAGAGTTTTTGTTTTATCGAAAATTGTTTCCGTTTGTTCCAGAAACACCAATTTCAGCAAATCTGAAGGTATAATGTTACAGTGACGGATTTGTTTTATTTTTTTTAAATTTCTCATATTTTATCTGTTTTATTATTAGATTTTTACTGTTTTATTTTTGGACTGTTGTCTTCCTTGGCTGCGTATGCTCTTTGCCATACACTTTGCGTGATCGCGGTGAATCAGAAACAGTGAGGGAAAGTTTTTCCCTGTGTTCTCAGCTACGTATGCTCTTTGTCGTGCATCTTGTGCGATCATGGCAAATCAGAAACAATGAAAAAAATTGAAAACATAGACTTTCCGGGTAAGCTAACCAAGATCTAACCTCATTGTGTGGAAAAAAAATTGTTTTTGTTTTTCGTTTTTTTTTTGTGATTTGCAGGAAAATAAAGCAAGCATCGAGAACGAGAGAGAAGAGTAAAAAAAAAAAAAAAAAAAAAACCTTCCTCTTTCCATTCTTTTACTTACCTTTTAAACTTAGCTCACTTGGTCCAAAGTTGCTTTATTCCTTAATAGGTCTTGAGTTCAAGTCTTATTAAGCTAATTTTTAGTGCATGCAATTTCTATTTTCAAGTTACTTTATTGTAAAAGTGCATCTCACATAAATAAAATAAAATAAAAAGTGAGTCACTTAAGTCTTTTAATTTATTGTCGCACTATTTAAAAGTCACATTATTGTAAAAGTGAACATAACTTATTCTATAAAAGTAATTCATTTCAAAACAATTTTATTGTAAAGTGATTGTTAAAGGTTGATCTTGGGAAGATAGGGCTTTTTTTTTTAGTTGGTCAAGTTAATATCTGTCACATCACTATTAGAGACATCTTCAACATTTTTTTTGATCAAGCATAACTTCATTATCCAGAATCAATTTTCAGTGTCGTTTTTTTTTAAACCGCATATTTTTTCGAGCTCTTTGCAACTAGACAGTTAATTTCTATTTTTTCAGCGATTATTTTACAGTATGGCCGCTCCTTGTGATATTATACGTACAAGTTCTAACTATTTCTCATGAAAATTTCGTATGGAGGATGTTCTACGAAGTAGGAGACTTTTCAGGATAACCTCAGGGAAAGACACAGAACCCACTGATGATGATAAAAAAATTAAATGGAAAAATAGATGTGATGAAGCTCGTGGATTGATTGTGATGTCAATCTCTACTGATTTGCGATTCCACATAACTGGAATTGATGAACCTGATAAAGCTTGGGAAAAGTTGGAATCTTTGTTTGGTAAACACAATGAAATTCAGGGTCATCAACTTGAGAATGAGTTGCTTTCCTTGAATCCAAATGATTTTTCATGCATTTAAGACCATTTATCTAAGTATAAAACTCTTAGACTTTTATGTGCAGAATGGAAGATTAAGAAAGAAGACAAACAATGTATTTGTCACATTCTTTCCAAACTTGGACCTACATATTCTATTTTTGTATCTACATTCTACTCCATGAAAGATTCCTTGACTGCAGCTAGCTATCAAGAGCCTAGTCTTGAATCATTTTGTGATTCTTTAATTAGAGAGCAAGATAAGCTCATTCATCTTGGAATAATTAACAATGCAGAGACATCTGGGAAAGCCTTATTGTCCCATCAGAAAGAAAAGTCCAAGCCTCCCAAAAAACAAAATTTTCGCAATAATAAGCCAAACAACAAGGGTCCCAAACTCTCTTAGTCAACTCCTTCCTTAAAACATGACAAAGGATCCAAGCCAAAAGGAAAGAAGACTAAGCGTCATTGCAATTTTTGTGGGAAAGATAATCATGATGATTCTAAGTGTTTCAAGAAGATGGCAGCCTTGGAAACAGTAATGAAGAAGCACCACATCAACCTAGATTCGTATTCAGAATCTAACTCTCATGGACATGCACTTTGTGCTTCTGGTTACTCTTATATTGCATCTTCTTCTTCTACTTCAAATGAATGGCTTATTGATTCTGGAGCATCTTATCATATGGCTAAGGATTAAGCCATGTTTTCTACTATGCATGAATGTAACACCAAACAAATATTTGTTGGTGATGATAGATCTTTAAGTGTTGTAGGATTTGGAACAGTTCCAGTAGAAAATGGTCATTTCAGTGATGTATTATGTGTTCCAAAAATTTCTTACAATTTGTTATCAATCCATCAAATTACTCATTTAGGTGAAGGTAAAACTGTGACGTTTATACCTCACCAAGTTGTAATCGAAGATTTTAAAAATCCTTAAAATGTTCTTGCTACTGGAATTGTTGATGACATTACCAGGTTGTACAAACCTAACAACTTTGGGTCATCACCTTTTCCTTCAGTTTTTGTTGCTCATAGTGATAATTTGAGCAAACTTTGGCATGAGGGATTTGGTCACTTAAATTATCGCTCATTGCAACAACTCTGTAAAGACAATATGGTGACTGGTCTTCCGATGGTATCTTACAAAAATGGTGTTTGTTCCGGTTGTGTACTCAAAAAACATCATCGGGACAGTTTTGACAAACGTGCATCTTAGCATGCCTCGGTTCCTTTGGAGCTTGTGCATTGTGACTTGTGTGGTCCTCTTCCATCTGCATCATTTTCTGGTTTCAAATATTTCTTAACTTATATTGATGATTACTCCAAACGCACTTGGGTTTACTTCCTAAAACTTAAGAGCGAAGTATTTAACATGTTCTTGGCCTATAAGGCCCTTGTTGAAAAACAATCTGGTTATCAAATTATTAAGTTAAGATCTGACAATGGAGGATAAAATGTTAACAACAAGTTCACTACTTTCTGCACTGAACAAGGACTCCAACAACAACACACTGTTCCATATACACCACAACAAAATGTTGTAGCTGAATGGAAGAACCATACTTTAAAAGAACTAGCTAATTGTATGATCCAATTTAAGGGACTAAGTCTTCAATATTGGGCTGAGGCCATAAATTGTGCAAATTACATAGTTAATCACACACCCACTAAATTTTTACAAGGTATAACACTAGAAGAAGCATGGAGTAAAATTAAACCAGATGTAAGTCACTTTCGTGTGTTTGGTTGTGAAGCATGGGCTCACATTCCGGATGAAAAACGAAAAGCATTGCAGCCTAAAAGTGAAAAGTGCATATTTGTTGGATATTCTGAAGATGTAAAAGGTTATAGACTTATTCAGCCCCATTAAAATGATATAATCATTAGAAGAGATGTTAAATTTGATAAAAATATTTTGGCTTGCGAGCCTAACTTAGCGGGTGTTTCATCTTTGGCCTGCGAGCCTGAGTCAGTGATTGTGTCTTCTTCTTCTTTTTCCAACTTTCTTGACATGTTTCCAACTCCAGTTTCTGATGATGACAGTGAGGATGAAAATCCACCTTCGCCTGCTCATGTTCCTCCAATTGCACTAGCACCAATACTTCCTCGATGGGTCTATTCAACATGTGAAGCAACTGGTGATCTTGATAGTGATCCGAGAGATCAACGTCGAACACGTTCTCAGTTTCAGCGAGCCTCTTCCCTTTTGTCTCAAGTTTTCGAGAATCATGATCCAGAAAATTTTGCAGAAGCTTCAGGAAATCTAGATTAGGATGCAGCTATGGATGAAGAATATCGTTCCTTAATGGCGAACGATACTTGGGATCTTGTTCCTCTTCCAAAAGGAAGAAAATTTGTTAGATGTAAATGGGTCTATAGAACGAAGTATGCATCAGATGGAAGTGTTAAAAGACTTAAGGCAATGTTAGTTGCCAAAGGTTTTTCCCAAATTGAAGGGATTGACTACAATGAAACCTTTGCCCCTGTAGCAAAAATGAACTCCATCTGCCTTGTTCTTTCCCTTGCAGCCTTACATAACTGAGAAGTCCATCAAATGGATGTCAAGTCTACCTTCTTACATGGTGATTTACATGAGGAAATTTACATGGAACAACCTCCTGTATATGTTTAGAATAACTCTAGCCTTTTTTGTTTCCTTAAGAAATTCTTATATGGCCTTAAGCAAGCTCCTAGAGCTTGGTATGCCAAAATGGATAGCTTTCTCCTTGACAATGGTTTTTATAGATGCCATTCTGACCCCAATGTCTATACTAAGAAAGTAGGAAACCATCTCATCAGACTTGTTCTTTATGTTGATGATCTTATCCTTACTGGTAGTGACCCTAAACTTATAACCCATGTGAAATCCAGTCTTAAGCAAAATTTTGAAATGTCAGACTTAGGAAATTTGCATTATTTTCTTGGTCTCGAAGTATTGCAAACTAAAGAAGGAAGATTTCTTTCCCAGTCTAAGTATGCTTGTGACCTTCTTCGTCGCTTCCACATGGAAGATTGTAAACCAGCCCCTTCTCCCTTCCAGTCTGGAGTCAAACTTTCTGCCACTTGTACTTCCCCTGAAGTAGATGCGACCTTGTATCGTCAGCTTGTTGGTAGTCTTTTATACTTGACTCATTCTCATCTTGGCCTTTCCTTTGTCATTGGTCGTGTTTCTCGTTATATGCAAACTCCTCATGAAAGTCACTGGAAAGTAGCAAAAAGAATACTTCGATATATTCGAGGTACAATTCAGTTTGGGATTCATTACAGTACAAGGGGGAAACCTTTGTTGGTTGGTTTCATTGATTCAAATTGGGCCGATGATCCTGATAATTGAAAGTCTACTGCATGTTATGTTTTCAGTCTAGGATCTGGACTTGTCACTTAGGCTTGTAAGAAACAATAAGCTCTTGCTCTTTCTTCAACAGAAGCAGAATATCGAGCCACAGTTAATGCCAGTCAGGAAGCTTTCTGGCTTCGACAGATCCTTTCAGAGTTTGGGTTTGAGTAGCAGCAGCCTACTCCACTTTGGTGCGACAATCAAAGTGCCATCAAGCTTGCCAAAGATCCAGTTCTACATCAGCACAACAAACACATTGAGCTACACATGCACTTCATCAGAAATCTTGTTCATGATAGTGTTATTGAAGTTCTCTATTGCCCTACAGATGATCAAGTTGTAGACATCTTCACCAAGTCTCTTACAGAAGCGAAGTTTTCTAAACTTCGGTCTATGTTAGGAGTTCAGGAATGTGTCCTTGAGGGGGGATAGGCTCTAATGCCTCATTCCTTCTCTTAATAGTGTCACTTTTTGTTACGGAGAGAAATTCCTATGGCTTGGGGTACCAAAACAGACAACTAGACTCCAGAAATCAATCTTTCCCAATATGCAATAGAAATAAAATGTCTAACACTAAAGGATCGAACCTCGTACCTTATTCCGGACGGTTGAAGTAGATCCCCGTTGAGCTTTCCAATATTCAGCTTGAATTGATAGAATACTTCCTCAACAACAAGTAAACAATACAAGCATACAATATATCATGGTGTTAGATCTATTCTAGCATATATAATCAATAATGTAAAATCATTTGACATATTCTAATGGATACAATATTCATTCAAATACACATTACTGGACAGGAAAAGATATTTCTATTAATATGAATCAGAGATTACAAGTGACAACCTCTGACGGCACGTTTGCGAACCGGAGAAACTGAATCCCCCACTTGGGCCTCCACCACCTCAATCCTCCATCACTCAGATATCAATATCACTAGCAAAAGGCAAGCTTGGGAAGAACACAACAGTGCTCCAAGGGACAAAGGGATGCAGACTCAAGCATAAGTTGTGGCAACAATGGACTATAGTTTCGTTACTCTCAATTCTCTCTTATCTATCTCCCCCCTTCAATGTACCAAGGGGTTCCTTATATAGCTTCACAAAGGGATACTGAAAGGTTGAATCCGTGCGATCTCAAGGCATATGGAAGGCCAAGAGTCATATTAGTCGGATCCAAGTCAAGGAACGCTCCAAAAGGATTTGGATTATGCACACATCCTGATGTACACGACTATAGGGAGAATATCCGCGTATGTACGCGGTTATCGGGGAAAAAGCCGCGTATATCACTTTTCTTATGTATTTAGGGATGATCAAGGACACATCAAAAGACAAAAAGTGGTCCATAGGGGCTAATGAGTCTGCAGCGGGACATGGGAAGGCCATACAATGTGTGATTCACCTAGTGTGGTGAAATCCGCTATAACAGATGCCCCCTAATGTATGAGATCAGAGGGGTTATACGATGGCCGAAATACATTATAAGTCCATCCCATAAGTGGAGTGATGAAGGTACCCAAATGGAAGACCAGCCACCCAATCAACATAATACCATAATACAACTCTGCATATAACTGCAAATACATATATCAGTCCCGGATACATAAGAGTACAATGGCCATGAATAGGCATAACATGATAACACATATGTGGTCATCGCCACGTATAATATACATAGATTAGAATCTCCATGATGAAGATATGCAAAGGACCATGATCTCCAAAATGGGTGAAGATATACAATAGATCAAGATCTCCATAGTGGCTGGAAATGTCTGACATACACTGAAATCAAGTCATGAGAGCTGAAATCTTATGAACACTGGCATGATCAAGGAGGTAGCATATAAGAGATGCCACCAGTCTGGAAAGTCTTATACACAAACCACAACGAGTACATGTCCTATTATGCGAATAGAGGTGTCGAGGTCGAACATAGTAGTCCATCGTCTGATTATCGGTCATTGATGTATACCGTTAACAGACGCGAGATTACCCACCGATAATGATGATGGGAATCAAGGTACTAGAGTGCAAACTAACAAGTGTGAATAAATGTGTTGAAGTCAAACACTTGAGAGAATCCATTAATCAGGGGACATTGATGTATTCCCAAAATTGTCGATGGCGAGAGAACCTGCCACTGATGACTGCAAGTCTCAAGGCACTCAAAATGACTCTAGACTCCAATCCTAGAATAAATGATCTGAAGTCGATGGGATGAAATCCGCTGGAAGGAGGGCATTAGGGAATCCCCCATCATCCAACACGAGGTACTCAGCAAGGCTGTATAATGTGGAAGGACTCGATCATAAGGTGCACGAACCAGTAACTGTACCGGGAATGACCAACATGCAAAGCCAAGATAACTGAGGAATGGCCGACTCAGGTTTCAACTTCCTTCGAACAAGAGAATAACGACGTATGGTGACTGAATGAAGGCAGCATAGACTCGATATACAAACTGGGACATATCTGTGACACAGGAGGCGTCAACAGAGGCTCTGTAGGGACTGGAAGCTTAACCAGTTGGTGGAGATAAACTCAGATAAATGAGTACAAATCCTAAAGTCAAACTATAACCCAACCAATGGATGTGATATACAGTGCTCTGTTCGAAGGAGACACGACTTAACAGCTGCCAAAGATAATATCTTTCCTTGTCCGGCTTTTTGGTTTTTTGATTTTTTTGGTCTTTTTCAGTTATTTGAAAAGCTTGAAAAAAGAATAAACTAGATTTATAGTTACAAACTAGGAGGAGACGAGGGTCATTCGGGAAAACAAACTAGTTCCAAGCAGTGGAACATACCTATGCTCAATGCAAGGATACATGTGTAGGATATTGACACTCGGGGGAAAATACCCTCCCGGTAAAAAGGGAATCAAGCTGCGAAGGATACAAAGAAAGGCTCTACATGGCTAGACATGAGACAAGCTCGGGCTATATGGATGAAACACAATGTCAGGGGAGCCGGCATAAAGCTAAATAAGACAGACAAAGTTCATGATAATGCATCCACAACTTGATACAAGGGAGTCCGGGGGATCATGGCCAGCATAAAATCAAGAGGAATATGAGGCTCTTGCGAAATGTCATGGCAATACTATACAACGGAATCCTACACCCTAAAGGAAGAAACATCGGCATGGGCACCAAATGCAAATAAGGCGCTAACTAGAGTACCCATGTAAGGTGAGACTCTACCACTCATATCATGCCACTTCTATAGCAGCAAGAAGGTTTCATGACATAATAGAGTGGGTTCGTACCTAAGGATATAGTGACATGGTCATAAGGTCATGCAAAATGAAAATGGTAGTGAACCTAACCTATATGCCAGTGTAGAAGTTATATCTATGATAAGTACGAACGGTCTCTGGTCACAAAAGAAGCATCCAACAGACAACTTCAGACCCAAGGAAGACCCAACCACACTCACAACCCACCCATCAACTTCCCACAACATCAGACTCACCGAAAGGGAGGATGTATGCGACTGTATAAAGAACAGCTGCGTATGTACGCGCCTTTTGGCCAAACATCCGCGTATGTATGCGATTGTTGTCCAAAAACCCGCGTATACAAAGAAGGCAGTGGTAAAAAGCAGGTCAAGGCCAAACCAATAAAGGGGAGTGTTAATGGAAAACCATACTATAAAATGCGACACAGAAACAGGGAGAAACAGAGAGCAAATCAATAATATCAAGCCCATTGTGCCGACAACCCCAAAGAAAAACAAGGAACATCCCCAGTGGAGTCACCATTTCTGGTTACGGAGAGAAATTCCTATGGCTTGGGGTACCACAACAGACAGCTAGACTCCAGAAATCAATCTTTTCCAATATGCAATAGAAATAAAATGTCTAACACTAAAGGATCGAACCTCGTACCTTATTCCGGACGGTTGAAGTAGATCCCCGTTGAGCTTTCCAATATTCAGCTTGAATTGATAGAATACTTCCTCAACAACAAGTAAACAATACAAGCATACAATATATCATGGTGTTAGATCTATTCTAGCATATATAATCAATAATGTAAAATCATTTGACATATTCTAATGGATACAATATTCATTCAAATACACATTACTGGACAGGAAAAGATATTTCTATTAATATGAATCAGAGATTACAAGTGACAACCTCTGACGACACATCTGCGAACTGGAGAAACTGAATCCCCCACTTGGGCCTCCACCACCTCAATCCTCCATCACTCAGATAGCAAGCTCACTAGCAAAAGGAAAGCTTGGGAAGAACACAACAGTGCTCCAAGGGACAAAGGGATGCAGACTCAAGTATAAGTTCTGGCAACAATGGACTATAGTTTCGTTACTCTCAATTCTCTCTTATCTATCTCCCCCCTTCAATGTACCAAGGGGTTCCTTATATAGCTTCACAAAGGGATACTGAACGGTCGAATCCATGTGATCTCAAGGCATATGGAAGTCCAGGAGTCATATTAGTCTGATCCAAGTCAAGGAACGCTCCAAAATGATTTGGATTATGCACACATCCCGATGTACACGACTATAGGGGGAATATCCGCGTATGTACGTGGTTATTGGGGAAAAATCCACGTATATCACTTTTCTTATGTTTTTAGGGATGATCAAGGACACATCAAAAGACAAAAATTGGTCCATAGGGGCTAATGAGTCTGCAGAGGGACAGGGGAAGGCCATACAATGTGTGATTCACCTAGTGTGGTGAAATCCGCTATAACACTTTTGTAAATCCTTCAATCCTATCCCAAGTTGTTCTTAAAGGGGGATGTTAGGATATTTAGACACTTAGGAGTTAGTTAAGATCAACTTGTGTAATATATCCGTTAGGTAAAAGTGTGTTTCTTTAGTATGCATTTGTATGCATTTGTAAATATTCTAATCTGACGGTCACGATATGTTCTAGACATAGAGTGATCCGAAGGTTCAACTTCTCTTAGATCATACCTACCATTGATCCATGGCTTAACACCCGATTGGTCTATGATCTCTATTTAAAGAGCATAGAGGGTGCTTGGCTAGTTGATTGATTATGAGAAGCTCATGTAACTTTCTTTCTTTTGCATAATAAATTTCTCCAAGTAGCTATTTGGCTGGGGCCGTGGACTGTTTCCCTCTCGAGGGTTTTAACCATGTGACAAACATCGGTGTGTTGATCTGTGATCTATTTGTGTGAAGCGGTTGCTTGAGGTGTTCAGTCTTTTGGGAGTACCCTGTGTACCCAAACAAATTTATGGTGATGATGGTTAACCGATGTCACCATAGTATTGACAAGTTATAAGATTAGCAAGATTAATATTATAATAAAGATTGTGAAACTCTCATCTAACGCTAATGTGGTTGTAGTCCTTATACTCCAAAGAGAGCGACTTTCATCGTCAATGCTCTTAGTCTCACATAGATGACCAAATATTTTGAAATTGTGCTTTAGTGTGAGTGTCTGCAGGACATTGTACGAGAAAGTGTTTTTCATCTTCAACTCTCTTAGTATCACAAATATAACAAATTCTTTCATCTTGTGGTGTTTTCAAGACACATCATCTTTATGTCAACCTCACTTAAGGTACTTGTTATTTTGACTGGATACCTAATCGTAGTTATGCTTTGTGCCTCTTTTTATCAATACAAATTTGCTTATGAGGACAATGTTGGAATTTTAAAAAACTTATGCAAAAAATAAAAAGGATCACTGAAAAAATGATAAGTACAGTAGCACAAAGAGAACAAAAATATTTATCTCAGGAAACCCTCATGGAAGAGAAAACTTAGCAAAACTTCATCGATATAGACTCTAACCAAGTAAAATGTAAGACCCCAAGAGTAAGATTGAATACTTCCTTTCTCTCAGATGGACCGCTCCTTCTCTCTTTAGAGAACTTGCTTGAGTGTTGAGTGTGTTCATATGAGGGAGGTGCCTCATATATTTATACTCATAGAGAAAACAGTC
Source organism: Pseudotsuga menziesii (assembly GCA_001517045.1). Lineage (NCBI taxonomy): Eukaryota > Viridiplantae > Streptophyta > Pinopsida > Pinales > Pinaceae > Pseudotsuga > Pseudotsuga menziesii. Next base: position 210,349 of record LPNX011086359.1, on the reverse strand, counting down.
TAATAACCCAACATGACCATCTTCTCCTTTCAACCAGGGTCAACTTTGTTAAGGAGACTCAAAATAACATTTAAATAATACTTTTGTGGGTACTATTGACCTAACTTACAATGGAGGTTTTACCTCAAAACTTTTACATGACCAAGTAACATCTATGAAAAAAGGAATAATAATAATATAATAAAACTACAATACAATATCTTCTAAAGTTACATTTCTTTCAACACACAAAGCTTTAAAATTATGACTAAATATATATATATATATAATTAATTTGGGCAATATGAAAAATTGGAGATCATTTCTTAATTATTATATATATTATTAGTTGAATATATATAATTTTGATTTTAATTATAAATGAAAACAATGTTACAATTTCAATTCATTTTATTTTATTTGGATATTTTTATTTAGTTATAGTATAGAATTTATAGTAAAATTAAAAAAATAGTTTTTTATAGTATTTTTTTAACATTTTACTTGTATTTATGTTGGAAGCGTGTTTTTATTTCTTAGTACTATTACTTTGAACATTTGCAAATAATTATATAAAAATGGTTTTTTTTAAAAGAATGGTATGAGAAGCACTCTATACGTCCATGCCTAGAAGTTGCCGCCTTCTTCAAGCTTGTATTCAATCTTAGTACTGCTTGTCATCTTGGTAAAGGTAAGAACTGCAAAAGGAAATAAAGAGAGTATAACTTACTAATGAGAGTGCTTCAAGTGGATGTTTGCTTCAATTATTTTATGGAAGATTGCTTCTGGTGGACCTAGGGTTTGATTGAGAAACCCTAGATTTTCAAATATTTTTCCTAAGTCACCTTGGGAAAAATTATAAAAAATTAATAATGCTGACAAATAAGGGAGAAATACCTAAGTATGCTTCCTAAGGATTAATTAAAATTAATTGGGGACTAAATAATATTTCCTAACTAATTTTAATGGGAAATATGACCACCAGAAGTCCCAATTCAATTTTATGGAGGATAAAATAATTTAATTGGGAAATGTTAGCCAAGAATATTACGCAGAAGTTTATTTTATTCATGTTAGGTCGAAAAAGAATAATTATTTGTGGATGCGGGTGTCATGATGGCACTAAAGAGGCTTATCCCATGCATTGAATGAGTTTAATAAGTCAAGGAGGCACCTATGAAGGTTTTTGGACCAAATGGGGTGGCTTATACAATGTATTTGGCCATTTCCTTAAAACAAGGAAACTAAGTGTAATAAAGGGAAAGAAGGGGTCAAAGTGGTTGAAAAAAGGAGGGAAATGGTAAAGGAGGAACTTAGAGGGAACAATTATGGAGGTAGTGGGACAATTACAGGCCATTAATAACCACCTCATGCATGGTTAATAGATTTGGTTTTCTCCATGGTATTGGATAAGTGGGAAAACTTTGTCAAAATGGATTGAGGAGCATGGTTTTCTTGGCCCCATATAATTTTTCCATGGTTTTTAAGTTTCTATGAAGATAAATAACAACGTATATTTCCCTTCATCAAGGTTGGATGATATTTTGTTTGGATTCTATTGAGAGTTTGCTTGACCAAATTCTGGTGCTTCGGAGATGTGCCCCCTGTAAGCAATAGGGAGATGTGATGATATGTTAATTTGATTGAGGAGTAAAGCACCCATATTCATTCACCGAGTTCTGCTGAAATTATTTACAATAGTATTTATTAGATCTATGTGATGGTATCAAAGCATCTGCTATTATTTTGGAAGTATTGTTTCTTTTCAGTGTTTTAGAGGGTATTGTGAAGCATTTGATTTTGTGGAAGAGCCATTGGGAAACTTAGTTTGTGTTAATACATTCATAATTTAATTGAAATCTATTCAATAATGTCATAATAAATCCTCATTTATGGTTCTTCATTTTTTGGTCTCATGTTCATAATTTAATTTACCTGTGCTCAATGTACCTACAATTTTACTAAATTTGGTAAAAATTCTATATCTTGATATATGTGTGTACAAATAGAATTATGTAAGTTTACGAAGTTATATAAGAAAAAATTGGGTCACCCCAACCTTCCTTCATATGTTGAATTTGTGACGCTTTACCTATGTTTGAGTTGAGTTGGAAACTAGGAAACTACAAAGTCCCGGATTGGGAAATCTCACTTTCGGATATCCAAAAGACAAAATCGACCTCTATATTATTTTGTAGACATTTTTAATACATAACCTGTCATAACAAAGACTAGAGACCAGTTCCAAAACCCTTCCCTAAATTCCATAGCCTCTAACTTTACCAAAAGACAATTTCGATGCCTTTCTCTTTTAGCCAATGTGAGAATCTAGTTTACATATGCTAGTGTACATAGGTAGCATTGGATTAAAGTTCAACAATAGTTGATTTCACAACATAAATGATCCTAGTACATTGTGCAAAGGATTATTGAAACTAGTGTATCCCTTGTTTGTGTTCCTTACATTGGTATCTTCCTTGAGTCTGTGGTTTAGTGTGCCAATTCCTTTTGTAGTTCTTGGATTTGGTACACTATAGTGGTATCAGATCTTAGACACTTTGGATGAGTTTTGATTTGATTTTACTAGATTCTAATTTGGGTACATCATAGTGGTATCATAGCATGGTCTATTCCCCTATGTATTGGATCATTCATTGAAGAAGAAATTTGTAGCCATGTAATACTCTAATAGTGATGCCTATTATCTCTTTGAGTACTTGAGATCAAATGAAGAGGATTGGAAATATTTGAGAAGATCAAATGAAGAGGCTTGGAAATATTTCAGAGAGGATTTTGTACAATGGTACAAAGCTAGAAAAGTAAGGAGAATGAGTATGATCCCCTAAAGTCATTCTCAGTCATTGAAGAGGACCATGAGCCACTTAGTCCTTCAAGTAGTCAAGCAGCATAAGAGTTCCATGATGAGGAGTGAAAGTCACCCCAAGGCGACTTTGGACAAGATGAAGGTACAATCCTTACTAATGAGAATTGTAGAAATGAATAAGAAGAATACACTACTAGTGTTCTTGCTGATGATATGGATCATGGAGAAACTACTAATGGTTTCCCAAGCACTTCTAAGACACTTATTGATGGGTATCATGATGGGGTACTTACTAATGAGTGACCAAGTTATGTAGAAGCATCTACTAATGGGTGCTATGATAGAGAGGTAGCTACTGATGGGTGCCAAGTAGAGACATGTACGGAGGGGTGTCCATTACTCTATGTTGGTGACATAGAGATCAATTTGAATGGATTTTACACAAGCAATAATTCCTATTAGATTGAATACCTTGTAGCAGCTGAAGAAGACCAAGGATCAATTTGACCTTCACCACTTGAGAATCATGAAGTTGATTCTAGGGAAAAAGAAAAAGATGAGGCTCTCTCTCATGACTCATCCTTAATTAAAGGGTATTTGAAGATGAGTGAAAGAAAGATATATGAGGCCCTTATAATACTCCATGGCACTCAAGCATTGGTTTCAAATTATTGTTGGATAGTTTATTCATTGGAGGAGCTATCCTTCCTTGATGACATGGAGACGATTCAAAGAGAAATGTGCAACATCAAAGGTAATTTCATGTATTTTCTTATTGATAGAAACAATTTGGTTGAGCTTAATGAATGGTTACATTAGGAATACTTGAATAATAATGAGGATATTCATAAACTTAAAATTTATAATGATCAACTTCTTGAGACGTTGCAAGACAAGTGTACTTCATCCTATGTTTGAGATTGCCATATGGTAGATTGCTTGGAGGATTATCATGACATGATGGATCATGCGAAACATGGATGTTTTCATGTGCTTGATGTGTATGAATACGAGCTTGATGATATCCAAGCACTTGTTGTGGTGGAAGAGGAATTTGAGTTTCCTCTTGATGATGGTTACACACTTTTTGAATAAGTGCACAATTCCACTATCTTGCAACCAACTTATGAGGTAAGTTTCACAATTTTGAGGGAGGTGCATGATCCTACCCCTACAAAGCATTAATATGATGAAAATATCACACTTTCTAATAATTTGGGTGAGTTGGTTCATTCTCCTACATCCCACCCTTCCATATCTTGCAACATACATCCAAAAGAAATTTGGGTGAAGGGTTTTTTTTATTGGTTCCATATGAGGAGTATGAGACTCCTAAACTACATGATGATTCTACGATGAGTTCCCCATATAATTTTTTAAACATAAGTATCCATCGATCTCATTTCATGACTCTCTCATACATGGATGCACCTATGATGTTCACTTGAGTCACTTGAAGACTCATGATTTTATGATCTGCTTGCCCACACATACAGCGTGGACAACCATTTGATTGAATGAATTGAGTAATGTTATGGAAGAATAATATTAAGAATAATAAAATCAAGAAATATAGTACATACACAGAAACATATATACATTACAAAATGCAAGAATTCAAACTAATCTTTATTGTTTCATTACTGTTGTATTATGATCAATATTCTGCTTGTATATTACAATAGTGTACATGTTTATATATAGTGTTGAGAATGCTTGGGTGTCAACCTATTACATTCAGTTACAAATAATTTGGAGTGGTTAAGAAGTTCAGCCGTTACATATGATTGGAATATAGATGGATAATCTGTCGAGGTTGTGTCGATGTTCAGACTTGTCGAAGTCGATAGTAAACATGTCGAAGTCAACAATCAATGCCAACTGTTGGGTGGGTCATTCCTCATTCCTTAATGTAACACCCCGGTTTTGACCCCATTACATTAGATGTATATGATGTATATATTGTAATGATCATGGTGTGGAGCTCAAGGCCAAGGCCCCACCATTGATCGGTTATGCTATGTTTTGGATTTAAAATTGTCACCGATGGTATATCGGGGCATGCGGCATATATTGCGGTTGTCATTATGTAAATATGCATCTATAATTAATTAAATGAACCCAACCAGCTATGATCGCGAAAACTAAAATGAGAAAGGGGCATGATTCTCACAAGGATAAGGATGTGGGAAAATTTGTCAAACCTTGGCCAATGGGGTAAAAATCCATGTGTCTTCTTTCCTTGCCTTACCAACCACTTTCATTGAAGAATTGTTGGTGGTGGTTGAGGCAGTTAATTGTTTTTGGGAGTGGGGTGGCAGGACTGTCAGTCCTCACCCTCACACACACTCCACCACGGTTGAATTCACAATGGAATAAACCACCGTCCTCACGCGCGGAGGATACCACTCTTCTCTCCATGCCTATGCCAAAACGTTCACGCACTCCCTACTCGTGGCTATCCATTGTCTGTTCATCCACTAGCATGGCGAAAGCTGTTCATCTTCGCGCATGACCCACTGTCTGATCGCGGCTCTCACGTATAGGGATTTTTCCTGGTTCTTGGCTCACTCAGCGAGCTGGGAGCTGTGCATTTTCATCCACAATTTGCTGTGCAAGGCCATTCACGTCTTCAGCTATGTGCCCTCCTTACAGACCGATTTGTTGTGTTGTTGTGGTCTCCCTTGCGTGGTGAGTGTTGTGGTCTTCTTGTATCTTGGGGACAGGAGCCTGCTTGTTTCACGCACAGTTTAGAAGTCGGTATTTTTCTCTTCTTCTACGTGGTCTATATATGCCTTCTCGGTGATTTTGTTGCCCAAGACGGGCAGTGTTTCCCACGTTTGATGTGAGTTGTGCTCATGGATACATTTCGGGACTGTTATTTTCCCCACGTTGTTGGATGTGTTTGCCGGGGTCTTCCTTACAATTTGGGGACTGTTGTAAATTCGCTTGAGACTCATTTTGGCCATGATAGGGCCAAGAATGACTCAGCAATTGTCTTCCCTGTCTTAAGCTATACCAGCTGATTGTTTGCATATGTGCAATGGTTGGTATTCGGACTATGTAGGGAGCAGGGATGGGGGCTTGGTTTGCTTGATAAACCTGGTGGCTGGAAACCACATAGACAGAGCTAGAGGGCTGGCATTCTTCCCCATCACCCCTCAATAGCACTGGAAGGGAATGCAAGGCCTGAGGGACTGTGTAGCAGAGAAGGGACTGATTCCTTGTGTTGGGTGTGGGTGGGTGTCTTAGAGGTCAGGCTAGTTCTAGTTTAGGTGTTCTTGGCTCTGCAATGAGCTCACCAGCTTAGCATTTAGCCTTTCCCAACTCCTGGATGGCATGATAAACCCAACTATGTGGGCTTGGCTGTGTTTGTGTATCCTTGGCTATGTGTCAGCCTGCTAGTTCCCTTATTCCTTGGAGAATCATGCCTAGCTTGGGGGTGGCAGCGCTGCTGAGAGATTAAGGAGCACGTTGGCCTATGGTTGGGTGGAACGTTGCAGCGACGTAGCTAGTTGCAGATCGAGTTCATCATAAGATAAGTGATCTTGTCCATTCCTACTTCTACAACTATATTTTTGGTTAATGATAATGTTGAACATGTTGAATGAATGCTTGAATGAATGCACGTTAATTCCGCTGTGCAAGATACATAATTGTAGCTATGTATGTTGAATAATTGCATCTATGCATGATAAATATTCATGTGTGCATATCCTAGTTCAAAGTTCTTTGTTTAAGCATTCCGTTTCAGCAATTTTGTGCATGCACATGTTCATGGGGCTCTCAGCTCGGGTGGTTGAAGGTTGGGTCGCGTCCTCTTCGCCGTATTGAAGGGTCGGGGATGTGACACTTAAGAAACAATGGTCCACATTGTTTGCTTCTCTAAGTGAGGAAACTTGTTGGTGCACTCAGTAGAAGAGTACCACTTTCCTTGTGATGGGAGATGCCCAGATTTAGCCACCTGAAACAAGGGAATTACATTCGTCCTTATATGGTGTATGCATCATCCCATGATGGTGTCGCAAGGAAGAGGCTCCTAAAACATATGGATGGATTTCCCTAGGTTCTACTATCTGCAAAAAATTCTTTTCCAACAATAGTGCATGGTATGGCCGAAGTAGATCCACATTAAATACTGGATGCATACCCAAGTATGAAGAATTGTCGAGTTGGAAAGTGTTTTCTCCAATATGATTAAGGATATTGTATGAACCATATCACAAAGGATTCAACTTTATGAATGTACCAACAAAAAATTCCTTCTTTAGATGCAAAAAGACTTGATCCCCAATTTGAAATCAATGAGGCTCGTATGATTCTTATCGCATCGGGCCTTAGCTTTCGCATTAGCTCATTGAAAAATTTTCTATTTTAATTTATAGATGTTGTAGATTTGGTCTTGAAACTTCAATGATTTTTCAACTTCTCGTTGATCATAGTTAGTGTCGATGAACTAATCGAGTTGATGGGCATTAGTGGTTGAAATCCATAACAAATCTCAAATGGACTTGTTAGTGCCCTGTAATTTTCCTATGGTTGTGGTAGGAAGTCACATGGGAAATCATTTCAACCAATATTTAGACTGTATTCTAACCAACATAGTCAAAGAGGGCTCTCTCTTTGTCCCATAAAAATTCACATATACATTTTGATTTAAACAAGATTTTAGAAGGATAGATTTTTGATGGGAATGGGATATTTGCATATTTACAGATGGTAAAATAGACATACAAGAAGAGCCATTGGGAAATGGAGTCACAACCTTAATCAATCAAGGGTATTACAGTGAAAATGAGTGGGGATTTTTCTTTGTAATCTAAGGAAAAGTAGGTGTCACATTCAGTCAAATCTCTTTAAGTGGTGGTAGGAGAAAGAAGGAAAATACCAGTGAAGTAAGAGGCACCTATCTATGGATTAATCTCTTGCACCACCTTTAGCAGTAGCAACATTAAGGCCAATAACTGATACAGAGCTCCTAACAGAGGGTGAATTATATAACATTCATCATAAACACATCACAAATGCAATATCTGATACAAGGAGCGCTTAATAAAATGAATTCCTCATATACAACTAGAGAGAATTAGCAGAAAATAACAGAAATGGACATGAAACATGAACCGAATGTAGAACGTCGTGATGGATCTTAGAAACAAAGAAGAATAATTATCATTAACACTTCCAAGAAAGTTTTTAGAGATATAAAATCCAAGAGAAAAATGCTTCTGAATGAAATATCCAACCCTTGGGCTCTTAAGACCAACCTTGAAACATAGCCAAATTCAGATACAAAATTGAGAATTAATCCTGCATTATCATTTCAAATCCTAACAAACTCCTGAGTTGGAAGTTTCTCCATGATTTACATGTAAAACCAGAAATATAGGGTAACAGACATGCTGGATCAAAAATGGCAATACAGTGTCTGAGATGTAAGCTTGCTTAACTGAAAGTGATGTTTTAGAAAATATCTAACAGTTGTATTCTCCCAGGACAAATCTGCAACATCAAATTTCCCCATTCTACATCTCCATTTCGCACCTGCACTAAACCTTTTCCTCCTTTCACCTTTGGCTCTGTGAAACAAACCACATCCGTAGATCTCTTCTACGGGGAATCTCAACCATTCCATGATGTCTCCCTTACATGATTTCACGATCCTTTGTCTTGTTAACCTTTGCACATTTCCTCATTGCAAAATCGATTTGAGCTGTTGATCAGGTCCCTGCAAGATCCCCGTCGTCCAGAGGTGTGGGCTATACCAATATTTCGTAGTGCCTCCTCATGCTAACTTCCACACATGTCTCCATCGTGACATTATCCTAGATTGTTGATCAGATCCCTACCAGATCTTCGTCATCTAAAGGTGTGAGGTCTGCCAACATTTCGTAGCCCCTGACATGTTTTATCCTCCATGCACATTTCAACTGCGAAACACATCTGCACCATAGATTTGGCCTGGTCAAGATCATGGCCGTTGAACTATGTGGGTCCTACAATATTTCGTGTCCCCAACATGGCTTATATTCTGTGTAAGTTTCCGCCGTGAAATATGATTTCACCATAGATATTCAACCTCTTTAGATATTGGTCATTGAAAGCTGAAGGATATAACGAATTTTGAAATCCTCCACAACTTTTACAACCCTTGCATCTTTCCTTGGTGAAATATTCCTCATTCGTCGATCTACCTTACTTGTTCATTTGATGGTTGATAATGCATGCCATTTAACCCTGCTTCGCCAATGTTAATCTTCCTTTAATAACTACACATCTTCTCCTCAATAGATCTTTAACAAACGTCGATATTCTCTGCTATGTATCTACGCCGTTCATATTCACAACCGCATAACCTACAGAACCTCATTTATGTCCTTCAAGGTCTTATGATAAGGAATTTTCAAACCTTGTTCCTCCTTTTCATTGGCCTACTCCCCTGCCAACAATTTACATCTACCAAAAATATTCAAGATTTAGCACTGGTGCTAACCATGTGCTAATAGCGGCTTCAACTCGGCGATGCTATCCTCCCTGTGAGGTATCAAAGAACTCTGTAGACTAAGTGCCTTATCCGTTGAGCTGGTCCAAATCCTTCCTGAAATTCTCAAACTCTTCTTTAGGGTCTGCAACTTCAAAATTTTCCTAAATAGAAAAACCAAATGACAACACCTCTTGGGGATCTTACTTCCTTCACCTCGGGCTTTAAGTCCATTAGAGAGTTTTCCACGTATGAAATATTTAAAATAAAGGACATGTACAGTGACAATGGAGTTGAACTTAATTTACATAAAATAATGTTTGAGGAGACTCCCATTTACAGGAGCCCCAGATACTAGACCGCCCTCCATCTATCCAATACATAGGAATTCTTTCCTCTAAAGGGTACAATTTTATATGGGCCCTTCCATAGGTGATCGAACTTACCATGCTTCCCTTTTTCCACATGTGGTGCATCCCATAGCAACAATACATCTCCCAACTGGAAATCATCAGAATTAATCCTTATGTCAAAGATTTCTTTCACTTTCTCCTGAAATTTTTTATTTATGTCAAATAACTGCTCCCTCTACTACTGTAGTTCAATCAAATGATACATACTTCTCTGATTTGGATGTGTTTCTGTTTCCTCTTCCCGTAGCAATTTCATCATTGGAAATCTCAGGGAACTAGAAAAATAACCTCAGATCCATAAACCACCTAGAAAGGTGAGGTGCCAATATACTTCTTCACGCTGATTCTATCACCCAAAAAGCATGAGTCAATTTCATGTGTCGGGCCTTCTTGTTATCCTACAGTAGCTTCTTGATGATTCTCATGAGGATTTTATTTGAAGATTCTTCTATCTCATTTCTCTGAGGATAGTAGGATGTGGAATGTCCCAACTGTATGTGATATTTGAAGCAAAATTATACCATCTTCTTAGACTTGAATACAAGAGGATTATGGGTGATTATCTTCCTTGGTACCCCAAATCATGATAGAATATTCTCCTCTATAAATTGCATGATCACAGTCTCAGTAGCTTGTCTTGTGGGGATGGCCTCAATCCATTTCGTGAAGTAGTTAGTGGTAGTGAGGATCGACCTGTGTTGTTCCGAGGAAGATGGATTTATTTCTCGAATGAAATCCACTCCCCACTACTATAAAGGGGCTTTGACCTCTATGGGTTTCATAGGTAATGGTAATAGTTTCCTTCTCCCCTCAAAGATCTGACATTTGTTGAAGGAAACAAATTTCTTGTGAGTATCAAAGAATATGGTAGTCCAATATAGCCATTCCCTCATGATTTTGTTCATAGTGGCCTTCCAATAGTTATGGCTTCCACATTCTCCTACATGGAATTCCTCAATGAGTCTATTTTCCTCCTGCTCATCCACACAATTCAACAACACCCCTCCTGGCTCCTTCCAATACAATTTTCCCTCTAAGATGCAAAACCTATATGCCTTCTTCTTGAGGAATCTAGCCCTTATCATGTCCATACCCTGTGGGGCCTACAAATGTTGTAACACAAAAATGATATCAGTGTACCATGAGGATGATAGAAAAATTTCACCTACTGGGGGGCCTACCTGTCCTTGAGGATTTTTCTCTTTTGCTGACAATTCAACAATCATGTGCAGGCTAAGAGCATTGCAGTTGGATTGGGGCATAATATTGGATATTCCTTGTCCTTTAATCAATTTTGTGGGATGTATTTACAAGTCATACTCAAGTAGTACCTCTACCCACTTCCCCCTTCGTCCCTCAAGAGTTGGTTGAGTCAGAATATGCTTTACAGCGTTGGTGGGAACGTGAGAAATTATGTGAGAATGCAGGATGTACACTCAGAAATCCTTTAAGGCCTGCACTAGAGAATAAGATTTTTTATCCAGGATATTATACTTCATGGGAGCATCTCTTGGGGTCTTGCTATAAAAATCAATGGGCTACTCGTGTCCCTCCTGATTCTTCTATAGCAATACCCCTTCCACTGTGTGCTCTGAGGAAAATGAAAGTATGAGGAAGTCTTTAGAAAAATTAGGGCTTGCAAGCACATGAGATTCAGAAATGGCCTTCTTTATCTCTTCAAAGGATTGTTTATCTTCAAGAGTCCACTTGATTTATTTATCATTTCCCAGCATATCAGTTATATATTTCACTATTTCATCAAAGGAAACAATAAATCTTCTCAGAAAATTTACCTTTCCCAGAAAGGATTGAACTTCGAATTTATTCCGAGGGAGCTCAATTTTGCTGATCACCTCAACCCTTTTCAGATCTATCTTGATTCCCTCATGAGAAATTATATGGCCCAACAACTTCCCTTCTTTCATAGCAAAGAACGAATTTTTTGGGTTTAGGGAGATGCTGAACTTTCTGCAATTTCTGAACATCCTCAATAGGTGTGCAACATGTTCTTCATCAAATTTGGAAAAAACAGTGATGTCATCCAAATAAATGACCATAATTTTTTCCTTTTCATCAGTGAAATCTATATCCATGTCCCACTAGAAGGTTTCCCTTGTATTCATAAGCCCAAATGGCATTTTAGCATACATGAAAGTTCCCTAGGGTGTGGTGAATGTTGTCTTCTCTTGATCCTCCGAGTGCACCATGATCTGGTTATAACCTGAGAAGCCATCCAGAGTGGAGATCCTCTATGAACCCACCACTCTTGGCAAGAGATGGTCCATTTTAGGAAGTGGGTAATGGTCCTTCAAAGAAACTCTATTCAAGTTCTTGAAGTCAATGCATATTCTTATTTCCCCATTCTTCTTCCTAACAGGGACTAGATTTTCCACCCAGCATGAGAATATGAGGGCCACAATGGTCTTGGCCTCAAATAACTTCTTGATCTCCTTTTCTATTAGGGGTAGCAGTTTAGGATTCATCCTTCTCAAATTTTGTTCGAAAGGCATCTCGTCCTTCTTGATTGGTATGGTATGCTAGATTATGGTTGTATCGTAAGCCTTAAGGTCACTATAGCTCCAAGAAAACACATCTGATTATTCTGTCATTAGTGAGATGTATTTTTTCTTGGATTTTGATGAGAGGGTTCTTGATATCTTGATGACCTTGGGATGATATTTTGTTCTAATATTTACATCCTCAACATCTTCATAGCTTGGGACTAGTTGAGGTTCTTTAGCCACATCATTAGGATCAAAAGTATTTTCTAAAGGGACTAGGCACCTGGGGATGGGGTTACCTTTCAGCTACAGGATCTCCTTGCCAAAGAGGGTGTTCACATATTCCTACTATCCATCAGCATAATGTAACTCTGGCTCCCAAGCATCCTCAGTTTCTTCACCATCACCATCTTCGATAGGAGCAACCTCCTCCTCTTGGGGCATTTCTTCGAGAGAAGCAGTCTGGCTTTGCAAGGGTTTTGGAGTGTGAGTGTCCTCCTCTAGAAGCTCTTTTTCTTCATCTAAATTCAATCCATCAAAATCCCTAGTGAGAGTGAGGAAATTCTTTATTTTCTTTTCATCTTCAAGGACTTGCCAACTCTTCACATTATCTAGGACAGAGGCCCTGTGCCTAAATTCGACTTCGTATTTACTACCAGGGTGCATAGGTGTTATAGCTGATTTTACCACACATGGTTGATCACATATTTATGGCCTTCCCTGTCCCTTTGCAAACTCTTTATACCCCATCGAATTATATTATACTTTGATGTTCCAATTTCATCCCTAAAAACACATGTTTATTGTTGTATGCCACTTTTAAACCCATACTCACGTGTACATGTGACTTTTGACCTCCAACCCGTGTACATTGGGATGTGTGCATCAATCCAAATATTGTTTGATTTTTCCTTATATGAGTCTGAATATCCTAACTCTTGGCCTCCCATAGGCCTTGAGATCGCTTGGATTGAACCCTCCATTACCCTTTTGGAGTGCTATATAAGGAACCCCTTGGATACATTGAAGAGGAGGAATTGAAGAGCAAAGAAAATATAGTCCATTATTTCCTTAGTTTGCTTATACTTGAGTGTTGATGTATTTGTAAGTTTGGAATGTATTCACTTGTATATCTTATGTCTTGTACCCAGATGTTTATTCTGGGAAGTATCTGTAATGTAATTGAGTCATGTCATGCCCCGATGTTCAGATCGGGAGATTCAATATTGTAAACACGTCATGTAAAGTCATTGAGGTTAACCCTCCATTGTAAGTTGGGGAAATAGTCCCCATAATTGAGTTAAGGTTAACCCTCATTGTTGATCGGAGGGAAAAGTCCCCACAGTTGTGGGGCACTAGGGTTATTAGACTCTCCTAGAGATGTCAACCCTGGTAAGTAATTGTTAAGTGAGGCCGACTTATTGGAGTGGACATTAAGTGAATGAAAGAATATAAATAGAGAGTGATCCTCTCTATTTATCATACACACACTCACTCACTAGGGCACATGAGTGAGAGAGGAGAAGCTCTCTCAAGTGAGAGAGAGAGAACAACTGTTGGAGATCATCTTTTCTGTCTTTAGGTTTTACTGCTGCCATTGATGCTCATTCTATCTCTGAGGAAGTTGTAGGGTTTTCTCCTTTATGGTTTCCTCAAGGAAAATTATTTGTGTCTCTTGTCTCTTGTGATTATTGATGTGGATGTTATTCTCTCAGATAAGATCCTAAGATCATATTGCTTAAATGATAAAAATATAACATGGTATCAAAGCTAACCTGAGAAGAAGAAACTGTGCAGCTGCTGACACTAGGACTTCTTACTTCTTGGGTCTCTCTACAAAATTCATCAGCAAAAGAAGGCTAGGCTAACTCTCCATTGAAGGGCACATCTTTCTATCGAAGCATAATTTGATTCCGGGCATTTTCAGTTTTTGGTGCGAGAAATTAGGGCTTTTTACATAAGAGGAATTTTTGAGTAATCCAGGCATAGGATTTATCTCCTCATCAAAATAGAATTTTAGGGACCTGGGTTGACATTTTTGGTTGGTTGAAACTACAGGAAAGTCAAACCCTAGTTTGACCTTGAGCCTGAAAAATCCTAAAATACTAAAACTGATAGTTTGGGTAGATTTGCTATATCTCAAGATTGGAGAAGACTCAAGTGCTAAAACTTTCAAAGGTACAATATAAATTCCCGATGTAAATTGTATCCAAGTTTTAGCCTCATATTCTCTATATTCAAGGAGATATGATTCTTCCAAGGTAGGGTTCCAATCTCTCCCAGTATTCCTCCCCAAACAGGACACCTAGGGAAAATTGATATATCTTGGGATACGAAGGTCCAAATGAAATTTATAAAGATGTTCCAGAAAGGGCATGGAATTACTTTCTATGGTAAAATTTTTAAACCCTAAAGATGAAACAATGACACGTGGCAGTCCATACAACTTTGCTATGTTGAACAGTCCTGAAACAGGTCACCTTGGAAAAATGCTCATACGTCCCAATTGGTGAAACCCATTATGATGAAACCTATGGAGTTGGAACAAGGATAGACGAGGATACCATAGTATGAAATTTTAGACACAGAGGAGTAGTACTTCCTGAGATACCGCATAAACATTATCAGGCATTTCTGCTAAAGAATTTGGCAAACTAGGGTTTCCTATTCTAGGAGCTTCCCTCCAATGTTTTCAGAAAAGGAGTGCATTGGAAAGCTCACCTTGAATAGTTATATCTTTCTATCAAATCATATCTGAAATATTCCAAGTTTTGAAAATTATGGTTTCTCTGACAAACGCTAGATTAGCCAGCTCCGGAACTAGGATGGACACCTCAAATCGGTAAGATCTAATCTTTTGCTATTTACAGTTGAGGTTCTCATTTCAAGATGAATAATCACACCAGCTTGATGACAATCTTGGTGAGGCTGAAAAATTCCAAGCATGGAAGTATAGGATCTCACTAGTTCTTGAAGGAAATGAATTGGACACCTACATAAGTAGAGAGGTTCCATTTCCAGAGGGAGATTAGGCTAAAAGCCTTACACAAGAAGAACTTGGTAAAGGACAAGACGATCATTGCTGATTCAATCATAGATCACCTTATACCACAAGCGTCTTCCCTAAAGACACCGAATGAGATGTTTGATTCCTTGACCAAGCTATTTGAATGGAAGAACATAAATCAAAAGAGGAATTTGAGAAAATAGTTGAAGAATGTGGAGATCCAGAATGTAGAGACCATGTAGTCATACTTTACAAGGGTCTCTCAAATCAAATAAAAACTTGAAGCTAAAAGAAGGAGTCTACCCATGAAACAAATAAAGATAAGTATTTAATTCTCATTTCATGATATTGTTTTGTTATGCACTTGTTTATATTTAGTTGAGGTGTTATGCAAGATAGAATGTTTGCATTAATGCCAATATACTACTAATATGCATGTGATGGGTAAGTAGCTCATGTTGCTATACAACTCTCCATTGCTAATTATCTATAATGAAACCTCTTTGCTGACATATTGGATTCGTGCACAATCTCAATGTTGTCCTGGTAGAAATGGAAGGAATCTAGAAAGTTTCTGTGAGATATGGATGAATGTTGTATTGGCTAAAATAGTTGCCTGGATTATATCTTTATGCATAATAATTTACCATTATGAAAATTTTCTAATCATACAATTGGTGCATTTGACTTGTAGAAAAGCTCATGTACAATCGCCTACAAGAAAAGAAGGATGAGAGTTGTTCCGAAGAAGAACTGACGATAGTTCAATATTCACTCTAATAATCCAAAATAAAGAATGATGTCTAGGATGCAGTATCAAGACCTGAAGGGAAGTTCATAGTTCCATCATGCAGTAGATGGAAACATCATGGGATACAAGGCGGGGTTCATAGCACGAGGATTCTCATGGAAAGAAGGCGTAGAATATGAAGAGACATTTGTAGCCACTAGAAGTTAAGACACATGACAGGCAAGCTCATTTGTCCAAATTAAATAAGGCCTTGTACAAGCTTAGAAGAGACCCATGGGATAACACATACATGAGGAGCTTGAAGATCAACTAGAGTGATGAAGACCTTAACCTTTGCTACAAGGTTGAATATGAAAGCCTATAGAGGATGACAAGCTCACAGATGGGTGTGAGAAGAACATTTTCAAGATAAAGGATCTTGGTATGGCAATGACCCTAGATGGATACATAGAATATTAGTAGCAGAGGAAGCTACTTGTCACTCTAGTACAGAATGTTTCAATGCATAAAGTACGAAAGGCAGAGGGAGAATGATGCTTCACTTCAGAGGGAGTGACTACAGAAGATCCTGAGGTTCAACATGGTACGACAGGATGGATAGCTTAGCGATGACTCTAGGCTTTACTGAGAGTAAAGCAGATTCCAACCTTTTCTTCAAGGTTGAAGGTGGAAGACCAGTGATGCTCCTGTTATATGTCGATGACTTGTTCCCGACAGAAAAGAGGAAATCATTAAAGTTGCAAGAAGGATACTTGCTGTCGAGTTCAAGATGAAGGACTTGGATATGATGCACTACTTTCTAAGCCTGGAGGTGCGACATAATGTGGATGGAATATCCCTAGGACAAGGGAAGTATTCAATAGATATCCTGAATAGGTTCAGGATGATGGACTGTAAGGCCATGACCACACCTATGGCATCGAACTTGAAGCTATTGAGTGTTGCTCCATCAGAGACAGTTGATGCCACAATGTATCATTAGATGATTTGTTCCTTGATGTACCTGACGAATACGAGACCAGATATTTTCTTTGCTGTGAACACATTGAGACATGTTCACCTGATGGTTGCAAAGCATGCAGTGAGGTACCTGAGGGGTACAGTTGAGTATGGGCTCAGGTATGATACGAATCATAAGATTAACTTGGAGAGTTATGTGGATTCATATTGGGTAGGAAGTGCCATTGATAGGAAGAGCACTTCGAGGTGCTACTTCAGTATGAGATCAGGTGTGATCTCTTGGTTTAGCAAGAAGGAGTCCTGTATGGTGCTGAGTACAGTTGAGGAAAAATATGTTTCCACTTTCTCAGGTATTTGGGAGGTAGTATGTTTCTTTTGAAAACTACTATTTGATTTGATTGATCTGACTTTCATTTTTGTATGATGCAGAGAGGAGCAGTGAAGCTCCAGTATGTGATCCAGATCAAGATCTCTTGAAAGAAGGAGTTCTAGCATAGTCAGTGAGACATGTTGTCTGAGCATAAATCCTGGAAAAGCTTGTAGGTTGCTCAGATCTAAACATACCTGTAGGTTTTCCTTGAATGTAATTGGTCCAAACAAAGCTCGCAGGTCATCCTTGGACGTAATCATCCCTGATGTGATTCTATGCTAGAAATGGCTAGAGTGAAGTTTGAGTTCTTCAAGGAGAAGCTTGGTGTTCTCCAGATTGAGGTTCCCTCCAAAGGGAATTAATGTGTCCAGTGGCCTTTATGACATGGTGGAAGGATGAGATTCACATGGTCAGATATAAGTGCAGAGACATTCTGATGTGATTGTGGGATGTGTTCCCACATGATCAATGCAGAGACATTTTGATGTGATTGTAGGATGTGTTCCCACATGATCAGTGCATATCCATTCTGATGTGATTGTGGGATGTGTTCCAACATGATCAGATATAAGTGCTGAGCCTTTCCAACATGGTGGCAGGCTGGCCCTCCCATGGTTGAATATAAGTGTTGGGCCTTTCTGACTAGGGTCAGATATAAGTGTTAAAGGCTATTCTCTGGGAGAATGGAGGTACCTGGTTAGTTACCAGGAAATTGATTCAGTTTGGGACTGAAGCTCAGCTTAGTGCTGAGAAGCCATTCTCTGGGAGAATGGAGGCACCTGGTTAGTTACTAGGAAATTGATTTAGTCCGGGACTAAATATCAGCTTAGTTCTGAGAATCCATTCTCTGGGAGAATAGAGGAACTTGGTCAGTTACTATGAAATTTGATTCAGTCTGGGACTGAAGCTTAGCTTAGTGTTGAGAAGCCATTCTCTGGGAGAATGGAGGAACCTGGTCAGTTACCAGGAAATTGACTCAGTCTGGGACTGAAGCTCAGTTTATTGCTAAGAGGCCATTCTCTGGGAGAATGGAGGCACCTGGTCAATTACCAGGAATTTTTTTCAGTCTGGGACTGACACTTAGCCTAGAGCTGAGAGCCATTCTTTTAGAATGAAAGATGTAAGTGCTAGGCGGGCCATTCTGACATGTTTCTTGGATGTGTTCCTCTCATGTTCAAATATAAGTGCTGAAGAAGATGAATACCTACCTGGAGGCTAGGCATACAACCAACATGAAAAAGGTTTGGCTCTGTAGAACTTCTTGTGACGAGAATAATGAAGAGATAACACCATTTAATTGAGATAGCGGAGGATTTGATGATGATCAAGATCAAGTGATGATCCAGAATTGAAGATGAAGATGACTTGATGATGATCCAGATGATACAGAGAACAAGACTTGTGCTAATAAATTGTGTTAAGGAAATACCTTCCTAGTTAAGAGGGAGTGTTGATGTATTTGTAACTTTAGAATGTATTCACTTGTATATCTTATGTATTGTACGCCGATGTTTATTCTGGGAAGTATCTGTAGTGTAATTGAGTCATGTCATGCCTCGATGTTCCATTCTGGAGATTCAATAATGTAAAAAAGTCATGTAAAGTCATTGAGGATAACCCTCCATTGTAAGTCAAGGCAATAGTCCCGAAAATTGAGTTAAGGTTAACCCTCCTTGTTTATCGGAGGGAAAAGTCCCCATAGTTGTGGGGAACTAGGGTTATTAGAATCTCCTAGATATGTCGGCCCTAGTAAGTAATTGTTAAGTGAGGCCAACTTGTTGGAGTGGACATTAAGTGAAAGAAAGAATATAAATAGAGAGTGAGCCTCTCTATTTATCATACACACACTCACTCACTAGGGTGCATGAGTGAGAGAGGAGAAGCTCTCTCAAGTTTGAGAGAGAGAGAACAACTATTGGAGATCATCTTTTCCATATTTTGGTTTTACTGCTGCCATTGGTGCTCATTATATCTCTGAGGAAGTTGCGGGGTTTTCTCCTTTATGGTTTCCCCGAGGAAAATTCTTTGTGTCTCTTGTCTCTTGTGATTATTGATGTGCATGTTATTCTCTCAGATAAGATCCTAAGATCATATTGCTTAAATGATAAAAATATAACATTGAGTATGCATCCCTTTGTCCCTTTGGACCACTTTGTGTTCTTCCCAAGCTTGCCTTTGTCTTGTGATATTACTATCGAGAGAGGGAGGATTGAGGTGGCAGATGCCCAGGTGGAGGACTCAGTTTCTTCGGTTCGTAGACGTGCCGACAAAGTTTGTCACTATTGTAATATCTGATTTTATTAATAGAAATATCTTTTCCTGCCCAATTATGTGCATTTTAATATGAATATTGAATCCATGGATGTATTTAATTGCTTATACATTGCTGAATATATATGCTAGAGTATGTATAACACATTATTTTAGAGCATGCTTGTCTTGTTTGCTACTGTTGAGAGCAAATTGCTAATGCAAGCGTGAATTGGAAAAGCTCAACGAGGATCTACTTCAACCATCTGAAACAATATATGATTCAGTATCCCTTAGTGTTAGATGTTTGGTTTCTCTTACATATTAGAAAATATTGATTTCTAGTGTCAAAGCTGTCTGTTGTGGTACATCCCAAGCCATAGGAAGTTTCTCTCCATAACAGAAATGGCGACCATACTAGGGAGGTTCCTAGTTGTTTTTTCTTTTGGGTTGGGGGAACAATATGTTTTATACTTGCTCTCTGTTTATCCCCATTTATGTGTCGCATTTTATAGTATGTTCAGCCATTGACACTCCCTTTGATTAGTTTGACCGTTAGGCCACTTTTTACCACTGTTTTCCTTGTATACGTGGGTTTTAGCTGAATAGTCACGTACATACGCAAGTTTTAGCTAAAAATTCACATACATATGCTACTGTTCTATAAAAAGTTGCATACATCCTCCCTTTTGGTTGAGTTTTTATGTGAGAAGTTACTGGGTGGGTTGTGAGTGTGGCGGGGTCCTCCTGGGTTCTGATGTTGTCTGTTGACTGCTTCTGTTGTGACTAGAGACTGCTTTTTGATTGATTTTTCTTTGAAAGTAGTTTTAGTCATTTATATTTTTTGTTTTTCCATTAGTACATTACTCTTTTTGTCTTAGTGTCTTGATGGGTTTGTGTTTTATACTTTCTGTAGAGACTGAGAGTTTTAAATGAATTTTATTGCATTTTTCTTTCTTTTATATTGAAAAATACAAAATAGTTGCACTCTTACCTGCATCTTAGATATGGAATTGAGGAGGTACTTTCATTGGATTGCTTGGATGAGAGTTGTGTTTAGGCTTTCATATAGGAAGGATTGCATTGACATTGAAGGATACTTTATGCATCTCATGTAGTCGCATACCCTATTTTTCATTCTACAAGATTGCACTCAGCATTGCTTGTTAGGTGTGCATATTTATTTGACTACTGAGTCATAACTTCATTAGTTTCATGGCCATTTCCCTTTGAGTAATCACAGCCAATTAAAACCAACACTTTAATTGAATGAATTACACTCTTTTCTTTTATAGGGTGCATCAACAAGATTAGGTTTGAGGGTCTTGGAATAGTTCATTGTAAGTCAATTCTCCAAGACCACTAAAAAAAACAATTAGGTGTCTATCTAGGTGAGAGAGAAATATTTGGTATAATTAGTGTTTCTCAGGATGCTCCTCTTACACGGGGGTTAAGCATGAGGAAGCATGCACGATTGTGATTGGGACAACCCTTAGTCACTTTTGTGAGCACTGAATATATTTTCGAGATCGTATTCACATATGGGGGCTCTTTCAATAATTTTGGGCTTTGCTACCATGCCCATATGGTTGATCCCGCCTACGACTCTCTGCCTAAGCATTGATTATATTGGGGTGACCTTAGTTTCCTTATCTAGGTATCGTAGGGGGTACTTACAGATGTTATTCTGTGAGTGTCCTAGCTAGGTAGGGGTCGAACAACACAATCATTTTACGTGTTGAGGCTGAGGGCCACTATAATATGTTACATACCTTTGCTTGTTCTATATGGGAGTTTCGATCCTCTCCTAGGTGAGACATACCTACTACATTCATGAGCTCATTTATCCCCCCCTTGGCGTGCTTGCAATTTGGCTGTAGATTTTCTTAGAAGTGTTCTCTTTGTGCGCTAGTTGGCCTTTGGGATTGCAGTTACTTGAGTATATTTATGCTCTCTTGAGTTTGGATCCTTTTATTTTTGGCATGCCTGGTATCCTGTCACCCATCCTTGGTCCTAGTATGGACCCTGGTGTCGAACTTGGGGGAATCACAACACCTCACCATGCTCATGGATTTGGGAATGGTAATATTCCATCCTCTACTCCATTTGTGGAGTATTTTTATTCCCTACGCTCGGTCTTTACACCAATGGTCACCCTCATGGGGGTGGTAGTGGATACGTGAACGTTGGGTCTACACCTTACATTCCTTTTTATGTCCCATCGTCCACCGCACTGTTTCCTTTGGATGCAATTGTCATGATCAATTCTCCCTATATCCTATAGTTTGGACTCTTTACTAGACATTTCCATTTGTTTTGGACTAATATTGTTGTCATGTAGGTTCCAGTTTTCTTTCACTCTCTTCGAGGCTTTTATCCGTTCGTTCCTATTACAGGTATCATGTATGAACTGGAATATAGGTTAGGATTTCACATCTGCCTGCATTTTTCATGACCTTGAGACCGTTTCATTTTAACCTTAGGTACAAACCCATTCCATAATATCATAGAACCTTCATGCTACTGTTAGAAGTGGTATTGTGCGAATGGCAGAGCTTTCCTACACACGGGTTCCCTAGTTAGGTTTTTTTTGCATTTGGTACCCATGCTGAGATACCTCCTTTAGGTTGTGGGAGTCCCTTTTTAGTCTCTTCATGTCCTTGAGTAGGAGCTTCATACTCCTCTTGAACTTTATGCTATCTATTTCCAGAGGACTCCCTTGTATATGTCAAGTTGAAATTGCATTTCATGAGTTTTGCTTGTCTTCTTGAGCTTTACGTCGGCTCCTTGTTTTTTAGTTATCAACCATATAGCCCGAGCTTGTCTCATGTCTATCCAAGGAAATCCTTTTTAC
Organism: Pseudotsuga menziesii; assembly: GCA_001517045.1. Lineage (NCBI taxonomy): Eukaryota > Viridiplantae > Streptophyta > Pinopsida > Pinales > Pinaceae > Pseudotsuga > Pseudotsuga menziesii. The sequence goes on along the minus strand of LPNX011086359.1, from coordinate 187,959 downwards.
ATATATTTTGCAGCTTGATCACCCCTTTTACTAGGAGGATACCTGCCCATGAGTGTCTTTATCCTACACATATCTCCTTCCATTGAGCATAGGCATGTTCCACTGCTTGGAACTAGTTTCCTTGGCCCCTGACACTCGTCTCCTCCTAGATTTGTACTATAAAGCACTTTTATTCTTTTTCAATATTTTCAAAATATCTCAAAAAGTCCAAAAAATAAAAAACCAAAAATCCAGATAGAAAAAGATGTTATCTTTGGCAGCAGTCGAGTTGTGTCTCCTTCGCACAGAGCACTGTATATCACATCCATTGGTTGGGTTATTAGTTTGAATTTATAAGTTGTACTCGTTACTCTGATTTTATATCCACTCATTGGTTAAGCTTCCAATCCCTATGGAGCCTCTATTGATGCCTCCTGTATCACAGAGATGTACCAGTTTGCATATTGAGTCAATGCTTCCTACCTTCAGTCACCATTCGCCTTTATGCTCTTATTCGAAGGAAGTTGAAGACTGAGTCGACCATTCCTCAGTTATATTGACTTTGCATGTCGACCATTCCCAGTACTGTTATTGGTTCGTGCACATATTGTTTGAGTTCTTCCACATTATATAGTGTTGTTGAGTACCTTGTGTTTGTTGATGGGGGATTCCTTGATGCCATCCTTCCAGCGGATTCCATTTCATCGACTTCAAATCATTTATTCTGGAATAGGAGTCTAGAGTCATTTGAGTGCCTTGAGACTTACAGTCATCAGTGGTAGTTTCTCTCGCCATTGACAATTTTGGGAATACATCAATGTCCCTTGATCGATGGATTCTTCCAAGTGTTTTGACCTCAACACATCTATTCACACTTGTTAGATTGCACTTTGTACATTGATTCCCATTTTCATTATCGGTGGGTGATCTTGCATCTGTTAATGGTAGACATCAATGATCGATAATCAAACGATGGACTACTATGTTTAACCTTAACACATCTATTAGTATAGTAGGACATGTACTCATAGTGGTTTGTGTAGAAGAAATTTTAGCTTAGTGGTATTCCATGTACGCTACCTCCTTGATCATGCCAGTGTTCATGAGATATCAACTCTCGTGATTTGATTCCAATGTATACCAGATATCTTTATTCGCTATGGAGATATTGATCCGTTGTATATCTTCAACTATTATGGAGATCTTGATCTATTGTATATCTCCATCCACTTTGGAGATTCTGATCTATTGTATATTGTACGTGGCGATGACCACACATGTCACATTTTGTATATCATGCCTATTCATGGCCATTGTACTCTTATGTATTCGGGACTGCTATATGTATTTACAGTCACATGTAGAGATTAATTATTTATTGTACTTATGATTGGCTCATTCTTCCACCTGAGTCTTCATTACTCCACTCCTGGGATGGATTTTATAATGTATTTCGACCATCATGTTACCCCTCTGACTTCACACATTGGGGGGCATCTGTTATATCTGATTTTACCACACATGGTTGATCAGATATTTATAGTCTTCCATGTCCCTCTACAGACTCTTTATACCCCATGGAATTATATTATACTTTGATGTTCCAATTTCATCCCTATAAAACATCTGTTTATTGTTGTATGCAACTTTTAAACCCATAGTCAGCGTGTACACGCGACTTTTCACCTCAAACCCACGTACATCGAGATGTGTGCATAAATACAAATATTTTTGGAGTTTTCCTTATATGAGTCCGAAGATCCTGACTCTTGACCTTCCATATTCCTTGAGATCGCTCAGATTCAACCCACACTTACCCTTTTAGTGTGCTATATAAGGAACCCCTTGGATACATTGAAGAGGAGGAATTGAAGAGCAAAGAAACTATAGTCCATTGTTGCCTCAATTTTCTTATACTTGAGTCTACATCCCTTTGTCCCTTTGGATCACTTTGTGTTCTTCCCAATATTGCCTTTGTCTTGTGAGCTTGCTATTGAGAGATGGAGGATTGAGGTGGTGGAGGCCCAGGTGGAGGACTCGGGTTCTTTGGTTCGTAGACATGCCAATAGAGGTTGTCACTATTGTAATCTCTGATTTTATTAATAGAAATATATTTTTCTGTCCAATTATGTGCATTTGCATATGAATATTGAATCCATGGATGTATTTGATTGCTTATACATTGTTTAATATTGTTGTAATCTCACAGATCACATAAGGTTACCAATAATACATACTAAAACATACATACATAAGAAAGACAAGAGACAAGAACAAGTAGATAGAATAATAGATTATATTAGCATGAGAGGGTCCATACAATACAGAGAACTGAACCAAGTTCTCATCTGGCTCAACAACCTAATATATATGATTTACAAATAGTTACAAAATAAATACCTGTCGGTTTGGTGAACCGACATGACCATAGGTGGCCGAACTAATCTCTAGTTTAGTCGGATGACCAACTTAGTCGGCTATCATTCAAGTCAGCATACTGACTTGCTCCTCTAACATCTCCCCCACGAACAAAATGTTTCTTCGTCCCGAAGAACAGGGAGGTACAAAAATTTCATTGTCCATCTAAGTAGTCATTATTATGTGCTTGGTCTTCATGGGCTATGAATTCTGACGGTTGGTATTTTCTGTACGCAGACTTCGACAATTGCTGGAGCTATCACTGCTAGGTGATGTTGGAAATATATCCAACTCTGCAATATTTTTTTTATGTCGATGGTGAGTGTAGTCATATTTGATAAGATCGACATTTTCTTTGGAATGGAAATTTCAGCTATTCTTTCCATGTCGGCACCAATAAACTGGTCCTTTTCTTCTGCTGTCTCTCTGAGTTGTTTCATCTGCAGGCAGATGATGTCTACTTTTTCCAAGTTGGGAATGGATTGATCCACCCACTTATGTGCTTCCCTCTCAAGCTTCTAGAGTTTAGCTATCTCAAGCACTATCTAATCCTCAATTGTGCTTCTGAGTGCTTCGTCAGTGGTTTTCCTCTTGTCAAGCGTTTGGATCTCTTGTCGGGTCTTCCTGGTGCGCTGATAGACTTGCTAGTAGTAAGCAGGCTAGTCTCTCAGTACTTATTTAGTGATGACAGATTCCTCCATGTGATCTTGCAACACTTTGTAGGATTCAAAAAAGGCTGTGTGCTGCTCCATCAGTAGTCAGGCGATTTCTTCTTTCTGCTCTTCTTTTGTTTCCTGAATATGTGCTTGAAGCACTGACACCACGCTTTCAAATAGCTGATAAGCTCTTTGATCTATTTTTCGGTGTCGACCTCTATTAGTCCTGGTATCATAGAATGGACCAGGTCGCTGCACTTGTTAAGGAAATTAACTTGTTCTTTTTCCTTGTTGTCTATTTCCTTACGTCTGTGCTGGTTCCTTGTCTTTGCTTCGCCTGCTAGCACTTCCAGTAGTTGTTCTAGCTCTAGATCTCTTAATTTGGTTGCATCAACCACAGTGGTCGACCCAACTAGATTGATGTGTACAATTGCTGGTTGTCCATGATGGTCCTTCTTATTTTTCTTCTTTTTGTGCTTCTCTGCTTTTGCTTGTTTCAGCACTTGTGTACCTGCAAAATTCGATTCTGGATTTTCTATTTGCTGTGTAGCAGTGGTTGATGGTATTTCTATTTGGGGCGGTGGGATGACTACTGCCTCTGGTTGTTTGGATGTAGGTGGTCCAAAAGTGGATGTGGTTGGTGCTGATGGTTGCGGTGGGGTTGGTTCTGGTGCGGCTGGTTGGATTAGGGGTTCTAAGTCGAGGGATGGTGGTGGTGATGGGGTTAGTGAATGGTCGGGTGTGATTGGGTTGGGGAAAATGTGGTCAAGTGATGGATTGTTGGTTTGAGGAAGTGAGTCCAAGTCGGAGAAGAGTTTGTTGATTTCTTGATTTATGTCATCGATATTTTCTTCTTCCTCTCCTTCGGTCGGTTCATAGGCTGGTAGGTGGGGTTTGGGTTCAGTCAGAGTGATAGTCATAGTGTGACATGTGACAACTTTGGCTTCTTTGTTGGGATTTCTCTCAAAGGTCAAAGTCACAGTTGCAAAATTTTTTAGCCCCTGAAGTAATTGGCCAGGTTGTCGGGATCCACCAGCTTCAAACAAAGGTGCTTTGGTAGAGAGTTTTTGCACCGATGTGAATATCTCAGGCAGGTTTTCAATGAATGCTTGGAGGTCTCTGTCCCGGTCAAAATTCTCCTTCATAGCCTCCGACATAGAATTTTTGCATAGGTCAAGTGGGCTTATTGAAAGCTATTCTAGTACTAGCTCTTCTGTTATTTTTGTTGGAGACGGAGGTGGGGGTGTAGACACAAGATCTATGACATTTTCAGGCATCGAAGTGTGTGTGATCTTTGCCTTCTTTGGTCGACCCTGCTATGCCCTTGTCTCGACAAATTTCTGAAATTGGGTTTCGACTGGCACTTTATTGGCTGTAGCATCTTCTATTATGTTGAGGGCCGTAGCTGCCAGTTCCTCGTCATCATCTGAGGACTCTGGAATGATAAGCTTGTGCTTACCTTTCCCTTGTGGTTGTCTTATTTTCCTTTTTCTTGTAGTTGCTATCTCCTTCAACAATTTGGTGATAATCTCTTTGGTGACAACATACTCTAGATTTTTGGTTTCTATCTCTTCCCTTGGCTCTTGAGTCAGGATGAGATTTTCTTCAGACAGATTGGTTACCTGCTGTTCTGCTTGTGTTTCTTCTATATGTGTTTCTTCCCTTTGTGCGGTCGGAGGTTTGATTATGATTTGCAGTCGACTAGTGGTTTTGGCCAGTGTCTCCTCTGACACAAAGGTACTGATGTATAGGTTGAGCTCGTAATCCTCCTCCTTCTCTTGCTTTGTCAATGGTTCCTCTATCAAGAAGTCTATTTTCTTTGCTGTTGCTGGAATTGGTATCTTTGCTCCTGCCTGTCGAGATAGTTCCCGAAATATCTGTTCGACTGATGGATAATAGTCGAGAGCCTTTGCATTTGGTTTGGTGCCCTGCATGTACCACACCGCGGTATGGTCGAGCTCTAGCTGAATGTGCTCCTTTTTATGCAGACTTTGTCGGATGTTCTGAGGCACCCTCCATTTGGTTGTATAGACTTTTAGCTGCTGGAGCCAGTTTTCCAACAACACTTTTCCATTTGCAAGTTCCTTCATTGTTCCTTTCTCGGAGAAGGGTTTGAATCTCCACATATGGAATTTTGTTAGTTACTGAAAATTTATGTCTTCTTCAGGGAAAATAGAGTATATTACTATCCATAAGATAAGGGATGGGAACCTGATAATTCCTCCTGTCTCTTGGCATTTCTCACAGATGGTTTTGATCATTTTGGTGACATAATCAGCCCATCTGTATATCTTTCCATTGGTCACAATGGTGTCTACTGCTTCCAACATATATAGTTTGAAGTCGCTTCCTCGACCCGCCATTGTGAGTGTAATAGCTATGATTTTGGCCACAATCAGTGGTGTTCGATGTGTTATGTGACCAATCATTAGTCCTTTCAAGTTTTTGCTCGATGCCGACCCTGTTAATTCTTCGACCAGTCCTTCTTTTATACCGATTGGTACTGGGTCTCCTTTGTTTGATAGCCCTGTTAATTGGGAAATGACTTCCCCAGAGATGTCGACCGGTTGGTCGAAGTAAAATCGGCCATTGTGGTACCAGTTTATGACAAATTTGACTACTGTTTATTTTGTGCCACCGAAGCTGGCCATGAGTGGTGTGTTGGCATAATTTACAATGGAACTGTGTTGTATTTTCTTTGCAGCTGGAGTAGGTGTATCTAGGGTTTTACCCCTAGCTTGTGCGAATGAGCACCTACTAAGGATAACTGACTCCTTAGTAGCAGTTTAGTAAAAAGTAAATAACAATGCTAAACAGGAATAAAAACTAATCTAAAACTCGTGCATGAAACAAAATAGTAAAATATAAATAATGGTTTTTTATTGATATTACCTCCGATGTAGAGGTTGGTGAAGCTCTTTGCGCTGATCCGTGAGGTTGCTCCGAGCTCCAGCTACTCCTTCTCTTTCTCCGGTGGTGGAAATGGGCCAAAAGGGACTCTCAATGGTGAAAGTAGCTCAAAGGGTGAGCTAGGGTTTCAAGAGTAATTTTGGCAGAGTGAGGATGCTTGTGACTATGGATGTGAAATGAGGGGTCTCCATCACTTATTTATAGTTTTTTAGTGGTGGAGTGCTTTCCCATGGTTTTTGGAAACCATGTGGTTTAGGGCAGTTGTTTAGGGTTTTTTCCTCCTTTTCCTCATTATTTTATATTTTTTCTTCCCTTTTGGGGATTTTTGCTATTTTAGAGGAATTTTGGATATTTTTGGAGGAAAAAAGGGGTTTTTTGGCCTTTTGGAGGCTTTTTAGTGGGATTTTCAGGTTTTTTGACGGAAATATGGTAGGAAAATGGACAAATGAGCCATGTAGTGGGGTAGATGAGGTAGTGAACACTTTTTAGGTGTTAACAGATTGCCCCCTGATGTGCGAGGGCAGGAGCTCATCGTATGGCCGATGGACATCATAAGTCATATATGGTTTTCTTGGGGTGTGGAGAAGAGAAGAAACAAACTGAAGCCCAGAACAACGATCCCGAACCAACTGCAAGAACTACAAGTACATAAACTCAATAATGGATGAGGAATCATCTGATCATGTGGACGAGGCGGGCATTCCCATGCTCGTATCAGGATATAACATAAAAATAATAATGGGGTCCTGACATATTCATGGCCTCAAAGACTGAATGAGGAATAATCTCAATATATGGACAAGGCGGGCATACCCATGCTCGTATCAAGATACATAAATATAACTGTGAGGCCCAAAAAAGGAGGACCTGTGGGATACATGAAAACCACTGTGTATATCATAAGGGTCCAGAAGGGACACAAATCTGGGACATACTGCTGGGTTGACCATATCTGAGCTGGAAAACTGATGCACTGAGATGGCAGCAGTGCTATTGAATGTGGTACCAAAGGAGCTGATGAGATGCTGGATCAGAGTGACAAGGGTCACACTCACAATGGTACACTGAAGTGGAACTGAACTGGGTACTCAAGGAAGTATGGAGCTGAAGGACTTTCGAATACAATCACCAACGCAGCCCGGACATCCACAGGAACATATAACTGGGCGTTCCGAAGTAACTCACCAATGTGCTAGAGTCAGGGGAAATCCGGGGTCTTCGACAAATAATGGAAAGGATATAAATCCTGCGCGATTCTCAACGATGCGATCAAGGTGCCGAAATCGAGCATGTGAGAAACAACCATTCGGAGAGGCAATGATGACTCCTCCCAAAATGGTCCGTAGGCACTCATCACGGATGGTGATGGGTCCAAGGCGCAGGGGCCTCTGGGTCTATCCTTTGGAATAGAGGGGCTGTTGTCGACAGAGGGAGACCTGCAACTATCAAGGCAATGATGGTTCCTTGACAGGAGCGCGAGGTGGAAAACCGAAATGTGATAGTACTGATGGTAGGATGGATGAACTGGGGGGAATTAACTGGGTAAGTAGGGTGGGTGGACTCAAACTTCCTTTTTTCAGAGTATGATGGCGGGGATGATCGGACAGCATATGACACTGACTGGTGGTTAAGGAGATCATCGCTATGTTGGATCTGGGAGGGTGACTGGGCTGAGGGAGACTCAAGGTGTGGAAAACGGGCAGGAGACTGCAGAATACTCTGAACAAAGGCGACCGAATTGGGGGTGCTGCCGAGAGTATCGATCATGGCACCAAGAGGCACAGGTGGACTTCTTCATGGGTTAGGGAACGAGAAGAAGTGTGTATATAAAATGGTACTGTCATGTGGATTTTTCGAGCCCAGGACAGTTCATGCTCGTGGTTGCTTTCAATTTTAAGGAGTCTGAAAGCAATAAGAAGACTCTGAAGTGAGAGAAAGGTATGGTACTGTCATGTGGATTTTATGAGCCCAGGACAGTTCATGCTCGTGGTTGCTTTCAATTTTAAGGAGTCTGAAAGCAAATAAGAAGACTCTGAAAGAATGGAATGGTACTGTCGTGCAGATTTTACGAGCCCAGGACAGTTCATGCTCGTGGTTGCTTTCAATTTTAAGGAGTCTGAAAGCAAATAAGAAGACTCTGAAATAATGGAATGGTACTGTCATGTGGATTTTACGAGCCGAGGACAGTTCATGCTCGTGGTTGCTTTCAATTTTAAGGAGTCTGAAAGCAAATAAGAAGACTCTGAGATAATGGAATGGTACTGTCGTGCTGATTTTACGAGCCCAGGACAGTTCATGCTCGTGGTTGCTTTCAATTTTAAGGAGTCTGAAAGCAAATAAGAAGACTCTGAAGTGAAGGAATGGTACTTTCGTGCGGATTTTACGAGCCGAGGACAGTTCATGCTCGTGGTTGCTTTCAATTTTAAGGAGTCTGAAAGCAAATAAGAAGACTCTGAGATAATGGGATGGTTAGGCAAGGAGGAAGTGTTCGATCAAGGAACATTGATGAGGACCAGGAATGAGGGTGGGGGGGGGAACACCGGTGAGCCTCCTTGCGGGGTGAATGAATGGTGGCAAAATAACGAAACATTTGCAGTATGACAGGAGTGGATGGCTGATGTAAAAAGAGTGGAACAATCTTTGGATGGAAAAGACCACTGCTAGGGCTAGTCTCTCCTCATATGGGTAACGTAGGGGTGGGCCGGACAAGGTCCGACTGACATAGTAAATGACATGCTCTTGGTGTGAGGTGTCTTCTTGAACCAAGACGCCAGACACAGCATGCTCAGATGCCGAGACGGAAAGGATGAAGTCCTGAGAGAAATCCGGGGGGGAGATCAAGGGGGCTTGTGTGAGAGATTTCTTAAGGGCTTCGAATGCAGCTTCTGCGTGCTCGTCCCGGACAAAGGGTACGTGGGTATGGAGCAAGCGCAGGAAACCGTGAACGATTGTGGCATAATCGGGAATGAAGCGTCGAAGGAAATTGGAGCGCCCTTGCAGAATTTGGAGTTGTCGAAGCGTGCGAGGAGAGGGAAGGTCTAAAATGGCTTGGAATTTCAGAGGATCAACAGTAATTCCTTTCTGGGAAACAATGAAACCCAACAATCGGCCTGCCGGAACACAAAAGACACACTTGTGTGGGTTCAAGCGGATTTGATATTTGTGACAACGCAGAAAAACTTGCCGAAGGTCGTTAAGGTGGGCGGATCGTTTCTGGGAACGAGCTGTAAGGTCATCAAGGTAGACGAGCAGGATGTGGACCAAATCATGAAAGCAATAGGTCAAGGCCCGCTGGAATGTGGCACCAGCATTTTTCAGGCCAAAAGGCATGACGTGATAGGCGAAGGTGCCCCATGGGGTGGTAAAGGCAGTTTTGTACTGGTCCTCCTTTTGGATTTGGATCTGATTGTATCCAGAAAAACCGTCCATGAACGAAAGGACTTCATGCCCCGCACACGTATCGATGAGCTGGTCGATAAATGGCGTGGGGAAATTGTCTTTTGGACAAGCGCGGTTTAAATCTTGGAATTTAGTGCATACTCTAATGGTGCCTTGTTTTTTGTTAACGGGGACAGGGTTGGAAACCCAGGTGGTATAGGCAATAGGATAAATGAATCCAGCCGTGCGAAGTTTCTCGATCTCTGCTTTGACAGCGGGGAGTTTTGAGGGATGAATGGGGCGCTGTTTCTGACGGACGGGGGGTACATCAGGCCATGTGTCAATGTGGTGCTCTATAATGGCAGGGTCAAGGCCAGGCATTTCAGTATAGGACCAGGAAAAGACATCACGGAATTCTCTGAAGAGTTTCTTGTATTCCTCAATCTCTTCTTCATTGCAAGAGGCTCCTAAAGTGATGAGTTCAGGGGTGCTTCCTGGGGCAGCGATATCAATTTGGATGACAGGTGAGATGTTGGCCATGTTACCCTCCTCGAAGGCATCAGGAGCAGGAATAGGATCCTTGAACCAGTCGACCTTGGGGGGAAGGAAGTCTTTGGATTCAACGGCAAATTGGGTAGCAGTAGTAGAGGAGGATTCATCTGGGAGGAAGTAGGAATGATGGTGCATGTCATCCCAGGGATACTCCGAGGCAATGAGAGCCTCGAGGATTTCCTCATCAGTATGGAAAGTTTGTGTTGTCAAATCGGTTGACGAGGGAGTAGTGGCGGAAGAGATCATATAAATGGTATTAATCTCTTCAAAATGGGGAGAGACCGGGGGGTGGATCTCCTCAATGGTGGGTGGTACTGTCTCAAGATCCAGATTGTTCATCTCAAAGAGAGCTACTCTGTAATCGGGGAGATCAGGACAATGGTTTGTGTAATGCCCGTAAATACCGCATATGGCACAGGAGTGGTTAGTGCGCAAGGATTTGTCGCGAGGCTTAGGGGTTGAATCAAGGTGTACAACCGGTATACTGGGGTCGTCGTCAAGCATTTGCATGTGTTTCTGTAGTGTCGATAATTGAGGACATTGGTGAGTTGCATGGCCCAACTCATCGCACATCAAGCATTTGGGAGGAGCGCGAAACACAGGGGGGTTTTTGACTGTCTTGGGAGGTGGGACAGCAGTGTAAGGTTGGGGGCCTCTGCCCCCAGTGGGTTTGGTAAGCGGAGGGGGGGCCTTCGTGGAGGACGACGGGGTAGCGACACCGGGAGGTGGTTGACTAGTAGTGACAATGGGTTGCACCGGTTGCAGGATGACACCTGGTGTCGATGGGGGAACGGGAGGCGAAAGATACCAAACGGGTAATCCTAAGGTTAACCCAGGGAGGCTGAGGGTAGCCATGACTGGGGCACTAACTACTCCCGAGGGAGGGAAGAGGAAAGGAATGGTATGGATGGGGGTAGCACCAATGTGGCTAGGTACCAAAGGGGGTTTCGGCAACAAGGGCGGTTGATTAGTAGGAGTTCGCGTATTATGGGATAGGGTACACAGGTCAGACACGTCAGTGGCAGGTGATGGGGGTGGGATAGATTGGAAGGTCGAGGTCATGGGTACATCTGAGTAAACTCTGGGCTCCGTAGAGGAAACACCTGAAGTGGTGGCACTCGAAACAGGTTGTTCAATCACGGGGAGAACATTTTCGGGTGCCGCGGGGGCACTGGGATCATGGTAAGTGAGTTGGTCAACCTTGACCATGCGTCCCTCATGAGGGAACATCATGGTATGAAAGACGGTAGAAGCAACCGCCCGCATGGCATACATGTAGCTACGACCGAGTAAAAGGTTATAATCAAGCTGTGCATTGATAACCTCGATATTGATGAGGACAGTTTTGCCAGCCAGCTGGACGGGGACGTTAGTTAAGAGGCCTTGTGGTTGAGCCGAATGACCGTCGTAGGCACGCAACGCAGTGGAGGACTGATGGAGGGTGGGGGATCCCATTTTCTGCCAGATGGAGGTGGGCATGACACATGTAGAGGCACCTTCATCAATAATGCATCGATGGACGACAAAATTCCTGATGGAAACAAAAACTTGAAATGCTAAAGTGGAAGGCATGCGGGGTTTGGATTGGTCCAAATCAAACGCCATTACATTCGAATCGTTTAGATCGATAGCTCCAATGGCTGAGAGTAAAGTCTTGCGCTGCGAAGGGTAGTTTTTCAAAACTTCTAACGCAGACATGGTTGCGGGATATTGGGCTAAGTCATCAACAATGTTGTAGTTTGACGCAGCGCGCGCATTGGGGTTGTTGTTAATACGGCGAAGTGGGAAACGCGGTGCTTTGGGAGCGCCCTCTAGTGGAGGTGGAGGTATACGTAACGCTTGATCAGTGGGATGAGCGTTAGTGGGTTTATCAGCAGGAGGGGCTTCAGGGGTGGAGCCGTATTGGTTTCTTCGGGTCTGGAGGTTAACCTCATCGGAGGACATCATCAACAAGTGGTGGGTACCTGATTCAAGCATGGGTTGATCAGAAGCAGTGATTTGTTGTTGGGTTGGGGCGTTGGCTTGAGGGGGAGCCAATGGTTGGGTGTTCATGACGCCTTGGGTTGGTAAGGGGTTTTGCAGCACCAAAGGTGGCTGCTGAGGTTGTGGAGGGTTGGGTGGTGCTTGAGGAGCCGCCTGCCCTAGGCGGCGGGCATCCTCAGCCCAAAGTTGTCGAACTCGCTCCATGTGTGGGCAAAAAAGTGTGTAGTGGCCATAGACCCCGCAAATAGAACAAGGATGGTTTGTTCGCAGATTGGGGTTTTTAGCCTACTTGGGCGGGCGATCAGGGTTTTGTTTAGCAGGGGCCGCATTATTATTATCAGGGGGATGAGGGGGTTGACCAGCTTGGTCTGTAGGCTGGTTGTTCCCACGATTTCGGCCCCTGCCGCGGTTTGGTTGGCCCTGGTTACGTTGGTTTTTTTGGTTTTGCTGCGGGTTTTTTTGGGCGTAAACTTGCCCTTGGGCAGCAGATGGATTCTGAGGTTGCGCAGGTGCTAAATCAGGTTGCGGTGGATGATATGTAGGTGGCGTTTGCACAGGTGCAACAACTTGAGGGGGTTGGGGGTTTTCCGCAGGGGCTGCCTGTGGCGGGTAATAAGCAGGTTGGGCTTGTGAAGGCGCAGGAGCTGGTGCAGCCTGCTGGTGGTAGTAGGGCTGAGGTGCGACCGAGGGGGCATAAGCAGGAGTCGCATGACCGAAACACTGAGGTGGACATGAGGGTCCGTGGGTATGGTGGTGATGTGTCATGGGAGGATACGAGTTGGTTGCTCCAGGCTGTGAGGTAGCCCACGAGAGGTCAAGGCCAGGGGTAGGACGTGCTATGGAAAATGGTTGAGGATGTGAAGAGACACGGCCAATGATGCCGTCGGCTGTGTGGGATTCCCCCGGCGCATCATGCTGGGAAGACTCACTGCGAGGGGCGTCAGGTATAATGGTATAAAGATAGCCTGACTGGGCGTAAATGAGGTCGAATTGCTGGGCCTTAAGGATGGCCTCTTCTTCAGACTGGGGTCTTTCAGAGGCTACATCCTTAGCAATGACAGGAAGGAGGGATTTGAGGAACCAATCCAGGAAGATACTATCATCTAACTTAATCTTGCATAGGCTACGACGTTGACGCCACTCATGAATGTGGTCCGTGATGTGGGTAGCTGTGTTCTGTCTGCATGATAGTAGGATCTCAACGCCCGCATCATAGCGGACAGGTAACTGGAAGAACTGCAGGAAGGTGGAGGCAAGGGAAGCAAAGGTGTTATGTGTTCCATGGGGTTGCTCGATATACCACTTGGCTGCAGAGCCAGTGAAGGTGCGCTGTAAGAGACAGAGGTGGATAGAGTCGTCTACTATGGAGTTGGAGGAACACCATAGATGGAAGGACATAATATGGTTTTGTGGGTCCTCACCTGCCTTGCCATCAAACTTGGGGATGTCAGAGGGGAGCTTGGTGGGCATGTGAGGCCACGCCGGGTCGTGTCGGATAGGGTCGTTAGTCAATCTGGCTAGGTCAGGCAGGTTGAGGCTAGCCATGAACGACAAACTGGAGGAAGGATGGGACACAGTAGTGGGTTGGACCAAATTGAGGCCAATGCCCCCAAGTGGAGGGGTAGTGGTAGGGAGGTTGCCCCCAAGTGGGGGAACTAAGGTGGTATGGGATGGTCCCACACCGCCATGGGTAGTGTGAGCCACTGATGGAGTGGGAATAGGTATTCCCACTGCGGGAATAGGTGCCATGAGGGGAACGGTAGAGGGCCCCATGGAGGGCATACCCAAAATAGGTGTGGTAACGGGTATAGGGGCTGGTGTAGTGGTGGATGTACCACCAGCGATCTCTACCAAAACGGGAGTGGAAGTTACGCCAGCCATGGGGCTAGTAGGGGCAGTGTAAATGGGGTTCTCAGACTCTGGCTCAGAATCGGAGGTAAAATAAGGAGCGTCACTATCGGGTGACGGAGTCCGATGCCGCTGACGAGTGGAGTCAAGTGACAAGGCTCTAGTTCTATGATAAGTGGTATCAAGTGAAGATGATATGTGGCGATGACGGGTGGAGTCAAGTGAACCGTGCTGTGGGGGCTTGCCCCTGAGGCGCTGAGAATGTCTCGGAGACTCAATGGTGACAGATGGTGTCAAATTTATGTGGGTTGAGGTGAGTAAAAAATAGCTCGAAAACCCGAATGCAACCGAGTGTGCATAAGGGGAGCTCAAAAAATAAGGCACTCAGGCCAACAACCTACTCAAAACACCCAATGTAACAACTATGCTACAATAGGTGGAGTGTCAACAGAAATGGTCAGAATACCAACAAGCAGCAGGTTTCCTAAAAATAAAAAACGGTGGACTCACTAGACCAAAAGGAGGTAAGGGAGCATGCAAACACCTAACTAAAAGTATTCTGACTCAACTAGACATATCCTCTGCAAGGTGATGAAATCCAAGTCATACAATATGAATAGGAAAGTCAAGTGGCTATGATATCCCCCTACCGGGAGGGACACCGGGTAGTCAAATCCTAGAAGAATGGCAACTAAGATACCCCATTCATGACACGTCAAGAAAGGTGAATCTGCCGCTTGGTCCTTTTACCGCAATACCCTTATACAGGGATATTCCGAGAACTGTGAAAGGTAGCCCTTCAGTTACTGAATGGAGTTCGGTATTCCACTCAGGCCTCCGGAACCAATCTCACGACTTCAACCCTCCTAAGGGAGAGGCCCTCTGGTAAACTGGTTGTGACCGTGCCAAAAAATACTAGGGGATTTTGGTTCCCTAATTGGACAACAGCTATGTCTCAAGTGTAAATAACCGAGGGGTGTTATTGGAAGCCTATCCCCCCGATCCTACCTAACTACAAAAATTATTTTGTGTTCCCCAAGTGGGGTTAGAATGTTGGTTGATTTAAGTAGTATTTTAAGTCTCACTTGAATTAGGTGATAGAGTGTGTGCTCGTGAGGTGATGAACCCGAAATAGAAGGGCCACACAAAGGGGTAGCCTTCTAACTAACAACAATACTGAATGCACAACTTTAACCTGCAAAATATTCTGAAATAAACTGCTGAAATCTTAAACAAATGATTTAAAATGGGGTTGCAGGAAAGGCTGTAAGGAAGTAGGGCTGCAGGTGGAACAGATGGCTGTGCAGATGCAGAAAATATTGCAGCAAAGGGGCTGGTTTGCAAAAACAGGACCACGGGTCTATGACGAAATTGGGCGGTCGGACCGCGGGTTTTATGGAAACAGACGTGGTCGGGGTGCAGCTAAGGGGCTGAAACTCGCGCTCGGGACGTGGGAAAAAAGACAACAGGCGCGCCTGGGTCGCAGCTAAGGGGCTGAAGCTCGCACTCGGGATGCAGGAAAAAATACGACAGGCGCGGTCGGGTCGCAGCTAAGGGGCTGAAGATCGCGCTCGGGACGCGAGAAAAAAGACGACAAGCGCGGTCGGGTCGCAGCTAAGGGGCTGAAACTTGCGCTCAGGACGCGGGAAAATGGCCAATAGGCGCGTTCAGATCGCAGTAAACAGGCTGAATAGCCGTGGTCGGATCGCAGGTAACAGACTTGAATCCACCGGCAGGACGCCGGAGACGGTCTGATAGCGGTGGTCGGGTCGCAGGTAAAGGCCTGAAAGACGCAGTCGGGACGTGACTGCAGAGAGAAAAAACGCGGTTTACGGCGGCCGAAAGGGACAGCCGAAAGGAAAAAACTAACTGAAAACAGAGATTCGAAAGAAAAACCAGCGGAGTCGCCAAAACTGTAGCTAGGGTTTTACCCCTAGCTTGTGCGAATGAGCACCTACTAAAGATAACTGACTCCTTAGTAGCAGTTTAGTAAAAATTAAATAACAATGCTAAACAGGAATAAAAACTAATCTAAAACTCATGCATGAAACAAAACAGTAAAATATAAAGAATGGTTTTTTATTGATATTACCTCCGATGTAGAGGTTGGTGAAGCTCTTTGCGTTGATCCGTGAGGTTGCTCCGAGCTCCAGCTGCTCCTTCTCTTTCTCTGGTGGTGGAAATGGGCCAAAAGGGACTCTCAATGGTGAAAGTAGCTCAAAGGGTGAGCTAGGGTTTCAAGAGTAATTTTGGCAGAGTGAGGATGCTTGTAACTGTGGATGTGAAATGAGGGGTCTCCATAACTTATTTATAGTTTTTTAGTGGTGGAGTGCTTGCCCATGGTTTTTGGAAACCATGTGGTTTAGGGAAGTTGTTTAGGGTTTTTTCCTCCTTTTCCTCATTATTTTATATTTTTTCTTCCCTTTTGGGGATTTTTGCTATTTTAGAGGAATTTTGGATATTTTTGGAGGAAAAAAGGGGTTTTTTGGCCTTTTGGAGGCATTTTAGGCCTTTTGGAGGCTTTTTAGTGGGATTTTCAGGTTTTTTGACGGAAATATGGTAGGAAAATGGACAAATGAGCCATGTAGTAGGGTAGATGAGGTAGCGAACACTTTTTGGGTGTTAACAGTAGGCTTCTTGTTGGCGTAAGCCCACTCTTTTATCTCGTCCCATAGTTTTTTCCATGAGCTCTCCTGCACCTTAGTATTCTTGATGTTCTTTAGTCTCTTGACTAATGGTGTTTCTGCAGTCTATAATTACTTGGCTTTGGCTAAGGCTATGGTCTATTTTGGTGCCATCTTGTTGGTTTGGTGGTTGATTTCACTAAGGTGCTTTTACTTTTCAGTCATCTGGTTTCTCTGATGCTCTCTCTGCTTGAGTTGCGGTGAATGATCCTTCAGTGGTTCAGTATTTATAGGGGATGCATTGGACGTTCTCGCCGATAGGTGTATTAATGACAGACGTGATCTTCCAGCTAGAACACTTGAGTGTGCGTTAATGGTGAATTGGTTTTGGTGCTCGAGGTCATGAATGCGCAATGGGACTATCGAGGTCATCGGTCGATGTCGGTTATGAAAATGGTCAATGGCGTTATGTCAATGGGCATGATGTCGGTTGTCGAAGTGGTGATTTCTTGTCATAGTTTTCTGTGTACAATGGTACTATTTGTTTTGTTTTTTTTTGGATTTTTATATTTTTATATATTTTGTTTAACGGTTATGGTCATTATATTATTATTATTATTATTATTATTATTAGATTTGTTTTAGGTTCTGTAGCGTTTTAGTCGGGCTCCATTAACGAGTTTTCGAAATACTATGCCTTGTAACGTCCTTAGTCGGTCTGATCCTTTGGTATGTATCTCCTTGACAACATAGGGTCCCATACATTCTGTATGTAACTTTTTAGGTTTTCCTTTTACTCGAATATTGTATAGTAAAGCAAGGTCTCCTACCGACAAGTTTTTGTTCTTGATGTTTCTGTCGTCCCATGATTTTTGTTGTTGTTTCTGGATTTCTTGATGTTGTATCACCACTAATCAGTGTTCTTCAAGTTTACTCAGTTGTAATAGTCGGTCCTTTCTTCCTTGTTCGACATCGACATGTAAAATATCTACAATAATAGGTGTCTGTTGTCGGAAGTGTAGTGGAACTACTACTTCTTGTCCATAAACTAGTCGAAAGGGGTTTTGGTCGGTTGATCATTTGTATGTTGTTCTATATGCCCATAGTACTGTAGGTATCTTCTCATCCCAATCGTCCTTATCAGCATTACATATTTTTGTTAAACCTTTTGTTAATGTTTTGTTAAATGCTTCAATTTCTCCATTCGACTGAGGATGGTATGCTGTACTCTGACGATGGTCGATTTGGAACTGGTTGGTTAGGGTTTTGATAGTCCTATTAATAAAGTGTGTTCCTTGGTCGCTGATTAGGGTTAGTGGACATCCGAATCGAGTAATGATATTTTCATATATAAATTTTGTGGCTACCTCACTAGAACATGTGTTTATTGGTTCTGCCTCTACCCATTTAGTCACATATTCGACTGTAGTTATTATGTACCTTGCACCTGTTATTTTTGCTGGTATAGGATATGGTCCTATGAAGTCTATGGCCCAAATTTCAAATGTCAAACTTGGGTTTACTGATATCAAATGTATTTCTGTGCTAGGCAGGGGTCGACCTAGTTGTTGACATATGTCACATTTACTTACAAAATTTTTGCAATCTTTGTGAAGTGTCAGCCACCATAACCCTGATTGTTGGATTTACTTTACAGTTGTGTCTACTTGGAAATGTCCTCCTGCATGTCCGTAATGTGCTTCATGCATAATGTTGTCTCTTTCATGTTTCAGTACACACCTTCTAAGGATGTCATCTAAACCCATTTTGTACAATAATCTATTTATGAGGCTATAAGGTGCAGCTTTCATGGCTAAGATCTATTTCTTTTTGGTACTCATGCCTTTTGGTGCTTGTCCATCTTCTAAAAACTGGGATATTTCCTCTAACTCTATCGGGACTGCTTCTATTTAAAATAGATGTGCATCTGGTAAGTCGTCTTCGACTCCTGTGGGTTCCTCTCCAGTGTCGATTCGAGATAAATGGTCGGGACTGACATTTAACTTACCTGTCCTAACAACGACTTTGAATTTGAATTCTTGGAATAGAAGTAGCCATTGACAAATTCTTCCATGGTGTAGTGGTTTATTAATGAGGTACTTAAGTGCTTGATGGTCAATGTAGAATATAAATGGGTTAGCTAGGAGATAATGTCGATATTTTTGTAATGCGAAGACCATTCCTAATGCTTCTCTTTTTTTTGTTGAATAGTTTCTCTCAGCTTTGTTTAATTTTCTGCTACTGTAAACTATAGGATAATCCATTCCATCATTTCCTAGTTGATTTAGGATTGCTCCTATTACTAGACCTGATGCGTCGATGTGGACATGGAATTTAGTCGACCAGTTTGAAAACCTTAGGATTGGTGCTTCTACTAGTTTTTAAAGTTTTTCAAATGATATATGGCACTCTTCTGTCCATTCAAACTCTTTATCTTCCCTTAATAGTTCTTCTAGTGCATAGGTCATATATGAGTAGTATCTTATAAATTTTATATAATAGCATGTATGACCTAGTAACACTTTGAGTTGTTTTGAGTTCACTAGTGGTTTTAGGTCAAGGATAATTTTGATTTTTGCAAAATATACCTTAATACCTTCCTTACAGACAATGTGTCCTAACAATATCCCTATGAGGGTCACAAATATGCACTTCCTGATGTTTAAAGCTAACTGGATTTGTTGACATCTTTCCAACATAAGCCTTAGCCACTGGAAATGATATTTTAACATGGATTATATTGTCCAATCATCAAAGTATACTGCCATGGTTTTGTAAATATATTCTTGAAATGTTTTGACCCAATTCTAGAGAATACTGTAGGTGCATTCTTTAATCCAAAAGGAATAACCTTGTAAGCAAATGAACCAAATTCACATACAAATGTTGTCTTTTTTATTATTATCTTCTTTAGCTATTGGAACTTGGTTATAACCTAAGAATCCATCTGTAAATGAGTAGCATTCACGTCCTGCAACTTCATTTAAGATTTCATTTGCATAAGGAGTTGGAAATGCGTCTGTTAGTGTCACTTTATTTAGCTCCCTGAAGTCGACACAAATTCTTAATTCAGTCGGATCATGTTTCTTAGGTTGAACAACCATTGGACTTGCCCATTCTAATTGGTCAATAGGGTAGATGATGCCTGCTACAAGCATGTTATCAATCTCCTTTTTTACTATCTCTTTGTATTTATGAGCTAGCTTATATGGCCTTTTCTTCACAGGTCGAACATCAGGTTTAGTGTCATATTTCATTTCACCCATTTCGTGGACTAAACCTTTGAGATCTGTATAATATCGGGAAAATACATCCTGGAACTCTTTTAAGAGGTTCACTATTTCTGTTGTCTACTCTTGACTCCAGTAGTCTCCAATCTTTGCCATTTTTGGTCGGTCATCATTTGAGATGTCGAATTCTCTAGTTTTGACCTTAGCATCTAGCCATTCTGGTGCTTTGGCTTCATTGATTGGTTGAATTCCTTCTTTAAAATGTGAGAATGTGGCAGGAAAGTCGGCTGCAGTCATTCGGTCGGTATCTTCCTTGTCGGTGGTTCCAACTTTGAGTACTGTGCGAATAGGTTTGGTCATTCGACATGGTTTGATTTCCATCTAAAACTTTTCCATTTTGTATTTTCATTTTCTAACTGTAGTCTTGTCGACTGTGGTATTGTCCTGGTTTGTATATTGTTACAGTTCATTGTCTGTCAGTTGTCTTTTAAGGGTTTGTTTTTTGTTGGCTGTATAAATTCTTTAATCTGTTTTGCTGTTTCGACCAAATTCTTATTTTATGGTATAAAGTTGAAATATTTGATAAAATTTTCTCTGAGTTCAGGACATAGGAATGTTTCACCTTGGGATTCCTCCATCTTATACCTTTGTTTGGTAAGTCGGCTAGGGTTGATGGAAACAGATGCGGCCATGCACGTTCATCTTTGTACCCAAGTCTTCTCCATTCTTTTTCACATGTCTTAATATGGTATTCTGGATTCTGTCCTTGAATGAAAATAGGTATCTGAGCATGGTTGGTTAACTTCTTTCCTCCAAACCTTTCTATAAAGTAAGTTGAAGCTGTTGTCCAGGTCTGCAGTCTTGTCTGATGGGTATCCCACCATCTAGCAGCCTGTCCTGTAAAAGTTTCTACTAAACTTTGTAGTCGACCATGTTCACCAATATTTTTGGACACTTGTTCTATGTGCTGACTGGTGATTCTCTTTCCTTATATCTTGGTTTTTCTGTATTATTTATATTTGTAGGTTTTAAAGTAGGGTATTCCCTAATTTTTTTCTCAAATATTTTTGGTACAATGGACACTATGAAGCACTGTCGGGTGGGATTTTTTTGTACTTTTTGGATAGTCCAGCACCCTCTTGCTTGTGTTTCGTAGTTATCGACTTCCCAATCATATAATTTTGCATCTGAATTATATCGTACTGAGTCTTGGTTGCCCAAATGAAGTTCTCCATAGATATTAGGTTCTGTATAATCTGCATTATTTTGTATCTGATAAAGTTGTCGGATATCAACTTCTTCATCGATAGGTTTTGTCCAAGGTTCTCTTTGGGATGGATGAATAGGCACAATGACCTTTTGTCTATTTCCTTTTAATTTTATTCTCTCTTTATCTAGGGATATTGACGCTTTCATATTTCTTCCCTAAGGTTGACCTACTAACACTGGGAAGGAGCTGGATCCTTCCTTAGGGTCAATAATTTCGAAGTCGACTTTGGTTGATATTCCCTTAATTGTGGTGTCCACATTTTTCCAGACCCCAATAGGTTCAATTAGACCTTGGTAGGCTAGTTTAAGGTATATACCTGACTCATATAGTTGAGGTCTACCTAATTGTTCCCATGTGTGTCAAGTCATAATATTTACCTGTGATCCGAAATCGAGTACAACTTGTCGGACATGGTATCCTTCAATTTCCAAGTCGACAAGTGGGTCAGCATCACTTTTATCTTTTTGATTTAGACTGTAGATATTCTTTGTTTTTTTTTCGGTGTTGTTGTGTTTTATTTCATATAATAAGTCGATGAATTGAGATACTAAGTTATCT
This sequence comes from Pseudotsuga menziesii, assembly GCA_001517045.1. Lineage (NCBI taxonomy): Eukaryota > Viridiplantae > Streptophyta > Pinopsida > Pinales > Pinaceae > Pseudotsuga > Pseudotsuga menziesii. Next base: position 166,553 of record LPNX011086359.1, on the reverse strand, counting down.
GTCTGTACTAGCTGTATTGATTATTTTATTGTGTTATGTCGATTGTTGTTTGCTTATTCCTATCGCGCAAATTCTCTAAATATATTTTTTGCATATTTATATATTCATTTTTCTTTAACTGGTTCAAGATAAACATTTTTCTCTTTTATCTTGCTTATTTGGGGGTTATCACTCCCAGTTTTCATCCCTTGTTGGGTTACGATATGTAAATTCTCTATATTGATAGTATCATGTTTTTGCACACAAGAAAAGACATTAAAATTCTTCTTTTTATTTATCTTTTCAAGCATAATAGGGAAATCCTCTAATGAGTGATCCCCTACGCCATAATTAGTACAGAATTTGAGGTCAGTCCTGTCCTTGTATGGACGGTCTGCATGTCGGTGTCCCTCCTTATAACATGTGAAACATTGGATGGGTCAATGTGGTCGGTTGTCTCGATTCCCAGAGAATCAACCTTGACCTCCATAGCCTCCATGTTGGTTGTCATACCAGCACTCGTATCTTCGACCTTCGTATCTTTGATTGTTCTGATAATTTTGGGCGTAGTTTTTCTCATTACTTTGTGCAACTGTGTTGGTCTGATAGAATGCATGATAATTTTGTCAGTTCTTGAGATTCAGATGGCAGTCGACCGTGTCATGATTTTTGGTTTTGTAGATTGCACTCCAATATGCCTTGCCGTTCTTCATGTTGAACAGGCAATCTTTTGTTGAGCGGTCTCCATGCTCTTGGAAAATGTCGCAAAAACATTTAGTCTGCATGAATCAAACGTCCTGTCAGCTAATGTCTTGTCGACAGTTGTCTTTTGAATGTCCGACCGTCGAGCACTTCATGCACCAGATATCCTAACTTTTGAGGTTTAATTCTTTTAATGACTTCTATACGCTCTCAAGCTATTCTTCTAATCTATGATCGGAGGAGTATGCTGGTATGTCCTCATCCATTTATACTTGGAGAGATTTTGTAAGCGCAACTTCGTAAGTTTTGAATGTCTCCAGACTTATGTGTCGACGAATTTTCTATGATAAACTTGCAAGAAACCACTGTATTAATAACTGTTCATCAATAACATAGTCCAATTGGATAAGAAGGTCTTTCCATCATTTATCGTAATCACGGAGAGTTTTTCCTGGCTTCTGTGATGTCGTTTTTAGTTTCTTTGCTGCCAGATGTTTTGCATCTTGAGTTTTGAAAAATGATAGAAATTGCGCTTTGATCTCGGCTTTGGTTTCTCAGGATGTTCTTTCAAAAAAGTTCATGTACCAAGCTAATGACCTTTTCCTCAAGGCACCAGTGAACTGCGCCATCTTCCTGTCTTCATCTGTAACTTGGTTAGCCTCCCAAGTCGACTCACAGATGAACCAGTGTCATCTAGGGTCCTCATCACCCTTATATAGAGGAATGTGTGCTGACCCGTGACCCATGTTGGAGTCACTATCACTACTTTCAGGAGGTGGCGGTGGTGGAGGTGGTGGTGCGGGTGGTGGGGTTATTTGCTTATTCCTCTCTACGGAACTATCGTTAACGGAACTCTCATTCTCATCAGTTGTTTTTGTCATTTCCTCTTCGGCCAGCAGTCGGTTGGTGTTGACTTCTTCTGTCGATGTCCAACTGCAATTATTTGTCCATAGTTCTGAATGTTCTGTGTCCTCCAAAGCTATATTTGGAAGGGGGGGTGCTCCTTCATGTGTCAGTAAAAGTAAGTGGATACTTCACTTGGAGGGTACTGCTTGAAGCGTAACCCAATTTCCTTATTTTGGTCGATGAATAATGAGATGTATACTAGTGTATGTCTCATTTTCTAGTCAAATCCATATACCAAAGTCACCAGCTCCTAGTCTGAGGTCCTCTTCGACAATAGCTTGTATCTGGGTACGTGGATCTGTTGGAGGTTTTACTTCCTGGGGAAATTCTAATTGGAGAGCTTCTCACTGCTCTGTCCATAGTTCTTCTTTCATAGGGGATGCCTATTCTTCCACTCCTTCTTCTTGTCAGTCATGACCCGACTCTGACATACCTCTTTCCTGGTTGGTTACCCTAGTACTCATTCCTCTCTGCAGCGCTAAGGCTCTTTCTCTTCTTTCTTCCCTACTTTGTAGCCTCCTCTCCCTCTCTATTTTCTGGAAGTCTGTCATACCTTTGTGTGACACTGTCTTCCCGATTTCCTTTTTAGGTTGACTCACTACAGAATTTGAACCCAAAATCTGACGACAGAATCCGACGTCATCTAAAATTTCACATGGATGTGTCAGACAGCAATCAATCTACAGAATTTCGACAACAAAATATTTCTAACTCTGTCAATTATCCTACACTCTAGAGTCAGAATTTTGACGCGTGCAGTGGCGGTTACCCGACACTTCCATGTTGGTTAGGCATCAGATGTCCAACTCCCATAGTGGCGATTATTCGACACATAACTGTCGGATCATCGATGTCCGTGAACCAAAAAAAAGTCGGATATCCGACTCATATGCATCGGATATCCGACGGTCAGTATAGATTTTTTTGTGAAAAAAAAATTAAGGTTTACATGATTTTAAATTTTATGGTCCCATACTTTTAACGGTAACTATGTTCAAGGAGTCGAATATCCGACACATGTCCATTATAGATATAAATTGTTTTAAACATTTCGACATGTTTGTTGTAGAATCGATGGACAATTGCAAAAATTAATTGTTCCTTGATGGACGTTTTCAGGAATAGTTTTATTCTTCAATGGGCGGTTGTGGGAATTTTTATTTTTCATTGATAGACAGTTTGTCGGGAATTTTTTATTCTTCGATTTCTCTCCGTTTGACAAAACATTGATGCGTGGTTGATGCATGGAACTTGATTTTTTAAGACAATCAGTTATATTCATTAACGAATTTTATGACAAAATGTCAAATAGATTAAATATTATGGATCCAAAAGAAGAAAACCGACAATTGCTTGCTATACTATGGGATGCAGCAAAATGAAGGGGTGATGGCAAATGTTATTTTCCGTGTACTCAATGCAGGGGATTTAAGAGGAGAAGAATATTGATCTCAATAGACACAAAACATTGCAGGGAACATGGACACACTGAGGGGGGGAACGAATATCGTCCATTTGTAGGTTTAGCATTATAAACATTATTATATTCCTTTTTTTTGTTAATTGTATGTATTTTTTTTTTTCATATATTAATGTATATCTATTGATGTTTCCATGTATTTATATTAAAGGAAAGACACCCTATAGCATGTCATCCAGAGGAAGTGCTTTTAGAACAAGTACAGGATCAGGATCATGGAGCGTGTATGTTTAATGGAGAACAAGTGAATGATCATATTGAACAAGATGATCATGTTGATGATGTAATTGAAGATGATGGTACAAATACATTGATCCATGATTCATTTAACATTAGAATGGATGAGGATGATGTTGATAATGAAAATGATGATGACTTTGATGATGTTCATGATATACCTCTTCTCGATAAGGCATATGAACCCCTTTATGAAGGCTCCAAAACAAATCTTCTCTCTACTATATTGTTGATAATGAACTTGAAGGTTATGAATGGTCTTTCAAACATTGCAATCACATATATGCTAAGGTATTTAAAATAATCCATCATATATATAGGATTGTGATAAATTTTATTTGCATTCCTCTAATAATTGTATTGTTAACTCATTATTGATCATCGTACAGATGAAGCGTGTTTCGTTAATATTATTTATTTATTACATTAACAAATTTTTTTTTGGTAGCTTGATAGCTGATTTTTTGTTACCACCATCAAATATTTTACCTTGCACATTTCGAGATTTATCTTCCATCATGAAAGAGATTGGAATGCATTATGAAGCAATTCATGCATGCCCCGATGACCATGTTATATATTATAATCAGCATGAATGTGGAACAGAATGTCTGGAATGTCATGTAAGTAGATATCGTATAGATAAAGTACCAAAAAAGGTGCCTCAGAAGGTTCTTCATTATATTCCCATCATTCCACATTTGCAACGACTGTTCAGGTGCAAAAACATAGCACAATTTATGGATTACCATGCCAGGAATAGAAGTCAAGACGATGTTATCTGAATGCCTGTAGATGGTACTACTTTTAGAGATATTGAGGAAAAGTGGCCTCACTTTAAAGAAGAACCACATAATCTTAGGATTTCTTTGGCAGCAGATGGTGTTAATCCATTTGCACAGATGAAATCCATTTACACGGTGTGGCCTATTTTTGTTATCAACAATAACATTCCTCCATGGTTGTCAATAAAGAGGGAGCACATAATGTTGTCGATGATTATTCCAGGTTTTATTGACAAAAACTATTTTATTTTTAATGTAGTTGTGGCATCTCATTTTTCGTAATATGTATCTTAATTTCATATATATATCTATTATTTTACTCTTCTGCATGGTTTATATATCTTAATGGTTCTCATAATGATATATTTTATATGTTCTTCAAATTATGAATCAGGTAAGTTCCAAGTCAAAGATATGAATGTATACATCGAACCTCTTATAGATGAGCTACTGAAGTTATGGAATGGAATAACTATGTATGACATATATAGACCAATATGACAAAGGAAATTTAAATTCCATGCAATGGCTATATGGACAATACACGATGCCCTTGGGTTAACTTCATTTTGTGGTTTGTAATTTTAAGTTCCACTTTAATTGCATTTAATGATATGGAGTAGTTATAATATTTTATAAATGATTAAATTTGACATAGATATTCCATATGTAAATATTGTAGGTCTTCAGACAAAGGGTAAATTTGGAATTCCAGTTTGTGGTCCTAACATAAATTCTCGACGTTTGAAAAGCTTAAGAAAGGAGGTGTTTGATGAGTATAGGCATTTCCTCTCTAAGAATCATAGGTATAGAACAACTGAAAGAAATATTTTCAATGGGAAGCATGAGACTGCATTAAAACCATAGAGAATGACACCTCACCTTTGGAAGATGCAATACAATAGAAATCGTCATCATGGTACGTATGGATCATCGTATATGAATTTTTATGTATTTTAATTTTTATTGTGAGTTGTTTATTGTAGTTGAAATATTTTATTTATGATGTAATTTATTAATTATAAACTAATATTTATGATTTCCATCGTGATCATGAAGGCATTAATGGTCTTCCATGAGGAATGAAAAGTTATCCTATTCAATTCAGCAGGTTTCCCTACTATGAGCACCTACAAATTGCTCATTTGTTTGATACAATGCATATTGGAAATAATGTTACTGAAACCTTATGGCGACTACTAGAGC
>LPNX011086359.1:41258-156258 GCA_001517045.1 Pseudotsuga menziesii | reverse complement strand
GGGATTTACTCTGTGCATTAATAATGGTTTGGGCTTGGGAGTATGCATGACACTCTGATTTTATTGTTTGTAAATTAAGTCAGGAAAGTTTCTTGAGCTTGGAGCGTTATGCCATGGGCTACTCCATTGTAGCAATGGTGCCACAGCCCATTGGCTTGCCATCATATGCTCTGTTTTGGCGTTAAAATGGAGACTGTGTTTTTAACGAGAGTATAGAACTTTTGGATTTGCATTAGCTCAACGTGGGTGCACGGAGGTTAAAAAATCCACTTTACAGGAGGTTACTCATTAAGGCATCATTTGAAGCATGCTCACACCATTTTATACACCATTTCATGAGAGATATTACATGCTTGAAGGTTACTCATTGAGCTGGTCCATTTCATGAGAGATATTACATGCTTGGCAGGTGATGCAGGCACCAACTTCCATAACTCTATGCAGACCTTAGTTTTACAAAAACCCTGTTCAGAAAGTGAATTTCAGGAAAACCCTTAGTTTATCTCTTCCCTCGCTATCCTTCTTGAGCTACCCAGGCTTCTGGGAGCTGCCTCACCTCAAAATGAGCTAACAAAAATCTCCTGGAGCTAACCTAAGCTACCTAACTAAATGATTTGGATCTGCATTAAATAAACCTCTAGTTCTATTCTAATTATATTTACAGATCCTATAATTAAGGAACAGAGTTCTTAATAAACTCAACTAACCCCTACTAGTCATCAGTGACTCACTAACAAACTAACAACTCTTATCCAAACATTTACAAGTGGAAATGACAAGTGTCCTCTTCTAGATTATTCAATTTTTAATCAAGATAACAGAATTTACAAGTGTTGAGACCCTAGGTCTCTCAATTCATATGACTTTGATCAAGCCATGGATGAATTTGTTTCCATGAGCCTATGCTCCTACATCACAAAGCTAGTTGTGTTTTACTCCAAATAGTGTTATGATGTATAGGAATCCTACAAACCTAATTGGCTCGACAGTGAAGTAGGTTTAGAGTCTAGATGTTTATATTTCTAGGTTAATTTTTTTTTTGAATTGAAGTGTCATGTGTGTGGAACTAGTACAAAAGCGCGGATTTTTCCATGGAGGTTTTCCACGTTTCTTACTTTTTGATGTAAAATCCAATGTAACAGGAATGAGGTGTCGTTGTATCCACGCCTAGCTATCACTGTATCCACGCATGGACTCTTAGTCATCGCTGTATCCATGCCTGGACTCTTAGCCGTCTCTGTATCCATGCCTAGCCGTCGCTGTATCCACGCCTGGAAGATAGGGGGTAGGAATTGCAATGCTTGGTCAAATCATACAACAACATATTGAGAAAAACCACAAATATGATGGTGCTCTTCATGTTTAGATAATTGAGGGCCTTCATTCACCAAACACTAGGACGTAAAAGTCAATTTTCCTAGCGAGAGGTGAAGAAGCTTGACTCGATCTCAAACAAAGCATAAATAATATCAAGACAATGATTTATTAATAATAGTGTTCCCAAATCTCACATTATTACCAATGTACATTCAGCGGAAGCACCAAGTCAACAAGTTCGAAAGGACGATTTAGATTCTCCACAACCCACAAACCACACTTAGGTAGCTCCATTCATCTCGAAGTAATGTGGTCATATTGGTGATCAATGTCCTCTTTTGGTTAGTGTTACCCAAATGTAAAGGTATATACATGATTTTAGTTAGTTATTGCGAAATAATTAGTATGAAGGCTATCTTTTTGGCATAGAAAATGAAAATTGTGATAGTTATTTTGTGTAGTGGTGATAAGAATCCATGTAGTATATAATCTAGCCATAACAAGTTTAAATCACATGAAGAGCTTAGGTTTGAATATCTATTATAATTTTTTATTTATCTATTTATGGAAAAGTTTAACTAGTTCAAAGGGGATACCACGAATTCAATAAATATCTAAATATAGCCATGAGTAAAGTCACAAGCTCACGGATGATCATGCTTCTCATTTTTTAGACTTGTGGAGTTAAAGGAGGTGTTGCTTCAATAAGCTCTTTCATGATGAATTTCCTACCTCCACGATTGCACACCGACTATAGGACATTATTTTTTGACATTAAAATTTATTGGAATCCTTTTCTTGTCAAACAACAAGAAAAAAACCTAGAAATGAAAAATATATATTTGCAAGCATTATGACCACATAAATTTTCAAATCGAAGCAAATAAACTACACAAACAATATTTCATTACATTTTGGTGGATATTTCACTTTGCAGCTTCCCGCCTTTGGGTTTTACTTTTTTCTTTGAAATAATTTACCCTTCCCTCCACAACTTTCTCACAAAAATCATGATGTCAACCTTTCCCTCTATTCCTCTGGTTTTCAAGCCTTCATTCCTTGAGCTCCCCGAACCCATTTTCCTCACTACCCACAAACTAATTTGAGTTCTTTGCGATTGAATACCTAGCCATGTCTTCATCGTCTTAAAACTCTACAAAAGCTGCCATTCTAGAGGATGCAAATGGGGTCGAGAGTTTGGATTTCATTGAGGGAAAAAATGAGCGTGAATTTGCTCTCACATTGACGATCATACTGCTAGTACTGTTGAAGATGTAACGCTTGACTGCCTAGAATATGTAACAGGGGCCATAAAAGATAATGAAGCCAAAGAGGATGGTTAGGTAGATGCCAGAGCTTCCCGAGTTGAGGGTTTTCTCATGAATGGCAGTTCTACTGGTAATGGGAGAAGCTATGGATGCTGAGAAAGAATATTGGATTCTTGTATGCTGCAATTTAGTGGATTCTTCTATACTTCTGCTAGAGGCCACCTTCACTTTGCTGTGTAACCATGTTGGTGTTGGAGATATGGCATGCAGGAGGGGTTATATATTTACTATGTGGCCCATGTTCAACATTAAGGGGGTAAGTTGTGCAATAATGCTTTTACTCCAAGCCCTCCTGTTCAGATTGAGGGGAGATGTTATGAATAGGGAAAATCCTATTTTGAGTTTTCTATCCATTAACCCACTCATCTTTATATATCGGCTAGGGAGTGTTGTGGACAAAATTGCAGTGTTGTCGGGTTTAGAGATTACTTTGGGAATGTTTGATAGAAGATCAGTCGATGCTATTTCGTCTTCTATTGGAGATTTGGAGAACAATGATCCACGATGATGATTGGCAACCAACACGATTTTCATTGGATCTTCAAGCTTAGTTCCATCCTGTAAGGGGATCATTCCCATTACATTTATTATTATTTTTGCATTGGATTGCATGTGAAATAATTTATAAATTATTGTTTTAATATCGCTTTCATCGAGAGGCCTCTTGATATTAGTCTCCACTCTCCAGTACTCTTATTGGGCTTTCAACTACTGTTGGTTGAGCTTTTTTTTCTGAAGGGTGTGTTGGATTGAGTAGTCTTCTTTCTCTATTCTCTCCCGTGTACCTTGTATCTAGTATTTAACTTGTTCTTTAACTTCAAAGGAGTTGCACTTGTTTTCTTTTGCTCTAAATTTGAGAACTTTCTTCAGGTTTTACAGCTTTTTTTTCTAGACAAAAGAGGGGGATCTTGTGACCTCCTCTCCACAAGCGGGTTGGACCAGATCTGCCAAAGTGCCTGAGAACCATATGGAGTTGTACTGAAAGGAGATTGGACTTTGGATCGTTTTGTAGGTGGAGAGGGAGAGAGAGATTGGCTTATGGTCCAAGACATTAGATGGAATGATGCTTGAGAATTTATTTCTTTTGGTGACAATAATAAGCTTTGTACAAGAAGTTTGTCTAATGCTCAGTGATAAACCTGAGGTCTAGCTTTCTGTTAGTCTAGATAAATTTACCATTTTGGGTTTGATGTCAATATGGGCTCACTCTGCTGTTATGTCATACACTATTTCCTGGCATTGGTTTTTGATGAATGACTTTGTGTTTTCTCTGAATGTATACATGACACAATCAACCGATCTCCGACCACCCTTTTTGTGTGTGGTTATTGACCACCAGTTTACTTTTGATGCAGTGGCAGATGTAGATTCCACACAGGTAAAAATTAGTTGGATGAAATGCCAAGGTTAACCTAACATGCAAAACAATATCTTTGTTTCCTAAATTAATATAAATAATGCTTCCTTAGTGTTGCATGAACTATTTTTCAGAAAGATATTTTCGAGATGGTTGGCCTGCCCTTGGTGGAGAATTGCATGGGAGGTTTTAATAGTTCAATATTTTCTTATGGCCAGGTATTTCTTCAGAAGTTGTAAACTATTTTTTGCAGCTTCATTTATTTGATTTTCTTTAACATATTCCTTTTTTATACAGTAATTTGTTTCCTGCATTCTCTTTTGTGTAAATTGTTGGATGGCATATAACTGCTCAAGTTTTAATCTAGAGAATCTTTATTCTTTTTTATTCTTGGATACATACTGGAAGTGGAAAAACTTACACTATGTGGGTTCCGACATATGATTCGAGAGGAGATCAATACCCAAACAAAGACCGGGGTCTAACTCCTCGTGTATTTGAGCAGCTTTTCACCCGAATTGAAGACGCAAGTCATGTTTTGCCTTGGTTTTAGCACCATTTGACTGAACTAGATTACCTACCTATTTGACATTTATTCTGGATTAATCTTTTTTTTTGGTTTCAGGAAGAGGCTAAGAATATTGATAAGCAACTACGCTACCAGTGTCGTTGTTCATTCCTAGAGGTGACTTACATCTATAATATCATGGAGCTCTGTGCACTGTATGCATCTTGCTGGTTTGATATAGGGATTCCATTCATATTTAATTAACTCAAAATCATATATACTTATTTGCAATTGATGGCAGATTTATAATGAACAAATTATAGATCTCCTAGAGCCAAATCGAAAAAATCTTCAAGTAAGTAACCTTGAAACAATCTAATCTGTTTAATTCTACTTGGATATAAATTATAATACTGTCAACTTGAATATACAAGGGTACTTTGTGAACAGATCAGGGAAGACACAAAGACCGGTGTGTATGTGGAGAATCTCATAGAGGAGTATGTTTCAAGTGTAGCTGATGTAAAACAGCTTGCTCTCCGTGTACGTGAATTTGATTTCCTTGGCCCTTTCTGGGGATGCATCTCAAAATAGAAAAACAATTATTACAGAAGTCTATATTTACAAAATAATGCATGAGAACATAGAAGGATACTAATAGATAGCAGAATGAGAAAGTATTTGGAGATGAGTTCCTTCTCCCTTTATTTGGATGCCTTTATGTATCAACATTAAAATATCCATTTTAAAATTCTCTACTAGTTTGATTACAAATCAGGTATTTACAAAACATGGTATGATAAGAAGCCTACTAATACTGAACGCAATAAAGCAAGGAAATATATTGTGGAGTATGCTAAATATGATGTTGTAAATGTTGTTTCATTTGCACCAGTTAATACTTCTATCGAAGTTGATTCTCAGACTGATTTTGTTGATAAATACAGGGTCTTGCAAACATGAGGGTGGGTTCAACAAGTATGAATGCTGAGAGCTCTCGTTCTCATAGTGTGTTCACCTGTGTACTAGAATCTCGTTGCAAGGTAATATTTAAGTTTTCAAGCCTTACATGACTGGAAATTTGAAACCAACAAACCATCTATATGTGAGCCCATGTGTGAAACAAGAACAAAACAAAAGAATAGAATTTATATTGGTAGATAGGGGTATATTCGGTTCTGCATTCTGAATACATTTAGATGTATCCAACCATGGACAGGCAAGCATCGATGTCAAAACTCTGTATGGCTTGAATAGAGAAAATGTTAGCGCTTCAACTAAAATTGAGCCAAACAATGATTTGTACCCTTCAACGATAGATTTGGCGGTAGAAAGTAAAGAACTCAATAATGAACTATCAACAGTAAGAGATGTGGATATGGGAAAAAATCAAACAGGGGCCAATTTAAGTTTTCAAATTTGAGACGTTGTCCATTTTGAGGATTGTGAAACAGTTGAGATCCAAGCAGATAGTAAATCTTCTCTTCAGGCTTCTAAAGAAATATCTCCACTGACACCCAACATGGAGCATTGTGAATCCAGAAAGGTGGGCTCTGGAGCTTCTGATGTTGAACAGGTCCCAATGAAATTGGCTATCTCAAAAATACATTCAAGTGATACAACTGCTCAAGAAGTACTTATAGATGACATTGAATCTCATCCACATAATAGTTTATCTACTTGTGATATGGATATTAAGGATGACATGCCATCAACCAAAAGTTTGGGAAATTCATGTGATAATAATACAGGGCCTGCATGTGATGCCACTGTCAGTGAAAATGGTAGTCTTCATAATATACCAAATACTTTGTCTCCCACTTTAATTATTGTCCCATCCTCTTCATCTCCCATTCTTCAGAGTCCACCACTCAGTGTCTCGCCTCTGATTCAAGAGGGTAGGAAGAGTGTGAACAAATCATTTTGCAAGTCAACATTATCTCCTTCAGATGAAAATAGAAACTCTAGGCAGGGTTCAGAGATGTTGAACTTATCCTTTGTGCAGTCTGTAAGGAAGAGTACCCATCCTCTATCCAACAAAAGTGGCAATTCAAGAACAGATAGACTGGCTGCTAGTCTCCAACGCGGCCTTCATGTTTTTGATATCCACCAACAAAGTTCAGCTGTAAGAAAATCTTCTGCAAGATTCTCTTTCCAAACTTTAAACCTGAAGATGCCAACTCATATTCTTAACAAAGTTGATAAAAGTGTACAGACCTCTCCAAAGAAGGAATCCTCTGCAGCAACATCTCTAATTTCAGAGATGCATGCATCTTGTGGAAGACTTGATATTGTTGAGGCAAATTCCTTCAAGGACATAGAAGACATGCAAGATAAGTCCCAATGGCAGTTAATGCCTCTTGAAAAAACAAGAAGTTCAAAAGGACCTAGGCATGAACTTAGTCAAGTAAGTATCTACCTTGTGTAATTTGAAGATTTTTTTTTTAAAAATTGGCCGAAAAACTGATTTCATGTGATTTGATTATTTATCTTATATTTGGTGAATCAGGCAGTGGAAGGAGTTTTAGCTGGGTCCATAAGAAGAGAAATGGTCCTAGAAGAGGTTTGCAGCAAGCAAGTCATGGAAATTGAGCACCTTAACTGCTTGGTATATCTTTTCTGACAGAACAAAATTCTTATTGACTTTGAAACAGGGATTACAGGGAATTTCATAGCTCTATAACTCACTCCTGCCTGTCATGAAGCTACAAATTAACTGCTAATATGTTCAAATTTCTGGTATTCTTGGATTTTGTGCCATTCTTTGTACTTCAAAGTTTACAAATATATTACTAACAAAAGAGAAATATTGCTTTAAAGTTTACACATATAAACTGTAAGTATATGCTGAAAATTTCTAGAATTTTAGGCTTAGTTATACTCAGAATCTGGTGGCTCATGCATGCTTTTATGCTGCTATCCTTGTGTGTGAAACACAAGTTGGCTTGAGTATTTTTTCAAGTTTTCCCTGTTTGTTGTGAACTTCAGTCTAGTCATGGTTGCCAGACTGCCATTTTCCATATGAAACATCTCCATTTGAAATTTTTATTCATCCAACTGAAGCAAGCTGATCCTAGGAAGGATAGGTGATTTTACTAGTCCTTGCATCTATATTTGTGGTGCTCCTTCTGGAACTGGCAGTACTTCATTTGCCAATTTATTGCCTTCCCTGTTATATTCTCTCTAGATATGCCATATTTATGTTTTGATTCTGATGTACCTACCGGCCCCTTTGACCTATTTTTGTACATTAATAAAATTATCTTATCTCATCTTATATGCAAACTAATCCAACAGAGATACTATGTGGATTAACATCTTCAGCTGAGGATGATTTTTGGAGTAAGGCTTCCCAGTGCCACTATTAACTATAGATCCCCAAAATGTAGCCGCCCAGTGCCACTATTAACTATGGATCCCCAAATCATGTGATTTGGTCTACTGTGAAGTTCACTAGGCATTCAACTGCTTGGAGAATTGCCAAGTATTCTACCATACTGTTTGCTACTGTGGCTCCTAAATTCCAAGAGAATTTGCTGGCTATGACTCCTTTTGAGTCAAAGATTAGACCACCAGATCCTGCAGGATGAGGATTTCCTTTTAATTCATCAAAGAAGAGAACAGAGATTTGTTGGGAGATTATCCAGTCTTTCATGCTTTTCTCAGAGAGATTAAGATGAAATAAACGTTTTTTTGACAATAATTTTTGCTTCTCAGATTCTGTTGTCCATCCTGCTAGCTGCCAGGTATTGAACCACTATTTCTCTTTGGTATTGAGCCTCTCTATATCCTTTGTTCCCTGCTAATCTGTCATAATTGATTCTCTGATTATGGCAACAGATATAATTTAACTACTCAACATTTCTCTCTTTATTATTGTAAATGAGATTGTTTCTGTTCATCCATTCTTACCACAAAGCAAAACTAGGGATTAGGGGCAATATGGATTTGATTAAAGTCTTTCTTTTCATGACTCTAGGGTAGCTCTTATACCAGCCAGCAAGGATTTGGTCCCAGCTGGATGGTCTATGAGATAGAAGGATATTTATTTAAGAGATAATAAGCTTCCAGAATCCATGGTGAGATCACTAAGGGGCAGTCAAGTGAAAGATGGGTCATGGTTACCTCACCATCTTTAAAAATGAACTCACCAGGATGGACAAAGAATACCTTTTTAAACAATTTTCCAGTAATTAGCAGCTTGGCTTTGGAGTTGGGAATGGGAGCAAGATCTTGTACTATATAATGGAAGCACATGGGATCCCCAGGAGTAGACTGCTTCAAAATAGTAACGTACCCTTGCTTTACAGTGTATTGTCCTGTTGTGTTTTCCAAACCTCCATGTTCTTCTGAAAGAGTTTTGGGATGAACCTTTCAGGGTTAGTTTCATTTCCTTCCAGTGCTTTATCAAATTAAGAGGAAGATTTGAAGGCTACTTCCTTCCTCTCCAAACCGGTTTCTAATCTTCACTCCAAAGAGAAATATCAGCAAGAGTGTGAACACCATTATTTTCTGCCCCTCCTCTTAGGGGACATAATGGAGTCCTTGTCCTATATAATGAAAACACATGGGATACCCAGGAGTAGATTGCTTCAAAATAGTAACATACCCTTGCTTTACAGTGTATTGTCCTGTTGTGTTTTCCAAACCTCCATGTTCTTCTTAAAGCGGTTTGGGCTGAACCTTTGAGGGTTAGGGTCATTTACTTCCAGTGCTTTATTAAATGAAGGGGAATATTTGAAGGCTACTTCCTTCCTCTCCAAACTGGTTTCTCATCTTCACTCCAAAGAGAAATATCAGCAAGAGCGTGAACACCATTATTTTATGCCCCTCCGCTTAGTGGACATAATGGAGTTCCTCCATATTTTGTTTGTTTTCTCATTCATGGGTGACCTGAAAGAGTGAATCTTGATAAGGGTGAATGCCCTTAGGATTGTCTTACAGGTTTAGGAACATCCATAGGGGAGGGTCTTGCAAAACGATCCTATTTCTTTCTGCCTCTTTAAAATATATTTTCCAGCGTAATTCCTTCCACCATGCTGTTTTTCCAGAAACCTGATTTCCATAAGACTTTAGCTCCAATAACAATGTTGGATAGGAAAGAATCTCTTATCCCAGGATCTTGGCTCGATATGGAGTATTTTATCCCAAAACCCCAACTAGATATGGAAGTTTTTCTTTTTCCCAAGCCATCAATGATCAAGGTGATTTTTTCCCTTTGTTTCCTCCCTTATATCAACAGAAGAAATATGATTAGTTTCCCCATTTCAAGTAACACTTCTTGTGGAGACATGAGAGTGTAGAAACATGATAGCATTGATTTTACGAGTACCATTTGTACATTAGGGCTTAGCTGTTGGGTCTCTTGAATGTTGAATTTTCCTTCTAAACTTTTCTAAAACTGGAGGCTAGTCCTTGAAAGGTAACCTTTCTCTACAGCAATTGAAATTCCAGGTTATGCAATTACTCCCCATTTAGCTTCATAACTGAATTAAAGGATTGTTGATATCCTGCTTTAATTTATAGCCATCGACATCAATGCCAAGTTTTTTGGATTTCATACTAGTTTTCCTTTGGAGACCACGAGGAAAAGGTCTAGAAACTTTTTAAATATTTTTTCCATGATTGTAGATAGTGTCATCAACAAACTGTTTGTTTGTTTGAACTATAGCTTCCTCTTATCACAATGAGGCCAAGGAGCCCAAATATATTCCACCAATGAGGACATAGTGCCTGTAACTTCATGAGCAGCTGATAGTAAAGTATTTCTTTTTACCATATAAGATAAGTTGTGCACGGTTTAAATGTCTTAGAAACCTCTCTTAGGCATTTCATTTGGTATCAGAGCCAGCGAGGTGTAAATACTATGGACCTTTGGTTGAAATTTGACAACTGGATGACAAATTTGGTTGGTGTTGGTTGTCAAAGATAGATGAAATCTCCGTGGATGAAATACTATGGACCTTTGGATGTCCATACTTTGGAACCTCTGTGGAGAATGTTGTCAGAGATAAGTTTTTATAGTTATGGAGACATGAAGAGACAGGGAAGATATCTGAAGGACTTTACTCACTTTGCACAACAAAAACATATCCCACAGCATGTGTGAAGCATTGACTGGCACGTGACCACCAATTTATATGGTTGAAAAAGATGAGTATTATTTCTGTGTTACACTCCAATGTTTAGTAGACTTAAATATTTGAATAAGGGTCCCTTTATATATTAGTGACATGTGACCATTGACCAAACCAGCTTAACATTTAGATGTTGAGGTTATGGGTCGTTGTTTAAAGTTTAAACCATGGTAATGAAGATGTGCGAGATAAATTGTAATGAAGCATGAGATAAAGATGTGCGAGATGTATGTATGCATGTGAGGGGGGTATACTAATTATGTAAGTATTATGACCTACTTCCACATGGAATTGGTCTTATGGCATTTCTATATTTTAAAAAAAAAATAGTTATAGCCATGGATACAGCGACGGCAATTTTTTTAAAAATTTCACAGCCGTGGATATAGCGACGGCTCGGCGTGGATACATCGACGGCTCGGCGTGGATATAGAGACGGACAGGCGTGGATACAGAGATGGCCAGGCGTGGATACAGAGACAGCCAAGCGTGGATACAGAGACGGCTAGGCGTGGATATAGCGACGACTTAGACATCTAACAAAATATAGAACATTGTCTCTCTTGCGACGCAAATTAGGGGTCGTCTCTATTGGGACGGAATTGTTTCCACGGGAAAAAAAACACTTAGACGTGGCAATATCCACGCTTTTCTATGGATATTGCCACATTTTGCTGTGGCAAAATTGATCACTTGTACTAGTGTGACCTGTGCATTCCCACATTCACTTGGTCAATTTAGTATGGATTGGGATGAATTGACCATTTTATTACCGATCCATTCAGTCATACCCTGATTTGCTTGGTTCGGTACCAAACTTGTCACTCCAATCATTTCAAAGGCTGAGTTAGCTCGGTTGGGGGTCAACTCGGTTGACTCAGCCACCTCGGTAGAAAAACACTTGATTAAATCTGCAAGTATTATTGTTGAAAAGGGGTTAAGACAGTAAAAGGAAAAGGCAATGTTAGGAAAAGGAAATGCAAGCAATAATAAGTGAGAATGGAGAATTGTATGTAACTAAAAGATGGGCATACATAAGATTTCTTAGGGCATACATAAATTTTTGCATACAATCCCATTAGTATCATAAATTATGGGAAAGATCAGAAAAACATCCCTACACAAATATTAACCGATAAGTATGGTTTTGGTGTTTCATTTGGAGAATAAAATCCTATAACAATAGTTGTTATTATGAACCTTAAAGGGTCCTAGATGAGATCTGTGCACTTTTAGGAAGTTCAAATTTCAAGCAAAAGAAGCCAATAAAAATATCCTAATACTATTGTGGAAATTTATATAATATAAAATAACATATAATAAAAATAAAATACATATAATATAAAATAACAATAAAATACATATAATATATAATAAAAAATGACAAGTGTATTTGGACATTGTCGCAACTCGTTTCGTTTTGGACAGTTCAGTTCAATTTGGATGTTTTTGTGAATTTGGGAGTAGGTCTGGTAGACATGGTAGACAACTCTGTTGACCCATGGCAGCAAGAGCTCAACATCTTCTCCTCACCGGAAATTACAGGTATACCGTCCCCGGACATAGTGCAGAACACGCTGGAAAATTAGACAGCTGGAACCAAGAGTAGGGTTTCAGTTTCTCCGCCAAATGAAGAGCTGCTAGGTGTCTTCACAGAACGACCATTAAACTCGACCTTAGGAGGAGGCCCGTACTCATTATTCCACTCCATCCAACCTCCTAGTTTGACTAAATAAACTATTTCGATAATTTTACCTACATCTTCTTTGATGGGGCTTCAGCCAATCAAATTGGAGGTACAGGTGTCCGTCTTTTGATCACCCAAGACCACTATTTTTTCTTCAAATTGGGTGTTGGTCTGAGTACAAACACCATATTTTAACTACTTTCTTTATGGACTCTCCTTTAT
The DNA here is from genome assembly GCA_001517045.1 of Pseudotsuga menziesii. Lineage (NCBI taxonomy): Eukaryota > Viridiplantae > Streptophyta > Pinopsida > Pinales > Pinaceae > Pseudotsuga > Pseudotsuga menziesii. Next base: position 143,702 of record LPNX011086359.1, on the reverse strand, counting down.
TGTGCTAAATCCATGGTCCTTCCCACTCTACACATTCATGGTGACTCCATAGTCATCATTAATTGGTTCAATAGAATATCATAACTAACTTTACTTGCACTTGATGGTTGGTGTCAACGTATCTATGATATGGAACCTTACTTCATCCAGCTAAAAGCAGTTCACATATTCAGAGAACAAAATACTAAGGCTGATAGCTTATCCAAAGAAGCATTAACCTTGGCCTTAGGCCATTTTCAATTTACTGAATTCATTGATCGTGAATGTACTGGTCAGGGTACTTTCCAGCTTTTCTAGCCCTTAGCACTTGAGTCTTTTATGTGTTGTTTCTATTGACATCCTTTGGATGATTGAAATGGATGATCCCCTCATATTACTGATCTCTCTTATTTATTGCTTCTTTGGATTAGCTACTTCAGTATTAGACTTGAATTCTCAGTCTGTTGAAGGTTAGTGATGTGGATGTAGTCAATATTCCTAGATTAGAGGTGTTACCTTTGAATGTTTGTCGAGTATTCCTGTGAAGTTGATCAATTGTATTCCTTAGGGTTGCCTTAGGGTTGAAAATTAGTATGGGAAAACAAGTTAGCGTTGCCTTAGGGTTGAAAATTAGTATGGGAAAACAAGTTAGCGTTGCCTTAGGGTTGAAAATTAATATGGGAAAACAAGCATCATCAAGACAAGCTAAAAGGAATAAATCATCAAATATGACATACTAATATAAATGTATTTAACATTCCAAGTAGCCAGATCTAGAAATGTATGCTCTTCACCACCACTGGGAAATATGCCTCTGAAGTGCTAGCTTATGCACTTCAGAGTATCACAGAGGTTCAAACATTCACTCTAAAACTAAAATCATCTACAACATCACAAAATCATTCATGGGAAAACTAAAAACAACTTAAAGGAGATATGTAACCTCCAGTTTTTGTGTAGACATATATTGGCATAAATTGCAGTGTTATATGTGATGCATATGCATAACATATCGTCTCAAGCTTGACAACATTGAAAGGCTAAAGTACAATGGCCACAAGCATACATTTGAAGCTTATGAAGCCTACCCAATTCATGTTAGCAAAAGGAAATGCAAGCAATAAGTTAGAATGGAGACTTGTATGTAACCAAAAGAGGGGCATACATTAGAATTTTTAGGGCTAACAAATTCCCACACCTATTAACCAAACTCATTCTTGAAAAGATTTTTATTTGACAAGTTATTGGCTTACAAGTCTTTCAAAGTTTTTTTTCTTATAAGTCTTTCAACGTTTTTTTGCTGATATTTTGATATGCTTATGCCAAAAAAAAATTTGCCCACGGTGTAGGTAGAACCAAACAGGTATTTTTCAGACCTGTCTTAGCGAAGGGAGTTTAAGAAGGCTAGAGGAAAGTGAGACATCCAGTAGGTCTACATGGGCTAGATCAACTAGATGTCAGAAGATCAGAAGAAAATTCGACAAACGCATGAATTTTTTTCTCCAAGGAGGGGGGTCATGTTCCTATGATGATGAGATAGTGGGAGACATCGACGTGTCCTTAAGGTACCAACACCTAGTGAAACAATGGGTGCCTAGAAATCTTCCTAAATTAAACACTGATTTTTGTGTGAATGAGAGGATATATAGAATTGCACTGTCCTCATTGGATGGATTGGGCTTGTTTTGCATGGACGACATAAAGGTTGGATACGGTAGATGTACATAATTGATGGAGTATGTTGGACCCTGTTACAACTACAGTGATTGGATGCACCTGGTCCAATATACATGAAGTATGCGTAGATATGGGTTGTCAGCAAATTATATACAACTAAAAGACAGAGCTCAAAATAAAGGAGCAACCATGTACATGGACGGAAGGCCAAAAAAAATCGGTAATATTGCGGGGTTTATAAACAGTACACAACCAAGGTCAACATTAAAGCAACCCAACTGCATATTCGAGTCACGTGAATGGAATTGTGTCTTTGTATATGCAATTAAATCAATAGCTGGTGGCGAAGAACTGCTTATTGATTACAATTTGAACCATGTAGATACAAACAATGTTAGTATGGTTGTGGTACAACAAACAATTTATAAGTCCTTTTATTAATTATTTTAACGTCTATAGGAATTTTTGTTAGCATATAATTGAAATTATCTAATTAATTTCATGTTTCCTTATGTAACTTTTAGTATGTTTTTTATGTAGGGTTCTCTCAGGGGCACCTCCATCTCTGTAGATGTTTGTCGACCCGAGTCAAGGTAGCAGGTATACATCGATATTGCCAATGTAATATTAAATTTTACGATGGACATACAGATAAATTGTTATGTATTTTCATTAGTATATTAGGTTCGTTTATATAATATTATCGATTTTCCATGCAAAGTGTTGATCAGGGAAGCCAACCGGCTATTGATCAGCCGACTACAGCATCAGGGAAACAACCAAACATTAATGTAATTCTCTATTTCAAATACTTTAAAATCGTAAACATGTCTATCGTGATGCATTATGTTTATTTTGTTATGTATTCTTTCGTTTTTATGGTTGCGTTCATGATGGTAATGTTGTCTACCTTTTTTGCAGATTGACCGAGGAAACTCCCCAGCTGTTGATCAGATGACTGGAGACTCGAGGCAACCATTTAACCTAAATGTAATTCCACATTCTAAATACTTCAAAAATGTACACATATAAAACATGTAGTATCGTGTTTATTTTTGTTTTTGTTCTGTATTTGTTAGCTTATACATATTGCGTTCATTGTGATAATGTTCGCTACTTTTTTTGCAGGTGGCTGATTGAGGTAAATCCCCATCTGTTGATCAGACCACACCCTCGGCTAAGCATCAGGTAACCCTAGATGTAATCCCTAATATAATTATTTGCGTGCACTATATTTTCAAAGACTAAGAAATTTTTTTAATATTCCAATTGCACACAGGGGATTTGGTTTATGAAATGATTTCTCAAAACTCTTTACAAAATGAGGTCTCTCGGTTGGTGAGAGATAGTGAAATTAGAGAGTTTGCAAACCCGTTGAGGGTGCTACAAAGGACAAGGGAAAAAAAATGAGGAATTGGTTCATCTGACATTGGCAGTTCCACTAACAGAAGGGCTCGAACAAAGGCTTCAATTGTTGTTATAGCAACGTAAACAACTGGACATAGGTTATCGAATAAAAATGTAAATTCATTTATAAAAACTTTATAATATTTGATTTTATATGTTGTTGAACTTATAATACAATGGGTTTAATTTACAGTGTGCTATGGATATTATCAGTGGTGGTCAAGGCAATGTTGGTCCCAGTGACCAAACCACTCCATGTACACCACATACTGCTCCCATATTGTCCACTGAACAATCGGCAACACGCTCTATGACACCGCTGAGGGTAGCAGAGGGTGAAGCTGATGGTGCCCCACCCACAACAGATGTTGTAGAAGAAGGGGTGGATGTAGGGCTAGATATCGATGTGGAAGCATTTCCTAGATCTTCTCGTGTGACTAGCACTGGTTTTAAAGTGTACATTTTTTATGAATGAAGAACTGCTTCCAATAAAGATAGAGAGGATTCTAGGTCATTATAGATTGTTCAATTTATTTTTTATAATTTGTGTCTAATATACCGATAATATTTTCTAATGTTCACTAATGATGGCAATAATTTTTTGTAGGAAACGATATATTTTATAAACATCTATATGATTTGGCCTTGGAGACCTTCAGGCCCACCATCCGCACAATGTGGAACAAGTAGCCAAAATCTTTAAAGGATGATCTGACTAATCACTTGGTTAGTCTGTTCGGAAAAGATACATTTGATACATCGAAGGTACTACAGAAGGCTGGAAAACATCTAAAGATTGTCTGAGACCAATATAGGGTTCACCTAGAAAAGAGCCCTAGGGATGAGCGCCCTCCAATGATTCCATCTATGGAGTGGAAAGCCCTGGTGGAAGATGGAAAAGAAAAGGGCCTGAGAAAATCAGGAAAGATACCACTAGGTGGAACAGGGAGGTATGCAATTCATTCCAAAATGTAGTGGTAGGCCTTATTATTACTAGTTTTTATATCAATTTTGGTACATAGAATAATTTTTTTATAAACTTATTTAGGATCTTGGACACATCTAAGTCCACAAAGGCAAGAATTGAAAAAATTGGCCAACACAAGCTTGGGCCTGGTGGTTACTCCAACTTGGTGGCCCGATATGTAACTATTGCAAAACCTGAATCTGCATCTAAATATCATATAGATTATTATTTTTGTTTTGTTCTAACAAAAGGCTTTAAAATTAATGACATCTTGCAAATATGAAGGCCGACTGGTTCAAAGAATTTCCCAGTGCGAATTATATGAATCTTGGCTTCGAACATGGCTTTGACGTCATTGTTGAACGCCGGAGAAGCTTGTCTGTGAATACTGCACGATTTTCTGCTGATCCATCTGGTGCCCTGGTATGTGAAAAATGTATATTTTAATGATAATTTATTAATGCTCATGCAATTTTTTCCTTATAAATAAACTAACGTAAATTATTTATTCCTTTTTGTGCAAGAAAGTAACGATCCCGTTCATGTCGAGGATGAAGTACATGACCAGCCAAATGAAGATCATGCTTCTCATCCTGGTAATGAATTTATTAATGTGCTATTGTTTTTTATATACCATTGCAGATGATGAACATTAATTCTAATTCTACACAATTCAACTACAGAGCATATAGCTACAGATCATAACACGGACCAGGTTGGGCCAGTACGAGATAATGTTGAACATGTTGATGTGCACATGGCAGGTAAAAACGCACATTCATAATGTTTTTTTAAGGAATTACTCGTATTTATCAAAATATAAATATATTAATGAAATATTTTGACATTATTGCATAAATTCATCGCCCCTCACCTGAAGTTCAACCTTCTGAGCAGACTAGTAGGGATACTGATGATCAGATTCTCGAAGATGTGACTCTAACTAAATATTTAAAGAGAAGAAAAGTAAAAAGGAAGTGACTAAACAAATTTTCAGTAATTCTTATTTATTAAAAAAAAATTAATGCTTTTTCCTCTGTTTTATGAATGAATGCTTTTATATAAAAAAAAATTAATGATTTTTCCTCTATTTACTAAATTGTTCACTGATATTTTTTTTCTGCCATTTACTAAATTAATGTTTTAATGAATGGTTTTTTCAGCTGTTGAATGATTGAATGGTTTAATGAATGTTATAAAGAATGATTTAATGAAAGCATTTTTCAACTATTGAGTGAAATAATTTGCATTGTAGATGCATTGTTATTTCAATTGTGAAATAGTGAAATAAATTATTATTTGCAAGTATAGGCATTGGGTTTGGGGAGTTGAGAGTGATGTGAGGGGGGGGGGCATAAGAGCTTCCACCTTCACATGGTTGGTCCTGTTTAGTAGAGAATATTAAATTATTCTCAAAACAGAGAGGAGCTCAATGAATGGTAAGGAAGAATACATTAAAAAACATATATTTCTATATTTTTACTGTGTAATTTTCACTATTGCTATTTGACTCCTCCCTTGGAACTTGTTGCAGATAGCGTTGAGAAACATTTCCATAGTTAAGAGGCAAGAAATGGAGTTTTGATTAGATCGATGGCCTTCTATACATAGTATTTTTGGTTATCCATGTTTTATCAGGTGATATATTCTTACTAATTATAATTTTTTGCTTACATAATTTATGTTAGATCATTATATTTTAAATTCCTTGATTAGATTAAGCAATTGAGTGTCATTTAGTGTTGCTTGAGGAATTTAAAGAACTCAGTTACTTAAATTGAATTAGTAAATGATAGATGTTATATAACATGTTTATATAAATGGTTTGGCATGATAGCTTTGGAGATAGATTGTTTGAATACTTGGTCAATTGTAGCAGGCTGCATTTATTTTCGCAACACATTCATGTCTTAATTTTATGTTTTCAAGATGATTTTGAACAAAGAATGGATTGTTTCTACATCATAAGTACACATTCAATGTTTTCAAGATGCTTTTGAACAAATAATGGCTTGTCTCTACATCATAAGTCCACATTCAACAGCCTTTGTAGCAAGATTTTTTATATACCGAAAAACTAACATTCATTCTTTACTTGTTTATGGAATTTGCAATCTTGTAGATGCAAGATGTGGACAATGGTACACTATTAAAGTGGACTCTTCAAAGGTTACCTTAGAAAATAGAGTAGATATTCTTCAACGAGCTGAAGTTCATGTGTGTGCTTTTGATATAGAGACAACCAAGCTTCATTTCAAGTTCCCTGATGCAGAATATGACATGATAATGATGATTTCACAGTGGATGGGCAAGGCCATCTTATTAAAAATCGAGAGGTAAAAACACTTGGCATTGTTTTATGCCCATTGGTTAGCCTATCCTTTGTTTTGGGATTTCTTTCAGCTATGTTTTGGGATTTTTATTGTTTGCAGATTGATGTAGCATTGATTGTTATGAACATCGTTGCTCTTCTTTAGTTTTCCAATTCCTTTTTGTTTGCTTCCTGAGTGTGTAGGGGTGGGGCATTGAAGACTTGGAGTACACTCCAAAACCATAATTTGAAGGAAATTCAAAGTAGAAAATGTGCCAAATGAGGTATATCTGCCATTTACTGTTTACCCTAAGACTATAATTCTGAAAACAAGTATTGGTCCCCTGGAAGTTTGCTAGACTATTCTACTGTACTATTCTACTGGTTGTTTGGAATTTCCAAGAGTGAAGTTAAATATCTACTGTACATTATTAGTAATGATTTAAGGTAACATACTTTGTTGTCTCTTTGTCTCTTTTTTATATGAAGTGGTCATGTATTTGTAGGGTTCAATCTTATTCTATATCCCTTCCTTGAGCAAAGCTAGACTATTCTAAAAGTATTGAATGCCTCTTGTTCAACAAGTTTATTTCTGTTATTTTTTTTATTATTTTAGTTGTTTCCTTTGGTCCCCTCTGTTTAGAGACTCTATAGGTTCAGTGTCCTCCATCATCACTTATTAAGATTGGGGATGTAAAGCACTCTTTGCATGAGAGCTCTTTCTTATACAGGGATAAACTTATGCAGATACTTATACAATTAGCACAATGCATATGAAGGATAAACACAATTCTTTAGATCCATTTCATCTTAATCATGTTATAAAATACCACCATTTAGAACTTTAGTCAGCTCAAAATGGAGTTCAGGGACACAGATAATGTATGGGGACTACTTCATTCCACTTTCCAACTAATAGTCTCACCTAGAGAAGCACTGCATTGTGTTCAACTAGGAAAACTTGATTGCAAGCAACCTTTCTCTGACTTTCTTGAAATCCATGTCACATAGGCCATTTCTAAGTGGGTAAGTTGGAACATGCGGGCATGGGATTACATGACCTTTGTACATGTGGTTCACACTACTGTGAAGTTGTGTTGTAATCACCTACCCTTAGCATATGTAATGTCTCTAGTTAAGGAACATTCTCTCAAAGTGTTCATGGATTGGTTAGATTAGACTTTGTCTTGTTAAGTAGTCCACTTGTAGACTTAGTACAGGGTTTTCTTGTAATTACTCTCTTCCTTATTCCATAAATAGAAAGGAGGGTGCTTCTCTTCAGGATATTGGGTTTTCTATTTTGCGAAAAGTAAAGTTAAGTGTAAAGTACTTGTGATAACTATATGTGCAAGGATGAAATATATACTTGACACAGAATCCTCTAGTTTGCTACCAGGCTTCCTTCAATAGTCAAATTCTAGGATGAAACCATGTGGCTGTAAGTGAAATCTTTGGATTTTTTTTTTACAATCCATCAACAGGCGTCGCTTTTTTGACGTTATTTCAACACTCCGGTCAACCCATTCGACAGTCATGCCATGACTCCGATGCTTCCTCCCATCAGACGACCACCTGTTAAAGTGTCGAACGGCGTCGAAAGACCAAATATTCTAGTGTTGGTGTGTGTTGGAGTACCGAAACTGTCTAAATTAAAAACCGTCAAAAACGCCATTTCTTGGACACTTTTGTCCGCTGGATTGCCAATGCTTCAGGGGTGGGAGGACGTTGGATTTCCGACGGTTTATGCAATTTTGGTTGGCACTTCGAAAGGAATAATGGTTGAATATATGACACAATGGTCTGTCGAAGCTTGATGTCATTTGAGCCCTGGTTGTTCGGGGTAAAATGAAACATCCCTTTAGCCACATGGAATCAAAGTTTGTCTTTGGTGTCTGCCATTCCCATTTTTGACCAAGTTTCAAGTGTATCTTTATAGGTTTACTTCCATTCATACATAAATGTAAAACCATCCTTACTTAGATCTCTAGAACTATAGCTCAATTCGATATAAAATTGATTCCCTCTCCCTTATGGTCGAGCAGCTCCGCCCCTCTCCCTTATGGTTGAGCAACTCCACCCCTCAATCTAGCTCCTATGAGTAAGTAGCACAAATTCTGCCAACTACGATCTATAGTTAAAGAATTTAGCATAGTGAAGCGAAGGTTATCCCTAAACTATCCCTTTCTCAACCTTCTATTTCCTTACTTGATCTTATAAAGTGACTCGCACTCAGATTCGACCATTATTAGTCAACAGTCAGAGATCCAACATTACGCCACCGATGGCAAAAAAAAAGTGTATGTGTTGAATACCCGACAGGTTAGTGTCGAATTTCAGACATGGTAGCCATTGGATTTTGTCCTCAAATTCTGTAGTGACTTCTCATTACTGGTGATTGGTATTTCTTTTAGTCGACTAGAATCCTCTCCACTTTATTCTGACATATGACAAGCTACCCCCCCATATCCTACCCGATGCTTTAGAAAGCCCAGATAGTTCTATCTACTTGCTTAGGAAGTATTCCCACTCCCCTTCTGCAATGAATTTTTCCCACCTCTTTTTCTTTTCCACCCAATTAGGGTTTAATGGTAGTCCATGAAGTGATGGACGGGGTTCGACAATATGACCCAATCCCTTCTTGATCAAGAATTTAAACAACATGGTCGGTAAGGAACACAAAAATTGCTTGGTGAGGTCTGTGTAGAATTTCTTCTTGATGGTTTCCACCGAAGCTCTATCTTCTACTGCTTGCTCCTCACAGAATTCGTCGATGATCTTTTTGAACCACTCCAACAAGTTTGTTCTTCCCCTCTGAATTAGTTTTTCTAGTAACTATTGATCTTTAGTCCCTTCTGGCTTTTTCATCCAGGAGTTTCTTCAGAAGTTGGGGCACTGATTCTACAAAATTCTCATGTGGCTCTGTAAAGAATCTTTCTTTTGCTTGTGCGGTCGTCAATCTGTTTCTTCGTGCATAATTCTGTAAATAATTTTCTACTTTACGCTCCCACCAGTCCTTAATCTCCTATTCTGATATCATCTGCTTGCATACCTCTCAGACATGTACTACCAGCAATGAAACCAATGTTGTAATCTCACATATCAAATAAGGTTACCAATAATACATACTAAAACATACATACATAACAGAGACAAGAGATAAGAACAAGTAGATAGAATACAGATTATATTAGCATGAGAGGGTCCATACAATATAGAGAACTGAACCAAGTTCTCATCTAGCTCAACAGCCTAATATATATGATTTACAAATAGTTACAAAATAACTACATGTTGGTTCGGTGAACCGACATGACCTTAGGTGGCCGACCTAATCTCTAGTTTAGTCAGCTGATCGACTTAGTCAGCTATCGTTCAAGTTGGCATACCGACTTGCTCCTCTAACAAATATTTATGCTAGATTATGTATAACAAATTATTATAGAGCATGCTTGTCTTGTTTGTTGTTGTTGAGAGAAAATTGCTAATGCAAGCGTGAATTGGAAAAGCTCAACGAGGATCTACTTCAACCTTCCAGAACAAGGTACGATTCGGTATCCCTTAATGTTAAATGTTTGGTTTCTCTTGTATATTGGGAAATATTTATTTCTAGTGTGAAAGTTGTCTACTGTGGTACACCCCAATCCATAGGAAGTTTCTCTCTGTAACAATAGGGACCTTGAAAACTGCCGCAGAAGTGGCTAGGGAATCAACTGTGCAATTTTGCAATCTGGGGATCAGATTGAAATTACATTCTTCGAAGCATTCTATGAGGTCCTGGGAAACATTTCTGTAGCTTATCATCCTAGGATGTCTAGCCTGATACTCACCTGTTATTTGTTTAAAGACCATCTCAGAATCTCCATGCACCATTACCCTCTTAACATAAAAATCCTTCAGGATATGAATGGCTAACACCAGAGCCTCATACTTTGCCTCATTATTTGTACAATCAAAAGAAAGTTTGTAGGAGTAGTTTAAATTTCTCCCTCCTGGGGGTCTCAGTCACCCTCCAACTCCTACCCCTTCTATGCATGTATTCCTGTCAAAGCTTACATACCACACCCCCTCTAGATCCTCCTGAGTAGGAATGAAGGAAATGTTCTACAAAGTGCAGCTATCTTCGTCTCCTTCAATAAAGAAAATGGCAGATCCCATATATATTTCCAGGGATTATATGGGGTGATTGTGTGGCCTCTTTGCACTGGTCAGCATGCATGCCAACATTTTCTCTCTAAATATCCTTCTCTGTAGCTCGAGGACAGATATAGTGGCATATGACATGTCCACTTGGATGGCACCTTTGAGTTTGGTTGCCCAATATCTTGACAACAACATTTCAAAATTCAAAGGGATGTCAACCACAACTACATCCATGACCAGGGTTTTGGCAGGGATTTGAGATAAAGAGATGACCAAGTCTTTGATCAAGCCTAGACACTTGACTTTATTGGAATCAAAAGAGAAGAGATCTTTGTAGTGTCTGGTATTTTCCAATCCCAGTTCATCCATGATTCTCCTAGGAATCAAATTGTGAGAGGCTCCTGAGTCAAGCATGACATTTTGTAGGATGGAATTATGGATGTTCATGCTAACATAGAAAGGGGGAACTTCTTCATCAGAAGGCTCATCTACATGTGGTCCAAATGGGATGGTGGGCCTGTCATCTTGAAGGTTTAGGGAGTTGTGAAACTAGAAGATGAATGATGATTTTGTTTTGAAGCAGTGGGAGACAGGTATGCAATGATAGACTGCTTTGGGACAACGATGTTTAATAGGGATAACTCAGAGGTAACTATGGGGAACTCTTGGTCAGACAAGTATCTAATATTCCCACCCAAAGACTTTGAGATCTCGGGTGACTAGGATGTATGGGAAAATTTGAAGGAGGAAGGGTCCAATATAGCTTCGGATAGGTTGGACTTAGACTTATTCCTAGGGAAAACTAGATCTAATTCTTGACCAAAATGTTCATATATATCATTAACAGAAACAACACTTTCAGTAGGGAAGGAAAGAGTTCTAGCTAACCTTTGCAGCCTATTTTCCCTTCGAACCAAACTTTCTAGATTGAATATTTCTTGAAATGACTCAAAAACAGGGTTGCTCCTCTTATTAGTTCTTTTGGTCGCCAATTTATCTAGTGGATTCTCCTTCTAAAGGTTTTGGATTGGAGTCGAAAAAACATATACAACCAATTTTGTGGTTAATACTGGCTTCTCAACCAGGTTGTAGAGCTAGGACATTGTCATTTTCCTAACGAGATAATAGTGATTATTCCCCGAAAATGGCTCCAAGGTGTTAGCGCCCTATAATTTTCCAATGGTTGTGGTAGGAACTCACAAGGGAAACCATTTCAACCAATATTTATACTGTATTCTAGCCAACACAGTCAGAGAGGGCTCTCTCTTTTTCATAGAAACATTCACATATACATTTGTCTTTAAACAAGCTTTCATAAGGCTAGATTTTTTATGGGAATAGGTTATTTGCAGATTTGCAGATGGTAAAACAAATAGATAAGAAGAGCCATTGGGAAATGGAGTCACAACATGAATCAATCAAGGGTATTACACTGAAAATGAGTGGGGATTTTCCTTTGTAATATGAGGAAAAGTAGGTGTCACATTTAGTCAAATATCTTTAAGTGGTGGTAGGTGAAAGAGAGAAAATACCAATCAAGCAATAGTCACCTATATATGGATGAATCTCTTGCACCACCTTTAGAAGCAACACCAATAAGGCCAATAAATGATACATAGCACCTAATATAGGGTTAATTCTATAACATTCACCATAAACACATCACAAATGCAGTATATGATATAAGGAGTTCTTAATAAAACGATCTCCTCATATACAACTAGAGAGAATTAGAAGAAAGTAATAGAAATGGACATGAAATGAACAGGAAACATGAACTGAATGTAGTACGATGTGATGGATATCAGAAGTGCAGAAGAATACTTTTCATTAACACTTCCAATAAAGTTTACAGAGATATAAAAACCAAGAGCGGAATGCTTTTGAATGAAAGTTCCAACCCTTTTTTCCTCTATCGAGGTTAAATTCATAGTGTTATGGGCTCTTGAGACCAAAATCAAAACATAGCCAAATTCAGTTACAAAATTGAGAATGAATCCTACATTATCATTTCAAATCCTAACAAACTCCTGAGTTGGAAGATTCACTATGATTTACATGTAAAACCAGAAATATGGGGTAATAGACACGTTGGCTAAAAAATGACGATGCGGCATCTGAGATGCAAGATCACTTGACTGAAAGTGGTGTTTTAGAACATATCTAATGGTTTTATTCTCCTAGTTGAAATCTATAGCATCAAATTTTCCCATTCTCCATCTCCATTTCGCACCTCCACTGCTCCTTTTTCTCCTCACACCTTTGGTTGTGCGAAACAAACCACATCCATAGATATATTCTATGGGGAATCTCGATCGTTCCATGATGCGGACCTCACATGATTTCATGATCCTTTCTCTTATTAACCTTCATGCATTTCCTCATTAAGAAATCGATTTGAGTCATTGATCAAATCCCTGCTAGATGCTCGACGTCGAGAGGTGCGGGGTCTACCAACATTTCGCAGGACCTTCTCTTGCTAACTTCCATGCATGTCTCCATTGTGACATTATCATTCACTGTTGATCAGCTCCCCTCCAGATCTCTATCGTCTAGAGGTGCGGGGTATACCAACATTTCTCGTCCCCCGACATGTTTTATCCTCCGTGCACATTTCAGCTTCAAAACACATCTCCACCATAGATCTAGCCCACTCAAGATTGTGGTCATTCAACTGTGCAGGTCCTATGATTTCACTGGCCTAACATGGCTTATCCTTCATGCAAGTTACTGCTACAAAATCCACTTTCACCATAGATATTCAACCTCTTTAGATCTCATCCGTTGAAACCTTAAGGATATAACAAATTTCATAATCCTCCATAACTTTTACAAACCTTGTGTCTTTTCTTAGTGAAATGTTCCTCAGCCATCGATCTACTTGATCTGTTCATCCGACGGTTGATCCTGCGCACCATTTAACCCTGCTTCTCCAATGTTAATCTTCTTGTAATAACCACACATCTTCTCTTTGACAGATATTTAACAACCATCGATCTGATCTTCTATGTATCTACATCATTCATATTCACCACCACATAACCTATAGAACCTCATTTATATCCTTCAAGGTCTTATGACAAGGAATTTTTTAGACCTTGTTCCTCCTTTTCATTGGACTACTGCCCTGCCAACCGTTTACATCTGCCAAATATCTTCAAGATTTAGCATTGGTGCTAACCATGTGCTAACATGACTCTTCCCCATAGGGATGTGCTGAGCATGATTGCAATTGTGTTGTAAATATGGGATAATTTCATCCCATGTCTGACGATGCTTGTGGTTGCAGATGTGAAGTAGTTGTACTACCAAGTAATTCACAACTTCCATCTGTCCATCTGTCTGCGGATGGAAATTTGTAGACAAAGAGAGTCGAGTGTTGAGTTGTTTCCAGAGAGTCTTCCAAAATATGTTGACAAATTTGGAATCTCTTTCAGAAATGATGGTCTTCAGAAGACCATAATATTTATAAACATGTCTGAAGAAGAGTTGAGCAGTATGTTGTGTTTTCATAGTCTTCTTGCATGGAATAATAATAGCCATCTTGGAAAATATGTTGAATGCTACTGAGATCGCATCATGATGATTTTTCGTAGTAGGATATCTCGTCGACTAGTACATATAAATAGATTCCCATGGTTGACTAGGAACTGATAAAGGCGTATAAAATCATTGTTGTCAATTCGCGGTTTAGCAATGACACAAACCACACATGATCAAATGTACCTGTTGATGTCAAATTTAAGTGAAGGCCAATAAAAATACTTTTGGAGGATGGAAAGGGTCTTTTCTACTCCAAAGTTTCCTATAGTCTTGTTGTGGTGTGCGTCCCAAATTAGCTTATGTCGGTGCTCACATGTTGGTCCACAAAGTTATCCAAGGTTCTATAGCAAGGCCCTCTTTTAGGAAGTAGTCGGTAGTAGACAACGTGTCGGTCTGAAGTTGTCGATAAATTGCATAAAGTTCATAGTATATCGAATACAATTGAATCCAAGTAGTAGTGTCATGGCCCTTCATACTCATCACTGTGAAATGTAGAGTAATGGGTGGTCAACTGAGACAATCGGCTACAACATTGGCTTTACCTTTCCAATACTTAATTACCAACTGAAATTATTGTAGGTAATTAATCCACTTGAGTTGTTTGTAACTTAGTTGTAACCACATAATCAAAAGAGAACAACATATCTAATCCAAAGCTCACATGTACCCCAATCCATCCAATGAATCATCCTACAAATTTGATCTTTGTGATCAAAATCACAAGTGTAACCCTCATACGATATGAGTGGTAACAACCGACTCCAATTTGCAGAGCATATTGGTCCACCTAAGGGGGTTTTGAGGTCCAATGTAAGAATGCCACTTGTATGCCACCAATTTTCCTCCAAAGGCTAATGATTTCCTCTTAATGTAAGATAATCATGTTCCATACATATTTACATGTTGGAATGTAAATCAAAACTCATTTATTGGAACCATCTTTATGTGTTAATTTGTACTCTTTTCATTGTTATCTTCATGTTTTGTCAAATTATTTTGTTGCGAGGATTATATTAGCTTCTAGATCCTGTTGTGAATCAGAATCTCACATAATTATTTTTTATTCAAATAAAAATTCTTTATAATTTATTTCTTAAAGTTTATTGTTGGCCTCTTTCCTGTTCTTGTCTATACCCGCGGTTCAAAAACAACATAATACCAACAATACACCACAATACATTGGCCCGACAGAGAAATCTCTGTCAGCAATTCCCACGAAGCAGGCGTTGTCTCACCCGAGATATATTTATGGGTAACTTCCAAAGCCATGTTTCCACAGTTGGCGAGAAATTCTAGTCCCTTGGCATGCGGCCAAGGTGCTAGACATAGGCTACTGGATGGATTCTACTACTCGGAGACAACAGCGCAACAATAAGTCACAATTGATGCATGACACGAATTTATTATAGTGACTCTACAACTGGCACAAAAACGAAACACATCGGATTCCTTGTGCTCAACCGACATCGTGCGACTCATGCCTTATCTTAACAACTGAATCATAAATCCATACATAAAATTCTAAAATTGTTTTAATCCCTCATGCATCCAATGATTGTTCCTACAAAGACATTCATTCAACAATAACTATAATAATGCACAGTAAGAAAACATTCACATCAACATTCATCATTAACCACATTCATCCACATAACATAGTAAATAATGTGGAAACCCATCTGGAAAAAACCACCAAGGTGCTCTTCATCTGGCATGAGAATGATTTATAACACCTTGTAGCCTGCAATATGCAGACTATTCTTTAGATATGTCTATTTGACTCAATCTTCTTCCTCTCATGCTCTCTGGTTTTATTCTCTATCAACTCCTACTAATCCGCACATAGCCTAGACGACTCTTCTATTCTATGAGCGGTCCATGCACACAGCTACAGGATCTGTGGCTCAACATCCCTCTCCTTCTACTAGAATCTCCTATGAGGATTATTCCTCTAACTCTTCCTCTAATTTTAACCAAGAAATACATAACTCTTTAGCAATAAACATCTGTTGATAAAAGACTCAAGCCAACCCTTATACAGGTTGGGTTCCTCCTGTATATAATATTTACAAGACCATGCAAGGTTGACTGAGTACAACTCAATTATTACAGACTCAACAACCCAAAATATCTCTGGTTTACATCAATGTCGGCCCATACCTAGCTGTAAAATCCCTGTAAGAAATTAACCACAGACTTAACTAGTCGTGGAAACATCTTTCAGCTCATCTGTGTCAATCATAAATAGTCGCAAAACTGTCCTTTCTCCTCCCACTGGCTCATCCTTCTGTAGTCTTCTAGCCTTAAGTTCTCTACCTACCTCTTCCACCAACTCAAATCTGTCTTCCTTATTGTAGCATCCTTGTCACAACTTTCCTTCCTCCTCTTTCTCCATCGGGCACATGTTTTTATCTTATCTGCATCAATTCATTCTTAGACTACTTTTCTCCTGTTGCGCACGAACTTTTCATCCTTTTGATTGTGTGTTCACTTCTTCCTTCTGTACTTATTCTGGCCTAATAGGCCCCCAACAGTCACATGTGGCTCGTCCCGAGCCAGTAAGCAAAAAGGCACTCATCTGAAAAAATGGCCTACCGCAAAACTTTTACTTGCCTTGCAAAATCTATGCCTCTAACACAGGGCCAAGCTGCGCAGTGGGACCAATATTGTCCCAAAATTCCTTCACCATATGTTGCACCTTAGCAACTTCCCCTACTACATCCTCTTCCTATGAGGCCAACTGCTCTACACGATCATAACTTATATGTTCTGATGGTCCTTCCTCTAAGGACTGCATGATGGTTTCAATTTTCTGCTGCATCGACTGAATAAGGCCTGTGAGTTGGGCTTCCTCTGCTTGGTGTGTGTCAACCTTAGATTCCCTAGTCTGCTCTTGATATTGAAGGGCCTAGAATTCTTGTTGTAGTTGCTTAATCTCCACACTCTTAGTGACCTTTTCCTGAAGCGACAGTTTCTTCAGTTCTTCCTTTGCAACGCTAATTTTCTCATTTACTTGCCAGGCGCTTTCCCTTATGTTTTATGCAGTTTCATATTCTAGCAATGCGCCCCATATTGTAGTGACAACTTTAGCTACCTTTGTACAAAGTATTTCCCCTTATCTGATATTTTCAACAACCTCAGATGCGGCTCTTCTTCTCTCCTCAAGAACCTATGGATGTGTGCTCAACACCTGCCTAGCCTATAGTTCCTCAACCTGCTACTTAGTTCCCTTGCAATGCGTGACAGTCGAGAAACCTTGGATTCTAAATATTCATATTCCTAGCCCTCTTCTAGCGATAACTCTGCAACTACGCTCTTAATGGTCTCAGCAAGTGAAACCTTGCTATGCTCATGTCCAACAATTTCCCGCTCTTTGTACTTCAGGAGGGCTCTGCATGCCTTCGCCTTCCTTTGTTGTTTTGTTGCTTGATAAGCATAGGCATTTTCCCTCATCCATATTTAGGATGTGGATTACTGCTGAACGTCATAGAATTCACCCAACTACATCCTGGAGAATTCAATATGGATGGTCTCAATCCCTTGCATAGATGCATCGAACTCGAGTGTTCCTGCCTCCATCACCTGCGCCTGGATTTTTACCTTAATTGGGGGCACCATTTCTGGTGTGACTATAGGGATGCTTGGATGCATGCCATATGTCTTAGCCACAATGGATTTAACCTCATTAATGGCTTCTATTAACTTATTCAAGTGGGTCCCAACTTGGTCAGGAATGCTTACCTAGTGTGTGTTCAGAGTGGCAAGGTTGTCTTGCACAACTTTAGCAATGACATTTGCAAGATCGTGCACATCATATTCAGTTAATGTGCTCGTGCCAGATGTCTTGTCTACTTTTCTCTTCTTGCGTGGGTGATCTGGTCTTTGTTGCTACATTTGCGCTTCTGCTTGGATGTTTTCCTGAGGATGCACACGCTTGAAGTCAGAATGATCCAAGCCATTCCTACCAGCATCATAACCTATTTATTCTTCTTATTGTGATCGATTTCCTTAATCATCACCTCCCTAGTTTCCTCGGCCATTATCATGGTCCACGGGTAGCTCTTCTTCATTTAGGTGCTTAGGCAGCGGCTCCGCCAATGGGCCACACCATTCCTCAGGCCACTCCTTAACAATGTCATCGACACCAGTGTCGATGATCATGAACCCTGCATTGTGTACTTGCCTCGCTGGGTATTTCTTGGGCTCCAAGGTCATATTATGGTCACCAGCTTGAAAATTGATAAAGGCCATGTACCTATGAACCATGGCAGTGCGGATTCGGTGAGATCGACAGAAAACATCGCACATTTCCTTTGATTGTAAAAAGAACTCGATGTTGTTATCCTTCTGCTGATCCATATGCTTCTTCTCTTCCCACAAGTTCTGGTACCTTACACCAAGGAATGACAGTGGGACATCCATCTTTACAGAGTCTAGTGGGTTGGCCCACAGAGTGAAGAATATCAAGATGAGTATCCAGGAGTAATTAAATTTGTAGGTGGTCTCTTCCTCAGCCTGCATGGCATCATCTATAAGATCATTCAACAAATATCACGACCAATTGAAGATCCCTCCCAACATGCACAGTTCTGCGAGCTTGATTGTTCCTGTAGTGCACTGTTTGGGCCTCATCTTGTGTAGCATCTTACAGGAGAGGAGTTGCATAGGAAAGCCACACGATGGTGTCTTCAATGGGGCCAATAACAAAACCCTATCTATGTGCTGAAGCTTATGCTTTTGCTTAATCCTGGTGGTGTTTTTCTGGGACAAATAGGGTGTGGGGTTGTCCCCTTCCTTAGGAAGATTCATTATCATAGAAATAAGGTTGACGTTGACCAGGTATGGTCGATCAAGCCATAGTAATCCTCAGTAGAAACAGACCAGAAGATGTCTTACATATGTGTTGATGTATAGACTATGGTCGAAATATGGCATAAATATCAAGTTCAACAGTCCTGCGCGACCAACTCCTTCAACCCATTGCATTGGTTTAAGTATCTGAGTTCCACTTGGGTCGGTCTGATCAGGGGTCATGCAGTCACCTCTTTTCAACCCTGGCTACTGTCATGTGTCGAATTCCTCGAAGGTCAATCTTGACGAGCATTGTGATGAGGCTCTTGGGCATGGGGACATTCTCAGGGATCTGTGGCACGACCAAATTTGTATTTCCCTTCTTCGGCAGTGCCACTTCCTATGCATCAGCTCTTCTTAGTGGGATATAGTGGGGAAATTTTTCATCGTCCTCCTCAACATCTGGGCCTATGCGTGGTGGGGAGTCTTTTTCCATGGCATCTTCCAGTGCCAGTGGGACTTCTTCCATTGGTTCTTTCCTAGTAGCATCCGGGATGACCGTAGCCTTTCGATTTCTAGTTTTTTTCTTCTTTTGAAGTCCACACGGTCCCGCACATTCTTTCTCATTGACCTATCTTGATTCTCTGATTGAATTCACAGCTGTAGTCGGTGGTCTCTGAGCTTGGTTCGACATAGGGTGTGAACCAGGGGTTGGGATATTAACAAGATAATTTGCAGGTCGAGGAGAAGGTCGGGGTCTAGGTGTGGTCAAGGGGACAGATGGTTTCTTGGTTCATGCCATCGAGTTAGTTTTTGGTTGCTGTACCTCTGGTGATTCTAATTCTTCTTCTTCAATTGGGAAACCCTGGATAATGGTTGTGTTTGATAGCTCATTGTCACTGGGGATCTCAATGACCATGGGTGTTGGCTAACTGAGTGATATAATTTTGGCTATGTGATTTCTCAGCTCTGGCTCTCTCATCTCTCTCTCTCTCTGTGCATAAAATATTGCTTGAAGGTGAAGCCTCGTACTTATACCTGTTAGCACATCCTGTAGCCATCAGTCAAATGTATGATCAATCACATGGGCTTCTTGGTTGATTTGATCCTTCATTAACTCGGCATCTCGAGTGCTTTGTTGTACCTATTAGCACAGTTATGGAAATTATGTCGAGGACAGCTGATGGGACCAAAAATCACATCATCGTTCTCCTCATGCCGTGTTGAATTTATGACTCTTAGCTGTCATAGCCACCTCAATCCTGTCATTGCCGCCTTTCCATAAGATTTTCTCCTTGTATTGTGCATTCTGCTTTTCGTTGTGCTTCTGCATGCATATGTCACCAACATGTGACATAATAGCTTTCTTTCTCTTTTTTTCTCACGGGACGTGATCCTAGATAGGCATGTCACAACCATTGTAGTATGGCTTCAGGCTACTACCATTGAACATTCCTGCAACATATGTTCCATCAAGCATCTGTAACTTTACTGCATCGCAATCAATTATGTGTGCAACCACATATGGCCCAATACAATGTGTCTTTAGTTTACCCAGGTGTTTGAAAAACTTGTTGTCATACAGCAATACAAGTCCTCCGACTTTAAATGGCTTCACCCAGATATGGCGATCATGCCATGCCTTTTGTCTTTGCTTCTCCACAGTCTAATGATATCCTGTGATGAATCGTTCCTCTTCCATTTGAACGAGCTACGACAACCTTTGCTTGAAGGCATCTCCGTCAGCGCAAAAATATGTAGGCTTCACACAATGTACTCGATTGCTACGACAACTCCTTTTCCATATACCAAACTGAATGGGGTGTGACCTGTCAATCACTTACAAGTTGTGCGATATGCCCATAGCACATTTAATACTTTCTGATCCCAATCATCTCGGTGCACGTTGCATACCTTGGTCAATGTATTCTCAAAAATCTTATTGAAAGATTCGACTATTTTATTCACCTGAGGATGATAGGGTGTTTTCTTCTTATGATGGATTTGGAATTCTACAGTAAGCTTAGCAATCACTTTGTTAAAAAAATGCATACCTCGGTCACTTAGGAGAATCTTTGGATAGCCAAATCTAGTTAACACGTTTTCAAAAAAAAACTTCACCACATTTTCAGCGGTGCAATCCTTAACAAGCACAGCTTCATCCCATCTTGTTAAATAGTTTGTCGCAGTGATAATGTAGCGCGCACTAGTCCTCTGGCCTTGTGGGCTGATAGGTCCAATGAAATAAATGACCCATTTATCAAATGCCTGGAGGGATATTTGCGGCACCAGTGGCATCTCATCGCTGCATGACGGTTTTCCTGTTCTCTGGAAGATATCACAATGCCAACAGAAACCCTTAGTATCCATGTGTATGGTTGGCCACCATAATATTGCTTGTAGGATTTTTCGCATAGTTGATTTTCCCGCGTAGTGTCCTCCTGTGACACCAGCATGTGCTTCACTCATAACCCATGGTCATTCATAGTCAAAGACACAGCGACACGATACTTCATCCACACCCATCTTATATAGATGCTCCATGATCAATGTATAATCAGCAGCTCTGACGATCAAGTGCTTTTTATGGTTAGTTTCCATTCCTTCCGGTGCATGTCCTATGCTCAGAAAATGAATGATTCCATTAAACTCATGGTTATGATCTTCCATCATGTGGATCGCAAATAGTTGTGCATTGAACAAGTTATCTTCGAGGCTTGGTTGGTTCTTCACTACTCTCTACCCTTGATAGGTGGTTGGGTCCAACATTTAGTCGATCAGGTTTAACAATGACCTCAAAATGGAACTCTAGAAATAGGAGAAGCCATATACAGATCTCCCCCACCAACACTGGCTTGTTGAATAGGTATTTCAGTGTTGAATGATCAATGTACATCTGGAAATGTCCACCCAACAAATAGTTTCGGAATTTCTGAAGCATATAGACCATAGCAAGGCCTTCTCTTTCTGTCATCGTGTAGTTATTTTCTACTGTTGATAGTTTCCTGCTAGCAAAAGCAATAGGGTGGTCAAGTGTACCCTCTCTTGGTTGTGTCAGGACTATGCCAAGCGCGACAGATTACGCGTCGACATGCACATGGAACTCCTTTTTCTAGTTTGGGAATACAAGTATTGGAACAGTGGCCATGGCAGTTTTTAATTTATCCAAGCTATCCTGGCACTCCGTTGTCCACTGGAACTTTGCGTCTTTCTTCAATAATTTCTCCATAGGTGTAGTGATTGATGCATATCCTCTGATGAACTTCTGGTAGTAGCCTATATGTCCTAACACTGATCTGAGTTGTGTGACTGATTTAGGCGGGGGTAAGTTGAGAATAAGAGCAATTTTTGCTGGGTCAACTGAAATACCGTCGCGACATATGATGCGACCCAGTAATATACAAAATGGTGTGCATAAAATACATTTCTTAGAATTAAGCGCAATCTGATAGTGGTGGCAATGGACCAGCATCATGCGCAGACTCTCAATATGGTCTCTTTCTAGACCCAAAAAAGTCCAATCATCAAAGTAGACTTCAATAAATTTATGTATAAAATATTTAAAAGTGAAAACTACTATTCTAGAAAAAATAGCAGGTGCATTCTTGAGTCCAAAGGGAATTACCGTATACTGATAGCATCCCCATTCTGTGACGAAAGTTAGTTTGTGGTGATCCTCCTGCGCAATTCTAACTTGATGATAGCCATAGAAGCCATCAGTAAATGAATACATTTCTTGTCCACCTACATTTTCAAGTACTTCATATGTGAATGGTGTTGGGAATGGGTCATGCAAGCATGCATCATTTAGCTTCCTTAAGTCGGCACAGATCTTGACTTCACCTATTGTCTTCTTATCCTAGATCACTATAGGGCTGATCCACTCTGATTCTTCAATGGGTTCTATGATTCCTACATCGAGCATGCAATCCAATTCTGTCTTTACCTTTTCCTTATACCTTGGGTTCATTTGGTATGGTCGTTGTCTACTGGGTTTAGCATCTGGTCGCAGGGGTATATTCATCTCCCCTAAATCTCCTACTATCCCCTTCATCTATGAGAAATTGTTAGCGAACAGATCCTGATATTAATGCATCAATTCTATGATATTTACGACAGTCTCTTCATCCCAATAATCCCCTATATCAGCGAACTTCAGGTTCTCTGATGACCCAATGTTTTCTTTCTTTATTTTAAGCGGTTTTAGGAACTGGTCACTCGAAATGTCACTTCCCTTTTACTGTGCATGTACCCTTTGACTCCGATATGTTTATGTTAGCCGGGTCATCATTTGGGTTTCTAGTTAGGTTGTAACAGGCCATCCACTGCTGGATGGTTGCACTGATCTGGTGGGAATTTGCCTCTATGACAGGGATTTGAGTACTGAAGTGCAACATCAACTATAGGTTGCTCATCCGCAAACTCAAATGTGTGAACAAACTATTTGGCTATCTCTTCCCAGTATTGAGTACCTTACCGCAACTCCATAAACACATACCAGGTTCCAGGTGTCATTTCCAATGTATGAATGAAATGGTGGACCCATTCCTACCATGGGTATACTTCAAATATAGTGAGACACTGATTTATGTGCTCTACAGGGCTCGAAAACCCTATGTACTTATGTCTTATAGTAACAAATTCTTCACCAAACCAGACTTCCATCAACCTTCTGCACTATGGCGAGTCTGGTATGAACTACTTGTGCATGCCCCACCATCTAGAAGGCATAGCCTTGAGTACATGATCCAACATAGACAATTGCATAGACCTGGTAATCTTCCAGATGGTGGGTATCTCTCTGTCCTCAGTCTTCACCCATTGCATAGACCTGGTAATATTCACGTATCTTCTCATAGATACCTCATGTAATCAAATTTTCCAATTCTCTAAAGCTTCCCCTGAGTCGAATGTGCAAGAACTAGCACTCTTCTAGCTCAAGTTCCCATCTGCAATTGTATTGATGTAATATTTTTGCATGGTAGTGACATTGTAGATCTGGTCGAGAAAGTCACCCTGTCCGTCATTATATATAGGCTCAACATATCTTTGTCCTTCCAATGGATCAAAGGGAGATACAACCCTCATTTCTTTATCTTCGAATGAGAGTATGGCCAGCAGTGTGGGATATGGATTTGTGTCATCAACAATGTTAATGACTTCAAAGTCTACAAATGTGCGCAACCCTTCTATATCGACAGGGACTTGACTTAGTCTAACAATTGGGAGTACCTTTGCTTGATTGGAAAGTCGCAGTTGGATAGGAGACCAGTCCAAGCGTGGATTTCCCATACTTTCCCAAGTTTATCGTGTCAAGATATTGACATTAGACCCTAGGTCTAAAATGATATGGTCCATGTCATAATCTCTTATCTATGCAGTCATTCTTAACTCGCGACCAGTTTTGAATTTTTTTCTGACCTGGTTAACTCTCTTTTCAGGTTGTGGCTCTACTAGTGTCTCTTCTATTAGTGCTTATAGTTCTTCAATGACATATTTATCTTGAATTAGCGCTAAGAAACTTGACAAAAAGGATTTTAGCTTACTGACCTTTTGTGGGACCTTCTTCTAGAATATGTGTGGGAATCGTTCAGGCATCTCCCCGACTTCTTATAAAGTCGATAGCTCTTCTGTATTCACAAACTTTGGTTGCACATCCATGAATACTTGCTTCCTTTTTTGGATGTCGAATAGCACCTTCTTTTTTGTCATTGTTTGTAATTGTGATTGAAGTTGTTCTTGCGGCATTTCCAGATTAGCTCTAGTCGCAACACCTCCTCATGTTACGACTGTAATGCTCGGCTCTCATGGTTCAGCAGCAACCATCTAGAAATTTAATTTAGCATTTGGATTTGGATTCTGCGTAGGATTAGGACCTGCAATGGTCCTCTCCTTCCACTTCACAATCAACTGCAGACACTATTCCACATTATGGTCTTGTCCCTTGCAATATGAGCACGTCGTTGCAAGCTCCAAATAATCTCTGGCATAATGACCTAGCTATCCACAGTTCCAGCATGTAACCTGACCTCTTCCTCTACCAAATCCTCCTCCACCTCCTCTTCCTTTGAAGTTCCCACCACCCCTGCCCTGAAGGTGTGGCTGTTGTGGGGGATACTGGTTATGTTGATATTGCGGTTGATAGTGATTCCGTTGTGTGTATGGCTGTTGTGGCGCATACTAAGGCTGATACTAGTTTTGATACTTATTAGGTGGGAACTACGCAGGATGATATGTTGTTTGCGCAAGGTTATCTTGAGTCTGTCCACCATTCCTCATTAATTATGTGTCAATTGTCTTTTCCATCAAGAGATGATATGCTCTGCAATCCTTCTCTTCATGCCCTACTGACTTGCAAAATTTACAAAACAGGTTTGCTGGGGTACTCACAACATTTTGCAGGTATAGGCAGTCCTTGTTGCGATGTCCTCTAGACTGGTAGATGTACAAGGGTAGTCCATGGCCATTTAATGGTCTTGGTGCACTGGATGAGACATAACCCATGAAGGTCAAACAATTATCCTTAGTTTGTCCTTCCATTCTGCATTTTGTTCACCATAAGTCTTCATGGGATTCCTTACCCTTCTTGATGTCCTGAAGTTGTATGGTTAAATTAGCTAACTGTGGCTGAATCTGTACCATTCATGCGGCACCATCACCAATTGGTGAGGCTTCCAACTTCATTTCCATTTCTAGCACTTTCGTCTGTGACTCAATATTTTTTTGCATCAATAGCCCTCGGATGTGTGGCAACAACGCAGCAATAAACCACTCCTTATGTTGAACATCCGACATATGGAAACTTACCTTGGCCATCAAGTTTTTAAATCACTGGTCAAAATCCCATACTATATTTGTGAGCGCGTGCTTTATCTCCTTGATCTCAGCAATGCATTGTGACTCAGATTTAGGTTTTCTGAACTCAAAAATCATTTTGGCACGTATCTCCTCAAGGGTCTTCTCTGGTGTTCCTAACGGTACTATATAGTATTTCATAAACCAGTCTAGCACACAACCCCTTAGATTCTTGATCATCTCCGATTTCTTTAGGTTGACATTCTGAACTAAACGAACCATCCAAACAACTTCACATATGAACCAATGCTGCTCTAGGTCTTCTGCTCCATTGCCATTTAATCTGGGTAACCGAATATCCATCACAGTCACTAATTTGGTGTCAAGGTTATCTAATTAAGGGTTTATTGGGGGTGTTTCCTCTTGCACTATAGTTGCATTACTAGCACTATCAGTATTAATAACTTGCTTAGGAGATGAGGCTCTAGACCTTACCTCGGGTGATGCTCTTGGTGTGATGTAGTTATGTCCTGACCTTGGTGTCTCGTTAGACTCTTTTAATTCTTCCGCTCCTTCTGAGATCGGGCTATAGTCCTCCTCTTCATCACAAGATCCTTTGTATACTTGCGACTGAATTTCGTGTTCGCTTTCCTCCAAAAAACTAGGAGTTTTTTTAGCTTCTTCTGTCTTTCTCCTCTTTCTAGATATGAATCTCCTTCCACTCTGTAGGAATCAAGTCTCTAGTTCAGGATTTGTACTTCCTAGGAACATCTCAACTCACCATTTCCCATTTTCTTGACAGTTTGTCTGTGACATAGCCTTCCTCCATAGTACGCGACTCAACTACTCAACTACAGGATACCCTTCTCATAAACGAGCATCTTGATCCATGTACCGATAGAAAACAAATATCTTCTTCGGGGTCCTTGGAAAATTTTTCTTTCAGCCTCACTATATGAGGTTAAAGCCTCTACTTCAAACTTAGTAATATATCCTTGTAAAATACTGTCAACCCAAAAAGAAACACCTCTAGAGATGGTGTTACTTACACTGGTTACCTTGCGAACCAACTGATCATTCCACTCGACAGCTTCTCTTCTTTGGAAATGTGTCTACTTTCTTCCCAATCATGAAAATCATTTGTACAGTGGAATAAGAAACTCTACAAACAATATCTCATGGATATCATAATATATTTTCTCATCCACCTAGTTCTCTACACTCAATTGAGATCTTTTGCTCTCTTCTTGCGCGAATGCCAACTTCTTGGACTCCAGCCATTCCTCTATCTCGTTCTTTGTCGGATGCCACAACATGTCCCTTGACTCAAATGGTTTGGTCCTTCCAATAGAACCATTTGTTAGCCTATTTCCTCTTCTTGTCTAGAACCATGGTTCAACAACAACATAATACCAATAAGACACCACAAGACATCAGCCCGACAGAGCAAGCTCTGTCGACAATGCTCATGAAGCAGGCATTGTCTTGCCCGAGATATCTTTATGGGTAGCTGCCAGAACCATGTTTCCATAGTTGGTGAGGGATTCTAGTCCCTTGGCATGTGGCAAAGGTGCTCGACAAAGGAGTCTGGATGGAGTCTACAACTGGGTGACAACAACGTAGCAATAAGTCACAAATGATGCGTGACACAACTTTACCATAGTGACTCTACAACTGGCACAACAATGCAACACATCGTCTTCCTTGTGCTCAACCGACATCGTGCGACTCATGCCTTATCTTAACAACTGAATCATAAAGCCATGCATAACATTCTAACAGTGTTTTAATCCCTCGTGCATCCAATGATTGCTACTACGATGACATTTATTCAATAATAATTGTAACAATGCACAATAAGAAAACATTCACATCAACATTCATCATTAACCACATTCATCCACATAATACAGTAAATAATGTGGAAACCCATCTAGGAAAACCCACCAAGGTGCTCTTCACCTGGCATGAGAATGGTTTATAGCACCTTGTAGCCTCTAATATCCAGATTGTTCTTTAGATATGTCTATTTGAATCAATATTCTTGCTCTCATGCTATATGGTTTTATTCTATATCTACTCCTATTGATCTGCACACAGCCTAGATCGACGCTTTTACTCTACGATTGTTCTGCGCACACTGCTGCAGTATCCGCAGCTCAACAGCCTTCTCCTTCTACTAGACTCTCCTATGAGTCTTCTTCCTCTAACTCTTCCTCTAAGTTTAACCAAGAACTACATAACTATTTAGCAACAAACATTTACTGACTAAACGACTCAATCCAACCCTTATACAGGTCGAGTTCCTCCTATATATAATATTTATAAGACCACGTAGGGTCGACTGAGTACAACTCAATTATTACAGACTCAAAAACCCAAAATATCTCTGGTTTACATCAATCCCAGCCCATACCTAGCCATAAAATCCCTGCAAGACATTAACCACGGAATTAACTAGTCATGGAAACGTCTTTCATCTTGTCTGTATCAGTCATAAATATCCACAAAACTATCATTCCTCCTCCCACTGGCTCGTGCTTCTGCATTTTTCCTTGACTTCCGTCTTCCAGCCTTAACTTCTCTACCTACCTCTTCCACTGTCTGGGATATTTCTTCCTTATTGCAGCATCCTCGTCCCATATTTCCTTCCGCCTCTTTCTCCATCACGCGCATGTTTTTATCTTATCCACGTCGCTTCCTTCTTAGCCTACTTTTCTCCTGTCACGCACGCATTGTTCATCCTTTTGCTTGTGTGTTCACTTCTTCCTTATGTACTTCTTCAGGCCCAACATTTATTAATTCATTTCAACTACAATAGTTTATTTTTTGTTATGATGTGACTTTGCAATGGGATATATCTTTGAGTAACTATAATACAATTAAACTAATACTAATTACATATATGCAGGCTACTATTGTTAATAGGTTTAATACAATCTAATAGATAAATTATTATTTTCGAGCATTGTTGCATTTGGGAATAAAAATTAAATTTTCATTTCATTTTCATTAATAGTATTCCTTCATAATAACATCCACTTTCTTGTAGCCCGCACGGGTGTGGCTCATTGGCGGTTCAGTTGTTATGAAGTCACTTGTTGTAAATTGGAGGTCACGAGTTCAAATCACACCTGGCTTTACCCGTGTTCCATGCTTGCGGGGTGTGTGGGGAACCTAGGGGTATAGTGGTAGCGGGATTGGATCGCTGGACCCCATGTCACGTGAGTACTAGCCCGTCCCCAGTTGCCGATTCCCCTAGTTAAAAAAAAAAAAAAAAAAAAAAACATCCACTTTCATGTATTTGTAGATGGGATTTTTCTTCATCATTTTAGGAAAGAAGCCATCGATATATTGTGCAAACCTTCAAAATTAAGGCTCCACGACCTTGCATTCTTTCTAGGTTTGAATCCTCCAAAACCATGCTTGCAAATCCATGTGTAGTTTATTGTATGCACCAATGATCACTTGTTGGATGGGTCGTGTGCTATAATGTAAGGTGGTTGCACTACTAACCATAGATTCATTATTTCATCCACTTTGGCTAGTTTGAGAGTCTAGAGGCTTGGAGCATAATTGAATGAGATTGTACATTAAGATATTAATGGAGGAGAATGGTACGACAAGATTTCCAAAATATGTAAAGAGTGTGTGTGATGCATTGAAGTTAGAGTTACACACCCTTTTGATATAGATCCATTTTTCAATTTTTGGTTAGAATACTTGTCCAAGATTAAGGGATTCAAATGAGAAAACTTCTTAAAATAAGGTGATTTGATAACTCTTTCTCCTAGGTTAACTTTAATGGAGAATTTGTACTATATTAAAAAAAATGATCCATAAACACCATGATTCTATACCTTTCCACTCTTTCCCTTAAGGTTATAATTAGTAATCACCTATGATGTGCGTTGCAACACTGACTGCCAAGCATTAATTTATAACCACCTCTAGTAAGCTAGTAGCCCAGTAGCAAATAAAGTATTAATTGACAATATGTTGTTGTAAGCTAGTAGGCTAGTAGAAAATAAGTGCATTAATGATGATTGTATTTTTATAGGATATCAAAGTTGAAATCAATTGGCAACATGCTTCAAACACTTAATTTATCTTGACAACTATTCCTTCACAAATCCCAAAGAATCTATGTGCACAGGGAATTCACTTTGTTAGCTAATATATTATCGTGTTCATTCATAAAGGGGGTTTTTTAATTCTTGAAAATAAGATCAATATATTGTAGATATTAGGGAAGGGGAGTAGGGTATTGGAGGTTTATAGGTAATGGGGGGGGTGTATAAAAAGTGGTATCCAATAAAAACATTGAATATCTAGTAAAAAGAGGGTTTTTGTTTTAATTGGAAATATGTATTGGGAGAGGAGATTAACAAAACAATTTTGGTAGGTATTTATCATTATCTAGTGAAATTAGGGGTATTATTTAATATCCCATGAATGAAGGACCTATGATATAGTTTCAATAAGTGAATACCCCATGTCTATGTCTAAGATGAATAAGTAATCTAGACTAATAGAGAATGCAACTAGATAATTTGGAATTAAATTGTGCAAGTGTTGCATGATAATAAAAAAATAGAATTTAAAATCATCATTTTCCACCGTGGTTAATCATTAATGTAGTTGAATGGATTTTGAACTATGTTCAATCAAATGGTTATTGAAATTCAGAAATGTGATGATTATGAAAAGTGCATTTGGAACTGTGGTTAATCAAATGGTTTTTGGATTTTGGAAATATGATCGTGAAAGTTCAAAGTTTGGAACTTAAGTAGTTTAAAAAAATAAAATTATGTTTATCATTATTCTAATTTCCAACTCATTGTCCCTACTTAGGTTGTTTCTACTTCGACTGTCACCATTGATTCTTGAGTCAATTTCAATTTCATGTTTATACCGTGTTTATTGTTTTAGTACATGCTAGAGTTATAGTAATTAGATAGGGGGAGGGAGCTCATGCCAGGGAACATGTAGCTTTCAGATTCAATCGAGGCTCGACATACTTATCTAGTTAAAGGAAAACATCCATGATTTTCAAGGATCATGTTGGAAAAAATTTCCTTGATCACTTTCTAATCACTCTCTACTTTTTCTTTGAGAAGCGAGAGATTGATATTTATTCTAGTAAGCGAGTGTTACAACTGATTTTGCCACACATGGTTGATCACATATTTATGGCCTTCCCTGTCCCTCTGCGGACTCTTTAGACCCCATGGACTGATATTGTACCTTTGATGTTTCCAAGTTCATCCCTAAAAACACCTGGTTATTGTTGTACGTGACTTTTAATCCCATACTTGCGTGTATACATGGATTTTGACCTCAAACCCGCATACATTGGGATGTGTGCATAAATCCAAATATTTTTGGAGTTATCCTTGATGTGTGTCTGAACCACTTGATTCTTGGACTTCCATATGCCTCGAGATCTCTCATATTTGACCCTCCATGACCCCTTTGGAGTGATATATAAAGAACCCCTTGGATACATTGAGGAGGAGGAATTGAAGAGCAAGGAAACTATAGTCCATTGTAGTCGTAGCTTGCATATTTTTGAGTTTGCATCCCTTTGTCCCTTTGGAGCACTTTGTGTTCTTCCCAAGATTTTCTTTTCTTGTGAGTTTCCTATCGAGAGATGGAGGATTGAGGTGGTGGAGGCCCAGGTGGAGGACTTAGTTTCTACAATTCACAGACGTGCCGACAGAGGTTGTCACTTGTGTAATCTCTGATTTGATTAATGGAAATATATTTTCCTGTCCAATAATGTGCATTTGAATGAATATTGAATCCATGGATATGTTTAATTGCTTATACATTGTTGATCATATATGCTAGAGTGGATATAACACCATATTATATAGCATGCTTGTCTTGTTTATTATTGTTGATAGAAAATTGCTAGTGCAAGCGGGATTGGAAAAAGCTCAACGAGGATCTACTTCAACCATCCAGAATAAGGTATGATTCGATATCCTTTAGTGTTAGATGTTTGGTTTCTCTTGCATATTGGGAAGGGATTGATTTCTCAGGTCTAGCTGTTTGTTGTGGTACACCCCAAGCCATAAGAAGTTTCTCTCTATAACAAAATTGGCGACTCCACTGGGGATGTTCCTTGTTTTTATTTGGGGTTTGGGGGCACAATGTGCTTGATATTATTGACTTGCTCTTTGTTTCTCCTTGTTTCCGTGTCACATTTTATAGTATGTTCATAAATTGACACTCCCCTTGAGTGGTTTGACCCTTTGCCTGCTTTTTACCACTTTCTTCTCTATATGCACAGGTTTTTGGCTAAAAGTCATGTACATACATAGGTTTTTGACCAAAAGTCGCATATACATGCAATTTTTTGGCCAAAATTCAAGTACATATGCTTCTGTTCTTTATACAGTCATGTACATCCTCCCTTTTGGTTGAGTTTGATGTTGTGGGAAGTTGCTGAGTGGGTTGTGAGTGTGGCTGGGTCTTTTTGGGTTCTTATGTTGTCTGTTGACTACTTCTTTTGTGATCAGAGACCGTTTTTTCATTGATTTTTTCTTTGAAAATAGTTTTAGTAATTTTTTTTTGTTTTTCCATTAATGCATTTCTCTTTTTGTCTCGGTATCTTGCTAGACTTGTGTTTTATACTTGCTGCTGAGACTGAGAGTTTTAAATGACTTTTATTGCATTTTCATTATTTTATATTGAAAATACATAATAGTTGCACTCTTAGTTGCATCTTAGATATAGATTTGAGGAGGTACTTGCATTGGATTGCTTGGATGAGAGTTGTGTTTTGTCTTTCATATAAGAAGGATTGCATGGACATTGAAGGAAAATATTGCATCTCCTGTAGTGGCATACCCTATTTTTTATTCTACACATTGCACTTGGCATTGTTTGTAAGGTGTGCATATTTATTTCACTGTTGAGTCATAACTTCATTAGTTGCACGACCGTTACCCTTTGAGTAATTATGGCCAAATAAAATCAACACTTAATAAAATGAATTACACTCTTTTCTTTTCTAGGGTGCATCAACAAGATTAGGTTTTAGGGTCTTGGAATAGTTCATTGTAAGTTAATTCTCCAAGGCCACTAAACAAAACAATTAGGTGTTTGTCCAGGTGTAAGAGTGAAACCCTTGGTTAATTAGTGTTTCTCAAGACGCTCCTCTTACACAGGAGTTAAGCACGAGGCAGTGCACACGATTGTGATTAGGATGACCCCTGGTCACTTTCTATGAGCACCGAAGATATTTCCAAGATTGTATTCATATCTGGGGGATCTTTTTAGAGTTTCAGGATTTTCTACCCTGCCCATATAGTTGATTCCTCCTGAGATTGTCTGCCAGAGAATTGTTTATATTGAGGTGACCTTAGTTTCCTTACCTAGGTTATTGAGGGGGCATTTGCAGAGATTATTTTGCAGGTGTTCTGGCCAAGTAGGGGTTGGACATCACAGTCGTTTTATGCGTTGAAGCTAAGGGCCACTATAATTGGTTACGTACCTCTGCTTGTAGTGTATCGGAGTTTTGAGCCTCTCCTAGGCGAGAAATACCTGCTGCATTCGAGAGCTCACATATCCTCCTCTTGGTTTTCTTGTATTTTGGCTGTATATTCTCTTAGGAGTGTGCTCTTTGTGTGCTAGTGGTATTTTGGGATCGTGGTTACTTGAGTATATTTATGTTCTCTTGAGTTCAGATCATTTTGTTTTTGGCATGCCTGGTATCATGTCACCAGTTCTTGGTCCTAGTATGGAATTTGGTGTTGGACTTGGGGGCATCACAACCCATTACCATATTCATGTATTTGGGAATGGTCATATTCCATCCTCTATTCCATTTGTGGAGGATTTTTATTCCCTTCGCTTGGTATTTACACTAGTGGTCACCCTCACAGGGGTGGTAGTGGATGCATGAACGTTGGGTCTTCACCTTACTTTCCTTCTTATGTCCCATCATCCATTGCATTGTTTCCTTTGAATGTAGTTGTCATGATTAACCCTCCTTGTGGCCTATAGTTTGGACTCTTTACTGACTATTTCCATCTATGTTGGACTAATATTATTGTCATGCATGGTCCATGTTTTGCACACTCTCTCCGAGGTCTTTGATTTGTTCATGCTTATTACAGGTTTCATGTCTAAACTTGCATATAGGTTAGGATTTCACACCATCTTGCATTTTGCATGACCTTATGACCGTTTCATCTTAACCTTAGGTACGAACCCAGTCCATGATATCACAGAACCTTCATGTTGCTTTTAGAAGTGGTGTTATGTGAATGGTAGAGCTTTCCTATACATGGGTTCCCTAGTTAGATCCTTTTTTGCATTTGGTACCCATGCTGAGATGCCTCCTTTAGGTTTTGGGAGTCCCTTTTTAGTCCCTCCATGTCCTTGAGCAAGAGCTTCATAATCCTCCTGAACTTTATGCTGGCCATTTCCCCTGGGATTCCCTTGTATATGTCAAGTTGTAATTGCATTATCATGAGTTTTGCTTGCCTTATTGAGCCTTAAGCCGGCTTTCCTGGCTTTGATTATTAGCCATATAGCCTGAGCTTGTCTCATGTCTAGCCAAGCAGAACCTTTTTACATATCTTTTGCAGTTTGATTCCCCATTTTTTACTGGGAGGGGACCTTCCCCCTAGTGTCGTTATCCTGCACATATTCCTTGCATTGAGCATAGGTATGTTCCGCTTCTTGGAACTAGTTTGCTTGCCCCTTGACACTCGTCTCCTCCTATATTTGTAACTATAAAGAACTTTTAATATTTTTGAAGCTTTTCAAAATATCTGAAAAAGTCCAAAAAAAATCAAAAAACCAAAAAGCTAGATAGGAAAAGATGTTATCTTTGGCAGCACTTGAGTCATGTCGGATTCGAACAGAACACTGTATATCACATCTGGTGGTTGGGTTATTAGTTTGAATTTAGGAGTTGTACTTGTTACTCTGAGTTTATCTCCACCGATTGGTTAAGCTTCTAGTCCCTATGGAGCCTCTGTTGAGCCTCCTGTGTCACAGAGATGTCCCAGTTTGCATATCGAGTCTATAATGCTTATCTTCAGTCACCATTTTCCTTTATGCTCTTGTTCGAAGGAAGTTGAATCCTGGGTCAATCATTCCTCAGTTGTCTTGACTTTGTATGTCGGTCATTCCCGGTACTATTACTGGTTCGTGCACATCTTGTTCGAGTTCTTCCACATTATACAGCTTTGCTGAGTACCTCATGTTGGTTAATGGGGGATGCCCTAATTCCCTCCTTCTAGCGGATTTCATCCCATCGACTTCAAATCATTTATTTTGGGATAGGATTCTAGAGTCATTTGAGTGCCTTGAGACTTACAATCATCAGTGGTAGGTTCTCTCGCTATCAACAGTCTTGGGAATACATCAATGTCCCTTGATCGATGGATTATTCCAAGTGTTCCACCTCAACACATCTATTCACACTTGTTAGACTGCACTCTAGTACCTTGATTCCCATTTTCATTATCGGTGGATGATCTTGCGTCTGTTAACAATATACATTAATGACCGGTAATCAGACGATGAACTACTATGTTCGACCTCGACACCTCTATTCACATAGTAGGACATGTACTCATAGCAGCTTGTGTAGAAGAATTTCCAGCTTGGTGGCATTCCACATATGCTACCTCCTTGATCGTGCCAATGTTCATGAGATTTCAGCTCTCGTGATTTGATTCCAGTGTATGTCAGATATCTTCAGCCATTTTGGAGATCTTGATCCATTGTATATCTTCAGATTCTATGCATATCTTGATCCATTGTATATCTTCATCATGGAGATTCTGATTTATTATATATTGTACGTGGCGATGACCACACATGTCACATTTTGTATATCATGCCTATTCATCGCCATTGTACTCTTATGTATCCAGGACTGCTATATGTATTTGCAGTCATATGCATAGATTGATTATTGCACTGTACTGATGGATGCGGGTTCTTCCACCTGGTTCTTCATCACTCCACTTCTGGGATGGGTTTTATAATATATTTCGGCCATCATGTTACCCCTCTGACCTCACACATTAGGGAGCATTTGTTACAGCTGATTTTACCACACATGGTTGATCACATATTTATGGCTTTCCCTGTCCCTTTGTAGACTCTTTAGACCCCATGGACTGATATTGTACCTTTGATGTTTCCAAGTTCATCCCTAAAAACACGTGTTTATTGTTGTACGCGACTTTTAATCCCATACTTGCGTGTATACATGTATTTTGACCTCAACCCCACGTACATCAAGATGTGTGCATAAATCCAAATATTTTTGGAGTTTTCCTTGATGTGTGTATGAACCACTTGAATCTTGAACTTCCATATGCCTCTATATCGCTTGGATTTGACCCTCCATTACCCCTTTGGAGTGCTATATAAGGAACCCCTTGGATACATTGAGGAGGAGGAATTGAAGAGCAAGGAAACTATAGTCCATTGTAGCCATATCTTGCATATCATGCATCCCTTTGTCCCTTTGGAGCACTTTATGTTCTTCCCAAGATTTCCTTTCCTTGTGATCTTGCTATCAAGAGATGGAGGATTGAGGTGGTGGAGGCCCGGGTGGAGGACTCAGTTTCTCCGGTTCGCAAACGTGTTGACATAGGTTGTCACTTGTGTAATCTCTGATTTGATTAATAGAAATATATTTTCCTATTCAATAATGTGCATTTGAATGAATATTGAATCCATGGATATGTTTAATTTCTTATACATTGTTGATCATATATGCCAGAATAGATCTAACACCATATTATATTGCATGCTTGTCTTGTTTGCTGTTGTTGAGAGCAAATTGCTAGTGCAAGTGGGATTGGAAAAATCTCAATGGGGATCTACTTCAACTGTCCAGAATAAGGTATGATTTGAGATCCTTTAGTGTTATATGTTTTGTTTCTCTTTCATATTTGGAAGAGATTGATTTCTCAGGTAGATGTCTGTTGTGCTACACCCCAAGCCATAGGAAGTTTCTCTCCATGACAGCGAGATAGAGGACCACTTCCTCTTTCGTCGAGTTTGTGAATGGTTGATATGGATACTTGAATATAATAGTTCATCCATATATCTCTAATGGGTCCATTTGTATTTAAACATATATGAATGTACTTCTCAAAGGACCCAAAAAACATAAGAGGAAAAATTTCCTTCTCATTTGATATCACAATCAGTGTTTACGAGAATGATGATCAACTAAGATTTTCCTTTGGACTATGGATTATGATTCAAGGGAAAGAGGTCCCTTGAATTGTTCCTATCAAAATCACAATTTCATATTGGAGTAAATATTCACCCTTGCTTAGGTTGATTCCACTATCGATTTGAACTCTTGTCCAGGTTGTTTCCACCATCACCATCAATGCTTTGTTATGATAATTCCACCCTTTATTTCCATATTAATTCATAAGGTATATTATACCCTATTTAGACTCCAAGGTATTTTCTAAGAAAAGGAAGTACGCATCCTCCCTAGAACCACTAGTCCACCACCAACCTGTAAAGGCATACATCTCCACTACAAAGAGAAAAGATACATTTGCTAATGATTATTTCCTATAGGGAAGTATGTCTCTCCTTTGATTCACAGAGTTGAATGGACAAAAGTATATATAAATGGATTCCTTCCCTCAATGGATCTCAATACTTGTTGGCTTGTTCCTGTGGTTGAATGATTTTTCAAGTATTTGCATCACGAGAGTTGTTTATTTGTTGTATTATTTTATAAGTATTTATTTGCTTCTTCTTGGAAATGAGTGAATATTGTTATTGAAGTGATTCAAGATAATAGTTTTGGTATTTATGAACATATTTTTTTAGGTTCCCTCCATCTTTTGTATTTATAGATCTCTACGTTTAATGGACATTGTATAGATTGTATTTCATTTTCATCCAACCTTGATTTTTCAGCTATAAGTTTTCTTACTTACAAAGTGAATCTTGATTAGTTATAAATGCTTTTCAATTTATTTCTTTATATTGCTCGGTACTTTTTATGTTTCTAAAATTTCCTCTATATGTTTTCTTGATTTCTTTCTTGGGTTATTTTGGGTTAGACACTAGTTAGTAAAAACTATAGACTCAAAATATGCAAAATTTATCACTATATTGAAGAATTTGATTACATTTATTTTGATATATAATGAAATTTTAATGTATTACTACATTTTCAAATGAAAGGAAAAAATTATTTTAACATGTTATAAGTGAATGGTCGAATATACCATAGCCATTCCAAGTGAAATATGACCATACACTTCAAATTTGATCCTTGGATGGGACCTTATGTGATTAAGTATGTGACAGAAAGAAGTTTTGTGCAATTGGAAAAATTAAATGGGGAGCCTCTTAGTGGATTAGTTAATGGAAGCTGACTAAAACCTTACATGGATAGTCATGTGATCCCTCACTAAGTCTGTACAAAAATATTTTGAGTCATATTTTGTCGAAGTTTTTGATCTGTTGTAGTGATCTAAGAGTAATTAATTGTTTTATTTAATGATGCAAGTAGTGCTCAAAGAGAAGTTAATTGTTTCATTTAATGCAAGTAGTATCTTGAAAGAGATAAGAAAAAAAGTTAGAGCATTGAGATTTTAGAAGAGAATATTGTCAATATGGAAGCTTCCATGTTAGGGGTGAGTGCTAAGAAAATCTTAGGGGAATAAATTGACATGGTTGAAGTCATCCTGGTTGTCCAAGAAGTCGAATATTATATCACCATAGGTTCCTGCAAAAATTCCAAAGAAGAAAAGAACCCTATCCCACTCAATGAATAGTGAAGGAAGAATAAAGGCAATAAATGATGCTAAATCTTTAGGGTTTGTGTCTACCACATGATTACTAAGATATATACCACCAATGAATGTGCATGCACCCCCTATCAAGTTGTATAAAAATGCCAAGTATACTTTGTTGGTACCACCAATTCCAAAAGGTTTTATGGTGTAAGGAGACATGATCGGGAAGGTTAGTAAGATATCCTTTGCAAATCACGACTTGGCCAAATTCAGAGAATTCAAAACAAGGAATTACATGCATAAATTTTGTGCATCAAATGGAGCTCCAATCACTCTTGAACCTATGGAATGGGCACTTGCATTGCAAGGGTCCGAATTTTTAGCATAACTGAGCATACCCGAATTCGACCGGATTGTAGAGGTCAATACATGTGTTAGGTAGTTGCTACTATGTGTTCATAGTAGCTGCTTATGGATAGATAAGAATATTTTCATTGATTTAGACTTGATAGCACAAATTACTAGGTTGTTGAAAGATGGGGTGGACCATCCTCAATTATTTGTGGGAAAAGAAAAATAAATATAGATAGCTACTTGAATGAAGGTCATGTATAATATTCAAAAGAATATTAATGGATATGATGTAGATTCAGTCAGTGACAACGTTGTGTGCTTCGTATCAAAGGAACTAGCGAGTAAGGTACTACGATAGTGTCATCCAAACCAAGTCCCTACATCTGTTATTGCAGCGAAAGAGAAGTATGAAAATGGAGTGCAGATGAACTCGAAAACCTACATGTTGAATGGATTCCTCAATGACTGGTTGGACACAGTAGATAAAGGTACTCCATTTCCTTATTCATGGTTATTAATCCTCATTCCATTTATTGCATGGGTGCAACTAAAATATTATTAGTCAACAACTCAAGGAGGGATTTGTCTAGATGTAAGGTATGTGAACTTATGGTATAACAAAAATTGGGAGAGACAGATTGAAAATAATATCATTTTCTATCTACACAAGGAAGAAATCCAACATAATGCGGTATTGGTACCTCGGATAGAGACACAAGCGGTTTCTTAGTTCACCAAATATGTTAGATTCAAATCCAGACAACACCATATGTATGTATAGATAGAGTGTGATCTAGATCAACAATGGATGGTAACCAACAATAAACTTATGGAATAAGATTTTCTTAGCATAGTGCAAGAGTGGTCACTAGAATGGAAGTACCTATCGAGGTTAAGTATATATCACCAGTTGTGTCATAGAAGAATATGTGGAAGGACATAACTTTAGGTTAGAATCAGCTTAGGGATCATAACTAGAGTAGGCGATTCCTAACATAGGTGGAGAGGAAAATAATTGAGAATGCTCACCTAGTGGAGACCAAGAATCTAGTGCAACGACAATAGATCCTGGAATTCATGACAAAAGGAAAGCTAGCGCTTCAATCTATGGTAAGAAGAAGAAGACAAAGGCATAAAAGCAATAGATAGAGATGTCATTAACTAATGATGATGTTAATATTCTATTTGATAGAAGAGGTGAAGTGGTAGAAGAGGCATGCAAGGTAGTTGAGAGCATGACCATTCAATTATCTGGGGGGTTGAAGGATCATCTCATGGAGCTTCAACAAGATATCCAATTTATTTAAGTAGTACCAGTTCAATTCAGAAGTACGCAATAGAGTGATAAAAAATATGAAAAAGGAAAGAATACCTTAGGTATGTTCTTCATCATCAAATAGGGCAATACAACTACTGTCCTGATTCATAACTTTTCCTAAAGTTGGATTGCAGGAGAAAGTACATAAGTTGAGATACATCGACTTGAAGTTCTTAGTGTTACCTATGTTTATGCTATAAAGTATTCAACAAAATGTGGCTAAGGAGATAAAATTTATTGAGGAAGTCACTTATGAATCTATGAATGGGTTTTGTACATAGGACAATGCCTTGAAGGAACAATGTGTACAATTGCAAAAGAAACGAGATTAGCTGAATCAAGAAAAGGAGAAGCTGTAGGATGCTATTGCACTGGCTTGTCATGCAATCCTAGAAGATTAAATAATTGACGAAATGACTATTGAAATAAATATGGTCCAACCATGTGGAGTTATCATGGGATTTCGACAGAAGATTAAGGAGTTGGAAGAAAATTTGGTGCCTAACACCCCGCGAGAGAAATAAAGAAGTAAAAGAGGATATAATAAGAATCAAGGGGTTTGAAGTTGAACACGCATGACTTTATAAGAAAACATCGTAGGCATGCGTGTCCTGGTTTGATGACGCTAGGCTACATGGAATTATTCCTAAGATGGAAGAGGTGAAAAATAAAATGACAACTCTGAAGGGTCTTTTAAAGACTACCAATGGTGGAGAGGATGGAAAAATTCATAGAGAACAAAACATTGCATGTTGAAGTTAGTCAGTTGCGCTTAGAACGATAGAAGAGGACAAAGAAAGTTAAAGAACTTTAGAGCATGCAGAAATTAAGAAAATTGTAGCATGGATTGAGGCATTAGATGAGGAGCATATAATTACCGAGATAGTTGAAGAGACATGTTAGAAGAAGGAAGGAATTCAAGGGATAGTCAAAGAAATAAATCACATCCATGTGGAGTTCTTATCACAGTGTAATACACCACGGGTCCAATCTCGAAGTGGATCACGATGGGTCACATGTGAGTGTTTGGGATTTATTTCCCCTAGAAAATTTTTGTACTAATTGGGAATTTTTTTTTATGAACAAGGATAAATCAAAGTGGTTCTACGAAGCAGGGTCAACTCCAACTAGTCAACCAAATAATAAGGAAGATGGGTGTTTTGACACTAATAATTACGGAGTTAGTTAGGAAGTGGTTAGATATTTTTTGTCCACTTGTAATCATGAGTCTAAGTAGTGGTAGTCAGAGGGATGTGACTACGTCCTATAAATATGTAATGGGTAGAGAAGTTTTGGGTTGCTTATATTTTGGATAGAATACTTAGTTTTTGTGTCTGTGACAAAGAAAGTATTTTTGTTGCATATACTTCCATGAGGATGTTGTATGAGAAAGTGGCGATCTCAAGCTTAGTTCATAGATCTATTGTAAGGTAAGAAGAGAGAAATTTTGTTTCCTATGTGAATAGACATGAAGTTCTTATTTACTACGAATCATGAATAAAAAAAGTGCTTCCATGGTTTTCTCTCATTTTGGGTTTCCATGTGAAATCATGGTGTTTCATGTGTGTGTTTCATGATTCTATGTGTTATGATTTGTTATTTTATTATGTATTATTGGTTGAATATTATCAATTGTTGATCTAATGTGAATGGTTATGAATACTGTGAAGTTTATCAATGTATTCCATAGTTGTTTCCTTGCTTTATATGGAATATAAAATATTTTTTGAAGCTCTGCTATGAGGAATGTTATGGGTTTTGGGTCACTCCACTTCACTCCTGCAAAAACTTGGTTCTCGTAGTTCACATATGCACCTCGGGTGAGACTTCATGTGCTACATAGGTGATGCTGAAAGGGTTGATATATTGGGATTTCTTGGTGTGTATTTAGGTGAACATGGGTTAAGTGCGCAAAAAATCCTTCATGATGCATGGTGGAGCCATCTTTATTTCAGTATACAAGGATGGTATTTTAGTTTATGGGTCACAAGGATCCCTTTTTCATTAGTTGTGTTGAGGAAGTGTCAATTTTAATGTTTTTCTTATGCATAGTTTGGTAATAATTAGAAAGGGTTTGAGGTTTGTATGGCCTCTTGGTCAAGGGATGCAATGTTTAAAAGATTAATACTATGACATAGTTTAGAATACTATATTAAGCAGATTTGACTATAGAAAACATTATCTATAGTTTTAGGTGAAAGGTCAAGAACAAATGGAGATTTTGATTTCCTCTAAGAAATATAAAATATAAATATATTTTAAATGAAAAACAAAGCATTTATCAATTCATCAGAATCTAGTAAATATATTCAAGTTTTTATAACAACATAATAAGTTGAGCACATATACACATGGAATCCTAATAGTGGACATGCAAAAAGTAGTAAGCCAAAACATCCATGATTTGCACCTTTCCAACGAGTTTTGCTAGAATCAAGCGATGTGGTTATTTTTTAAAATTGTGGTTTTATTGTTCAAATTCCAATTTGGATTCCATAAATGGATTCAACACCCTTTATTAACCCTACAACACCCATAATATGCAACTCTAACAACCTAAAAGTCTCATTTCAACAATTCCTGCTAGATTTTGGTTGAAAAAATCATTGGATGGTTCATTAGATACTTTGTGGTAACCATAAATTTTTTAGCTTGTAAGCCATGCATAAATTATTATTTTTTAGATTTTTTAGAAGGCCTTTAAAATACTTAAGCTTTATATAAAAAAGGTTTCAAAATATTAGATGCTCAAGGATTTAACTACTATAAAAAATTTCATGAAAAATAAATGAGAATTAAAATACACAACCTCTTGTTAGTAACTAGTATACTTGTGACATAGTAAATATGAGAAAAATCCTATAAGCCTAATCAAGGAGTATAGAATAGTCAAAGGCATGTTTTCATGGTTATAATACAATGAAAACATGAAAAAGGACTAAGTGAGAAGGAATTTGATAAAATGAAATTTTAAATGGCCCACTTACCAAAAATGTGGAAGCAATATACTACTATTGTCTAAAATTCAATCAACAATCCAAAGTTAAAAGGGTGAAGTTGATGATAATAATTAAACTAGCATTAATATGTGTATAAAAGAAATTTAGTGTGGTCTTATTTTTCACATTTAGTGTCACAATCTCCTCTTCAATACAATGTAAAGTGGAAAAATGTTTATTAAAACCTACATTCCTCTTAGTCCACAACTACGTTACTAAACAGTTTCATCATTTCAAAAATCTCCTCTTCAATACAATGTAAAGTGGAAAAATGTTTATTAAAACCTACATTCCTCTTAGTCCACAACTACGTTATTCAACAGTTTCATCATTTGGAAGTGTGAGAAACTCATAAAGTGTTATTCCAAATTATTTTCTTTGACATCTATGTGTCCTCAAATTCTCCAATAAAACATATTTTATCTTTATAGAGTAAAGATACATCCTCCATAATTGCACATTTTCTCTTCAATAACAACTCAATAAAATCAATCCTACTAATATCATAA
This sequence comes from Pseudotsuga menziesii, assembly GCA_001517045.1. Lineage (NCBI taxonomy): Eukaryota > Viridiplantae > Streptophyta > Pinopsida > Pinales > Pinaceae > Pseudotsuga > Pseudotsuga menziesii. The sequence continues at coordinate 100,154 of LPNX011086359.1, read as the reverse complement.
CTTTAACTTAAGATAAAAGAAATATTTTAATCCTCTGATCTCACCAAGAAAAAAAATGGATATATCTAATATATCACACAATTCTATTAAAAATTTCATCTTGAAAATTTAATTTGTTCTCAACATTGTTTGCTAAATAATACAATTTTAAAATTTATACCTAATGTTTTTGTATAATGCATCACCTATTTTACATATTATTTCAAATCACAACTTTAATAAAATTCTTTTTATTATTTAAGTCATCTTAACTTGATAATACTTACATTTACAGTCAGATATTTTTTTGTTCTGAGATAGAATAATACAGTTCAATTCGTAAAGATGCAGCCAACTCTGCACTTAATCTTCAGTAATAAAATATCCCAAAACATGTATAGAGATTCCCATTGTGCTCCTATAAGTTACTTAAAGTAGAAATTATAACCCTGAACCTTAAACGGGATGAGAAAAAACGAATCCAAAACAAGTTTGAAGCATGACGAAGAAGTTAAACAATTAACGTATGGAACTACAAACTAGCCGCAGTAACACTATTGAACTGCTGCTTTGCCAAGAGACTACCCTAAAAGTTATCGTTGCTTGCACATCCAATCATTTATATTCCTCCGTCTACACTAAGAAACAACAGGATTATTGCTTGCGATCCCCTCCTCGTGCTTGCTCGACGTGTCTCCCTTTTCAGGTACTTCCCTACCGATCCTTCCTGCAACCATAGAATTGAAGTATATCCTATTTAACAATAATAGCTATCATCATCAATCAGAGGAGCACACTATATACATCCGGCTTTATTTTACCTGCTTTGTTTCCGATGCTTTGTAGGTTTAAATCCGTCCCATTCTGCATCGGACATCATCTCGTAGCCCTCGAAGTATTGTGGTTTCTTTCGTTTCCTCATTGATCTTCTTAGTATATGTGGTTGAGGACCAGTTTCCCCATGCTTTGATGGTTGAGGAACAGTTTTCCCATTCTCTGGTGGTTGAGTAACAGTTTCCCCATTCTCTGATGGTTGAGGAACAGTTTCCCCATGCTCTGATGGTTGAGGAACAGTTTTCCCATTGTCTGATGGTTGAGTAGCAGTTTCCCTATGCTCTAGAGGTTGAGGAACAGTTTCCTCATGCTGATCTGATGGTCTACGATCAAGAATCTCTTCAGCCTGTAAGGGTTGGATTCTCACATCCATGTTACTGCTTCCCACTGAACTAGCATCAGCACTATAAAGCCTGCAATGCAACATCGGACATCAATGTAAGTGACAACACAAGAAAATATTGATATATAAGGTATGTAATGAGGGAATCTTGGAGATGAATGGGTACTTGGCGTTCTGGTTTCCTTTCAACTTGTTATTTTCACGACCCGAGTCTACCTGCAGAATGACGAGAGAGATGGGTATTGAGAATAAAATGCACTCCATAAAATTTATCAATATAAATCAAAACCCGCGTAGAACAAAACATTAAAACCATCCTGAATTTCTTTCAAAATACATTATTAAATGCCATCTTCAACAATCTGGGTATTGACTAATTATCCACAACGAAAAGACGTTTGTTGACAAAACGGACAGAGAGTTAGCATTGAAAACATGAGAAGTCTTGTGTTTTGCCCCAAGGGAAAATACGTTTGGGTTTTACCACTAGACGTTTCTTGACGTATTCTATAAATAGGATCAAATCTCAAGTTAATTGTTGAATGGGACTCTGAAGAATGGAGAAAGAGCTGCTAGATTACTGTCCAACTCGTCTTGATGATAAGGGGAACAACGATATTTTCTACTGTCAAGAAGACTTTGCTCCCTTCAAGAATCCACTAGAGCTCAATTTTTTTGACGAGAGACCATAGGAAATAGGCTGCAAAACCCTAGCTCTGAAATCTTTTGTGGTCCGGATGTTGAATTACGCATTAATTTTTCCCACAGTCCACATTGAATTAAATTGCAAACCATGTGTATCCTTTTTGACGAGAGACCTTCGAAAATAGGCTGCAAAACCCTAGTTCTTGCTGTTGGAGACCTAGGCTGCAAAACCCTAGTTCTCCCTGTGGGAGACCCATGCAGGCTCAGTTTCCTCTGTAATTGACAGCCTTGGTGTCAGTTCACTCTGTAAGTGATGGCATGCATGAGTTCTCTTCAGACCACCACTATGGCATGTTTATTTTTTTCTGTTAATCACAATAGCTATTATGTATTGTAATCTTTTACACATATCAGTACAAAATTATTCATTCCATCTCTCTGTTTTTCATTATTTTTCTGTTTTGCAAGCTGTGTGTTCTCTCTTTCTAGCTAGATCTTTCTGTGCAAGTGTTCAACAGTCATCTACATGGTATCACAGCTCTGCTGCTAGGACAAAGACGCACCAGCATTTTTATTTGCAGGTACAGAAGATCGAAAATCATTGGAAGAATGGAATTTCCAAAGGAAGCTATTCTCACACCATACAATTATTTTGCATGGGAAGCAAAGATGGAGATCTTTCTTCGAAGCAGAGAATTGTATAGGATTTCTATGGCCACTGAAGGTGAGCCTACAACAGCCATAGAAAAGTCCAAATACCTCAATCAGATGGATGAGGCTTGTGGAGCCCTCTGCGTGCACATCTCCCCTAAGCTACTTTTCCATATTTCTTCTTGCAAAACTCCCAATGAAGTTTGGACCACCATGAAAGGACTCTTTGGCAAGCAAGATGAGATGAAAGGCCACATGATCGAAGTGGAGTTGCTCTCTTTGGATCCACGAGGCTTCGACAATATACAAGATTTCTTCACAAGATACAAGGATTTGCTGGTGCAACTCAAGCGTTGCGGGGTTGATAAATCTGAGGAAAAATGGATGGTTCTATCCATCCTCTCCAAGCTTGGACCAGAATACTCTGTATTTGTCTCCATGTTTCATTCAGTGAGGCTCACCTCTGGCAAGAACTGGACCATGCCCACTCTTGATGCTTTTATTGAATCTTTGTCTCAGGAACAAGACAAGCTCATCAATATGGGAAAAATCAAGGGCTCCAAGGCACATGCTCTTGCTGTGCATGATGGCATTCATAACCCAAAACAGAGATTTAAATCCAAAGAAAAAGAAAAGGCACATGCAAATCCAAAGAAGGAAGGGAACACCAAGCCCTTCAATGATTCCTCCGGATCCAAAGGTGAAAAATGGAAGAAAATGGAGAAATGCACATACTGCAAGAAAGGATTCCATCCAAAATCCTCCTGCATGAAGAAGCAGATAGATCAGATGGCCCAGATACTTTAGAAGCACAACCTTGGGGATCACATTCCAGAGGTCGCCAAGAAGAATCCTAAAGATCATGCTCCCGGGAAAGGTAACTCTAGCCATGCTTTGATTGCCATTAATTCATCTCCTTATGCATGGATTGTAGATTCAGGTACATCTCACCACATGGCTGCCACCAAGGAAGCCTTCTCTTCATTGGATGCATGCGAAGGTCCTCCTATACTCATGGCGGGTGATTCTCCTGTTGATATCACCGGCAAGGGCAAAATTGAACTCAATCATGGTAGCTTTGAGGATGTGTTACATGTTCCAAAACTCTCGGTGAATCTTCTCTTCATCTATCAGATTACACATTCTGGCACCGGAAAAAGAGTTGAATTCACTCCTGATGTTGTGAATATCTTCGACATACAAAGCAACTCTAAAGTTACCACTCGTGAGGTAAATCACAGATCCAGGCTTTACACATTTTTTGAATTTATTGAACCAGATTCTGCCTTATTACTTACGCATGCTGATGATAGTAGTAGGTTATGGCACGGAAGATTTGGTCATCTTAATTTCAAATATATGCAGCAACTCTACAAGCAAGGAATGGTCATTGGCTTGCCCAACATTCATTTTTCAAAAGAAGTTTGTCAAGGATGTGTTATTGGCAAACATCCTCAAGAGAAGTTTTAAAAAGGGAAGGCTAAGAGGGCCTCCTCTCCCTTAGAGCTCATCCATAGTGATTTGATGTGACCCTTTCCTCATTTATCCCTCAACAAGGTGAGGTATGTTCTTACATTTCTTGATGATTTCTCATGATATACTTGGGTGTATTTTCTCAGGCAGAAATTTGAAGTTTTTGAGTATCTCAAAGACTTCAAAGCACTTGCAAAGAATCAGTCCACGAGAAAGATTAAAATCGTCCACATAGACAATGGGGGGGAATATGTGAACAGGAATGTTCAAACTCTTTGTTCATAGGCTGGTATACAGTTGCAACATACAATACCATACACTCCATAGCAGAACGGAGTGGCTGAGCGGAAGAAGAGATTCCTCAAAGAGATGGCCTCTTGCATGTTGCATGTAAGGACTCTTCCTTATAAACTATGGGCCGAGGCACTTAACTGTGCCAACTATATACAAAACAAATCTCCTCACAGATCTGTCAAGGACATGACTCCTTTTGAGGCATGGAGCGGTTGCAAACCGGAAGTCACCCACTTTCAAATATTTGGATCACGTGCATGGGCCCGCATACCCTCTAAAAAGAGGAAATAATTAGATCCTCAGAGCATTGCATGCATCTTCGTGGGATATTCCAATGATGTGAAGGGTTACAGGTTGATTGATCCCTCCACAGAAAAGCTCTTTATTGAGCAAAGTGTCCGGTTTGAGGAAATCCCCTTACATGCACCATTGGAGTCACATGCAGAGACTTTTGTTCCTCTACCTACACCACACATCCGTGATGATGAGTCCACTCATTCAGATCATGATTCATATTTGAGTTCTAAATCTGACGAAGAACATGAGCATGAATATGTTGATCCACCTCGTTTCTCCCGTGAGAGAAAAAGGAGCTTAAGAGAGATATATGCACAAACAACTCCACAGGATGCAGGTGACCTTGTGGGGGATCTAGTGAATCAGAGGACACATCCCATTTTGAGGAGCCTTCTCATGCACTCACAGCTACCGAACCAATGATTCCCATGCATTGTTACATGGTTCTCTCTTCAGACCCACAGACCTATGCAGAGGCTGCAGGGAATCCCCTCTGGGAAGCTGCTATACAAGATGAGTACAACTCTCTCCTCGAGAACCAGACTTGGGATTTGGTGCCACTTCCTTCAGACAGGAAGCTTGTTAGATGCAGATGGGTCTACAGGACCAAGAAGGCAGCAGATGGACAGATCAACAGATACAAAGCAAGGTTAGTTTCCAAAGGTTTTAAAAAGGTTCATGGGTTAGACTATGATGAGAACTTTGCTCCAATAGCAAAGATGGATTCCATTCAATTGGCACTTGCCATTGCTGCATCCAGAAGGTGGGAATTCCATCAGATGGATGTGTATAATGCATTTCTTCACGGTGATCTCTCTGACGATATCTACATGGAGCAGCAACAAGGATTCATACAAGATTCATCCTTGGTTTGCAGATTGAAGAAGTGTCTCTATGGCCTTAAGCAAGCCCTGAGAGCATGGTATGCCAAGACGGACTCCTACCTATTGTTCCAAAAAATTGTACGATGTAAGTCAGATCTGAATGTATACATGCTTAGGACAACTGACTCACTTCTGCTACTAGTTTTATATGTGGATGATTTGTTGATCACTGGCAGCTCGACTTCAGCACTTGCTGCAGTCAAGAGGATTCTGCATGACAAGTTTTTGACGATGGACATGGGTCCATTACATTTCTTCCTTGGTCTTGAAATCAGCCATGATGCCTCAGGCATCAAACTGTCTCAGGCCGAGTATGGTTGAGATCTACTAGAGCGATGCCATATGACAGACTGCAAGTCTGCACCAACCCCTTTCCTATCTGGGGTCAAACTTGAGGATGGCAAGAACACTCCATTGGTTGAAAACACTCTATATAGACAACTAGTGGGAAGCTTGTTGTATCTTACACACTCTTGACCAGACCTTTCGTATGCAGTTGGGGTAGTCTCTCAGTTCATACAGAAGCCACATGAGCTACATTGGAAGGCTTCCAAGTAGAACCTTCGATATGTACATGGCAACATCACCTTTGGGATTCACTATGCAATAGATTTTGCATTGGATCTAATAGGATTCATTGATTATGACTGGGCTGGCAATAGCATTGATCGCAAGTCCACATCTGGGTACTCACTTGGTCTAGGTTCAAGGCCAGTTTGTTGGTTGAGCAAGAAGCAGGCTGCTATTGCTCTATCTTCATCCGAGGCTGAATACAGAGGGGTAGTCAACATAACTGTTCAGGCTTTGTGGCTACAACATTTTCTCACTGAGTTGGGCATCCAGTTCCACTGGCCTACTGTCATCTGGTGTGACAACTAGAGCACTCTAAAGTTCTGTAGAGATCTAGTACAGAGGTAGCGGACGAAGCACATAGAGATCCACATGCACTATATCACATATTTGGTGCATGAGCGGATCATCGACTTGCAGTTATGTCCTTCAGTTGAATAGACTGCCGATATCTTCACCAAGACCTTCACTGCACAGAAGTTCCACTATTTGCGTGATTGTCTTGGAGTGAAAGACACAGTTATGGTTTCCTTTCAACTTGTTATTTTCACGAGCCGAGTCTACTTGCAGAAAGATGAGAGAGATGGGTATTGAGTCTAAAATGCACTCCATAAAATTTATCAATATAAATCAAAACCTGCGTAGAGAAAAAGATTAAAACCATCCTAAATTTCTTTCAAAATACATTATTAAATGCCATCTTCAACAATCTGGGAATTGACTAATTATCCACAACGAAAAGACGTTTGTTGACAAAATGGACAGAGAGTTAGCATTGAAAACATGAGAACTCTTGTGTTTACTCTAAGGGAAAATATGAGAAGTCTTGTGTTTGCCCTAAGGGAAAATACGTTTGGGTTTTACTACAAGACGTTTCTTGACGTATTCTATAAATAGGATTAAATCTCAAGTTATTGTTGAATGGGACTCTCAAGAATGGAGAAATAGCTGCTAGATTACTGTCCAACTCATCTTGATGATCAGGGGAACAATGATATTTTCTACTCTCAAGAAGACTTTGCTCCCTTCAAGAATCCACTAGAGCTCAATTTTTTTGACAAGAGACCATAGAAAATAGGCTGCAAAACCCTAGCTCTGAAATCTTTTGTGGTCTGGATGTTGGATTACGCATTAATTTTTCCTACAGTCCACATTGAATTAAATTGCAAACCATTTGTATCCTTTTTTATGAGAGACCTTCGAAGATAGGATACAAAACCCTAGTTCTTGCTGTTGGAGACCCATGCAGGCTCAGTTTCCTCTGTAATTGACAGCCTTGATGTCAGTTCACTCCGTAACTGATGGCATGCATCAGTTCTCTTCAGACCACCACTATGGCATGTTTATTTTCTTCCGCTAATCAGGATAGCTATTATGTATTGTAATCTTTTAGACATATCAGTACAAAATTATTCATTCCTTCTCTCTGTTTTTCATTATTTTTCTGTTTTGCAAGCTGTGTGTTCTCTCTTGCTTGATAGATCTTTTTGTGTAGGTGTTCAACAGTCATCTACATGGCATCAGAGCTATGCTGTAAGGACAAAGACGCACCAGCATTTTTTATTTGCAGGTACAGAAGATAAAAAATCATTGGAAGAATGGAATTTCCAAAGGAAGCTATTCTCACACCATACAATTATTTTGCATGGGAAGCAAAGATGGGGATCTTTCTTCGAAGCAGAGGATTGTATAGGATTGCGATGGCCGCAGAAGGTGAGCCTACAACAGCCATAGAAAAGTCCAAATACCTCAATAGGATGGAGGAGGCCTACGGAGCCCTCTACATGCACATCTCCCCTGAGCTGCTTTTCCATATTTCTTCTTGCAAAACTCCCAATGAAGTTTGGACCACCATTAAAGGACTCTTTGGCAAGCAAGATGAGCCGAAAGGACACATGCTCGAAGTGGAGTTGCTCTCTTTGGATCCACGAAGCTTCGACAATATACAGGATTTCTTCACAAGATACAAGGATTTGCTGATGCAACTCAACCATTGCGGGGTTGATAAATCTAAGGAGTAAAAAAGGATGGTTGTATCCATCCTCTCCAAGCTTGGACTGAAATACTCTATATTTGTCTCCATGTTTCATTCAGTGAGGCTCACCTTTGGCAAGAACTGGACCATGCCCACTCTTGATGCTTTTATTGAATCTTTGTCTCAAGAACAAGACAAACTCATATATATGGGAAAAATCAAGGGCTCCAAGGCACATGCTCTTACTGTGCATGATGGCATTCATAACCCAAAACAGAGATTTAAATCCAAAGACAAAGGGAAGGCACATGCAAATCCAAAGAAGGAAGGGAACACCAAACCCTTCAATGATTCCTCCAGATCCAAATGTGAAAAATGGAAGAAAATGTAGAAATGCACATACTGCCAGAAAGGATTCCATCCAGAATCCTCATGCATGAAGAAGCAGATAGATCAGATGGCCCAGATACTTTAGAAGCACAACCTTGGGGATCACATTCCAGAGGTCACCAAGAAGAAGCCTAAAGATCATGCTCCCGGGAAAGGTAACTCTAGAGATTCTTTGATTGCCATTAATTCATCTCCTTATGCATGGATTGTAGATTCAGGTGCATCTCACCACATGGCTGCCACCAAGGAAGCCTTCTCTTCATTGGATGCATGCGAAGGTCCTCCTATACACATGGGGGATGATTCTCCTGTTGATATCACCGGCAAGGGCAGAATTGAACTCAATCATGGTAGCTTTGAGGATGTGTTACATGTTCCAAAACTCCCGGTGAAGCTTCTCTTCATCTATCAGATTACGCATTCTAGCACCAGAAAGAGAGTTGAATTCACTCCTGATGCTGTGAATATCATCGACATACAAAGCAACTCTAAAGTTTTCACTCGTGAGGTAAATCACAAATCCAGGCTTTACACATTTTCTGAATTCATTGAACCAGATTCTGCCTTATTACTTACGCATGCTGATGATAGTAGTAGGTTATGGCACAAAATATTTGGTCATCTTAATTTCAGATACATGTAGCAACTCTACAAGCAGGGAATGGTCATTGGCTTGCCCAACGTTCATTTTTCAAAAGGAGTTTGTCAAGGATGTGTTATTGGAAAACATCATCAAGAGAAGTTTTAAAAAGGGAAGGCTAAGAGGGCCTCCTCTCCCTTAGAGCTCATCCATAGTGATTTGATGGGACCCTTTCCTCATTTATCCATCAACAAGCCGAGGTATGTTCTTACATTTCTTGATGATTTTTCATGATATACTTGGGTGTATTTTCTCAGGCAGAAATCTGAAGTTTTTGAGCATCTCAAAGACTTCAAAGCACTTGCAGAGAATTAGTCCACGAGAAAGATTAAAATCCTCTGCATAGAAAATAGGGGGGAATATGTGAACAGGAATGTTCAAACTCTTTGTTCATAGGCTGGTATACAGTTGCAACATACAATACCATACACTCCATAGCAGAACGGAGTGATTGAGCGGAAGAACAGATCCCTCAAAGATATGGCCTCTTGCATGTTGCATGCAAGTTCTCTTCCTTCTAAACTATGGGCCGAGGCACTTAACTATGCCAACTATATACAAAACAGATCTCCTCACAGATCTGTCAAGGAAATGAATCCTATTGAGGCATGGAGCGGTTGCAAACCAAAAGTCACCCACTTTCAAATATTTGGATCACGTGCATGGGCCCACATACTCTCTGAAAAGAGGAAAGCATTAGATCCTCAGAGCATTGCATGCATCTTCGTGGGATATTCCAATGATGTGAAGGGTTATAGGTTGATTGATCCCTCTACAGACAAGCTCTTTATTGAGCAAAGTGTCCAGTTTGAGGAAATCCCCTTGCATGCACCATTGGAGTCACATGCAGAGACTTTTGTTCCTCTACCTACACCACACATCCGTGATGATGAGTCCACTCATTCAGATTATGATTCAGATTTGAGTTCCAAATCTGACAGAGAACATGAGCATGAATATGTTGATCCACCCCTTTTCTCCCCTGAGAGAACAAGGAGCTTAAGAGAGATATATGCACAAACAACTCCACAGGATGCAGGTGACCTTGTGGGGGATCCAATGGATTAGAGGACGTAGCCCCAGTTTGAGGAGCCTTCTCATGCACTCACAGCTACCGAACCGGTGATTCCCATGCATTGTTACATGGTTCTCTCTTCAGACCTGTAGGCCTATGCAGAGGTTGCAGGGAATCCCATCTGGGAAGCTATTATGCAAGATGAGTACAAATCTCTCCTCGAGAACTAGACTTGGGATCTGGGGCCACTTCCTTCAGACAGGAAGCTTGTTAGATGCAGATGGTTCTATAGGACCAAGAAGGTAGCAGACAGACAGATCAACAGATACAAAGCAAGGCTAGTTGCCAAAGGTTTTCAGCAAGTTCATGGGTTAGACTATGATGAGACCTTTGCTCCAGTAGCAACGATGGATTCCATTCAATTGGCACTTTCCATTGCTACATCTAGAAGGTGGGAATTCCATCAGATGGTTGTGAAGAATGCATTTCTTCATGGTGATCACTCTGACGAGATCTACATGGAGCAGCCACAAGGCTTCATACAAGATTCATCCTTGGTTTGCAGATTGAAGAAGTCTCTCTACGACCTTAGGCAAGCCCGGAGAGCATGGTATGCCAAGATGGACTCCTACCTATTGTCCCAAAACTTTGTACGATGTAAGTCAGATCCAAATGTATACATGCTTAGGACAACTGACTCACTTCTGCTACTAGTTTTATATGTGGATGATTTGTTGATCACTGGCAGGTCGACTTCAGCACTTGCTGTAGTCAAAAGGATTTTGCATGACAGGTTTTTTATGACGGACATGGGTCCATTAGATTTCTTCCTTGGTCTTGAAATCAGCCGTGATGCTTCATGCATCAAACTATCTTAGGCCAAGTATGCTTGAGATCTTCTAGAGCGATTCCATATGACAGACTGCAAGTCTGCATCGACTCCTTTCCTATCTGGGGTCAAACTTTAGGATGGTAGGAACACTCCATTGGTTGAAAACACTCTATAGAGACAACTAGTGGGGAGCTTGTTGTATCTTACACACTCTTGACCAGACCTTTCGTATGCAGTTAGGGCAGTCTCTTGGTTCATGCAGAAGCCACATGAGCTACATTGGAAGGCTAAGCAGATCCTTCAAGATGTACATGGCACCATCACCTTTGGGATTCACTATGCAGCAGATTTTGCATTGGATCTAATAGGATTCACTGATTCTGACTAGGCTGGCAATAGCATTGATCACAAGTCCACATCTGGGTACTCACTCAGTCTAGGTTTAGGGCCAATTTGTTGGTCGAGCAAGAAGCAGGTTGCTATTGCTCTATCTTCATCCGAGGCCAAATACAGAGGGGTAGTCAACATAATCGTTCAAGCTCTGTGGCTACAACATTTTCTCACTGAGTTGGGTATCTAGTTCCACCGGCCTACTGTCATCTGGTTTGACAACCAGAGCACTCTAAAGTTCTGCAGAGATCTAGTACAGAGGCAGCGGAAGAAGCACATAGAGATCCACATGCACTATATCTTAGATTTGGTGCACGAGTGGATCATCGACCTACAGTTTTGTCCTTCAGTTGAACAGACTGCTGATATCTTCACAAAGACCTTCATTGCGCAGAAGTTCCACTCTCTGCGCGATCGTCTTGGAGTGAAAGAAATAGTTATGGTTTCCTTTCAACTTGTTATTTTCACAAGTCGAGTCTACCTGCAGAAAGACGAGAGAGATGGGTATTGAGTCTAAAATGCACTCCATAAAATTTATCAATATAAATCAAAACCCTTGTAGAACAAAACATTAAAACCATCCTGAATTTCTTTCAAAATACATTATTAAATGCCATCTTCAACAATTTGGTTATTGACTAATTATCCACAACAAAAAGACGTTTGTTAACAAAACGGACAGAGAGTTAGCATTGAAAACATGAGAAGTCTTGTGTTTACTCTAAGGGAAAATATGAGAAGTCTTGTGTTTGCCCTAAGGGAAAACACGTTTGGGTTTTACCACTAGACGTTTCTTGACGTATTCTATCAATAGGATTAAATCTCAAGTTATTGTTGAATGGGACTCTCAAGAATGGAGAAAGAGTTGCTAGATTATTGTCCAACTCGTCTTGATGATAAGGGGAACAATGATATTTTCTACTCTCAAGAAGACTTTGCTACCTTCAAGAATCCACTAGAACTCAATTTTTTTGACGAGCAACAATAGAAAATAGGTTGCAAAACCCTAGCATTGAAATCTTTTGTGGTCCGGATGTTGGATTATGCATTAATTTTTCCCATAGTCCACATTGAATTCAATTGCAAACCATGTGTATCCTTTTTGACGAGAGACCTTCGAACATAGGGTGCAAAACCCTAGTTCTTGCTATTGGAGACCGAGGCTGCAAAACCCTAGTTCTTGCTGTTGGAGACCCACGCAGGCTCAATTTCCTTTGTAATTGACAGCCTTGGTTTCAGTTCACTCCGTAACTGATGGCATGCATCAGTTCTCTTCAGACCACCACTATGGCATGTTTATTTTTTTTTTGCTAATCAGGATAGCTATTATGTATTGTAATCTTTTACACACATTAGTACAAAATTATTCATTCCTTCTCTCTTTTTTCATTATTTTTATGTTTTGCAAGCTGTGTGTTCTCTCTTGCTAGCTAGATGTTTCTATGCAGGTGTTCAACACTCATCTACATGGTATCAGAGCTCTACTACTAGGACAAAGACGCACCAACATTTTTTATTTGCAGGTACAGAAGATCAAAAATCATTGGAAGAATGGAATTTCCAAAGGAAGCTATTCTCACACCATACAATTATTTTGCATGGGAAGCAAAGATGGAGATCTTTCTTCGAAGCATAGGATTGTATAGGATTGCTATGGCCATGGAAGGTGAGCCTAAAACAGCCATAGAAAAGTCCAAATACCTCAATCGGATGGATGAGGCCTACGGAGCCCTCTACATGCACATCTCCCTTGAGCTGCTTTTCCCTATTTCTTCTAGCAAAACTCGCAATGAAGTTTGGACCACCATGAAAGGACTCTTTGGCAAGCAAGATGAGATGAAAGGCCACATGCTCGAAGTGGAGTTGCTCTCTTTGGATCCATGAAGCTTTGACAATATACAAGATTTCTTCACAAGATACAAGGATTTGCTGGTGAAACTCAAGCGTTGCGGGGTTGATAAATCAAAGGAGGAAAAATGGATGGTTCTATCCATCCTCTCCAAGCTTGGACCGAAAGGCTCTGTATTTGTCTCCACATTTCATTCAGTGAGGCTCACCTCTGGCAACAACTAGACCATGCCCACTCTTGATGATTTTATTGAATTTTTGTCTCAGGAACAAGACAAGCTCATGAATATGGGAAAAATCAAGGGCTCCAAGGCACATGCTCTTGCTATACATGATGGTAGTCATAACCCAAAATAGAGATTTAAATTCAAAGACAAAGGAAAGGCACATGCAAATACAAAGAAAGAAGGGAACACCAAACCCTTCAATGATTCCTCCGGATCCAAAGGTGAAAAATGGAAGAAAATGGAGAAATGCACATACTTCCAGAAAGGATTCCATCTAGAATCCTCATGCATGAAAAAGAGGATAGATCAGATGGCCCAGATACTTCAGAAGCACAACCTTGGGGATCACATTCTAGAGGTCACCAAGAAGAAGCCTAAAGATCATGCTCCCGGGAAATGTAACTCTAGCCATGCTTTGATTCCCATTAATTCATCTCCCTATGCATGGATTGTAGATTCAGGTGCATCTCACCACATGGCTGCCACCAAGGAAGCCTTCTCTTCATTGGATGCATGCGAAGGTCCTCCTATACTCATGGGGGATGATTCTCCTGTTGATATCACCGCCAAGGGAAGAATTGAACTCAATCATGGTAGCTTTGAGGATGTGTTACATGTTCCAAAAGTCTCGGTGAATCTTCTCTTCGTCTATCAAATTACACATTCTGGCATCGGAAAGAGAGTTGAATTCACTCCTGATGCTGTGAATATCTTCGACATACAAAGCAACTTTAAAGTTGCCATTGGTGAGGTAAATCACAGATCCAGGCTTTACACATTTTCTGAATTCATTGAACCAAATTCTACCTTATTACTTACCCATGCTGATGATAGTAGTAGGTTATGGCACGAAAGATTTGGTCATCTTAATTTTAGATACATGGAGCAACTCTACAAGCAGGGAATGGTCATTGGCTTGCCCAACACTCATTTTTCAAAAGGAGTTTGTCAAGGATGTGTTATTGGCAAACATCCTCAAGAGAAGTTTTAAAAAGGGAAGGCTAAGAGGGCCTCCTCTCCCTTAGAGCTCATCCATAGTGATTTGATGGGACCCTTTCCTCATCTATCCATCAACAAGGCGAGGTATGTTCTTACATTTCTTGATGATTTCTCACGATATACTTGGGTGTATTTTCTTAGGCAGAAATCCGAAGTTTTTGAGCATCTCAAAGACTTCAAAGCACTTGCAGAGAATCAGTCCATGAGAAATATTAAAATCCTCCGCATAGACAATGGGGGGGAATATGTGAACACAAATGTTCAAACTCTTTGTTCAGAGGCTGACATATAGTTGCAACATACAATACCATACACTCCATAGTAGAACGGAGTGGCTGAGCGGAAGAAGAGATCCCTCAAAGAGATGGCCTCTTGCATGTTGCATGCAAGGTCTCTTCCTTCTAAACTATGGGTCGAGGCACTTAACTGTGCTAACTATATACAAAACAAATCTCCTCACAGATCTGTCAAGGACATGACTCCTTTTGAGGCATGGAGCGGTTGCAAACCGAAAGTCACCCACTTTCGAATATTTGGATCACGTGCATGGGCCCGCATACCCTCTAAAAAGAGGAAAGCATTAGATCTTCAGAGCACTGCATGCATCTTTGTGGGATATTCCGATGATGTGAAGGGTTACAGGTTGATTGATCCCTCTACAGACAAGCTCTTTATTGAGCGATGTGTCCGGTTTGAGGAGATCCCCTTGCATGCACCATTGGAGTCACATGCAGAGACTTTTGTTCCTCTACCTACACCACACATCTGTGATGATGAGTCCACTCATTCAGATCATGATTCAGATTTGAGTTCCGAATCTGACGAAGAACATGAGCATGAATACGTTGATCCACCTCTTTTCTCCCCTGAGAGAACAAGGAGCTTAAGAGAGATATATGACAGACAACTCCACAGGATGCAGGTGACCTTGTGGGGGATCCAGTGGATCAAAGGATGCAACCCCAGTTTGAGGAGCCTTCTCATGGACTCACAACTACCAAACTAGTGATTCCCATGCATTGTTACATGGTTCTCTCTTCAGACCCTCGGGCCTATGAAGAGGTTGCAGGGAATCCCCTCTGGGAAGCTGCTATGCAATATGAGTACAACTCTCTCCTCGAGAACCAGACTTGGGATCTGGTGCCACTTCATTCAGACAGGAAGCTTGTTAGATGCAAATGGGTCTACAGGACCAAGAAGGCAGCAGACGGACATATCAACAGATACAAAGCAAGGCTAGTTGCCAAAGGTTTTCAGCAGGTTCATGGGTTAAACTATGATGAGACCTTTGCTCCAGTAGAAAAGATGGATTCCATTCAATTGGCACTTCCCATTGCTGCATCCAGAAGGTGGGAAGTCCATGAGATGGATGTGAAGAATGCATTTCTTCACGGTGATCTCTCTGACGAGATCTACATGGAGCAACCACAAGGCTTCATACAAGATTCATCCTTGGTTTGTAGATTGAATCAGTCTCTCTACGGCCTTAAGCAAGCCGTGAGAGCAGGGTATGCCAAGATGGACTCCTACCTATTGTCCCAAAACTTTGTACGATGTAAGTCAGATCCGAATGTATACATGCTTAGGACAACTGACTCACTTCTGCTACTAGTTTTATATGTGGATGATTTGTTGATCACTGGCATCTCGACTTCAACACTTGCTACAGTCAAGAGGATTCTGCATGACAGGTTTTTGATGATGGACATGGGTCCATTACATTTCTTCCTTAGTCTTGAAATCAGCCATGATGCCTCAGGAATCAAACTATCTCAGGCCAAGTAAGCTTGAGATCTTTTAGAGCGATTCCATATGACAGACTGCAAGTCTGCACCGACTCCTTTCCTACCTGGGGTCAAACTTGAGGATGGCAAGAACACTCCAATGGTTGACAACACTCTATACAGACAACTAGTGGGGAGCTTGTTGTATCTTACACACTCTCGACCAGACCTTTCGTATGCAGTTGGGGCAGTCTCTCGGTTCATGCAGAAGCCACATGAGCTACATTGGAAGGATGCCAAGCAGATCCTTCGATATGTACATGGCACCATCACCTTTGGGATTCACTATGCAGCAGATTCTGCATTGGATCTAATAAGATTCACTGATTCTGACTGGGCTAGCAATAGCATTGATCGCAAGTCCACATCTGGGTACTCACTCAGTCTAGGTTCAGCGCCAATTTGTTGGTGGAGCAAGAAGCAAGCTGCTATTGCTCTATCTTCATCCGAGGCCGAATACAGAGGGGTAGTCAACATAAACGTTCAGGCTTTGTGGCTACAACATTCTCACTGAGTTGGGCATCCAGTTCCACCGGCCTACTGTCATCTGGTGTGACAACCAAAGCACTCTAAAGTTCTGCAGAGATCCAGTACAGAGGCAGCGGATGAAGCATATAGAGATCCACATGCACTATATCATAGATTTGATGCACGAGCTGATCATCTACTTGCAGTTCTGTCCTTCAGTTGAATAGAGTGCCGATATCTTCACCAAGACCTTCACTGCGCAGAAGTTCCACTCTCTGCGTGATCGTCTTGGAGTGAAAGACACACTTATGGTGTCCTTTCAACTTGTTATTTTCACGAGCCGAGTCTACCTGCAGAAAGACGAGAGAGATGGGTATTGAGTCTAAAATGCACTCCATAAAATTTATCAATATAAATCAAAACCCGCGTAGAACAAACTTTAAAACCATCCTGAATTTCTTTCAAAATACATTATTAAATGCCATCTTCAACAATCTAGGTATTGACTAATTATCCACAACGAAAAGACGTTTGTTGACAAACCGGACAGAGAGTTAGCATTGAAAACTTGAGAACTCTTGTGTTTACTCTGAGGGAAAATATGAGAAGTCTTGTGTTTGCCCTAAGGGAAAATACGCTTGGGTTTTACCACTAGACGTTTCTTGACGTATTCTATAAATAGGATTAAATCTCAAGTTATTGTTGAATGGGACTCTGAAGAATGCAGAAAGAGCTGCTAGATTACTGTCCAACTCGTCTTGATGATAAGGGGAACAACGATATTTTCTACTCTCAAGAAGACTTTGCTACCTTCAAGAATCCACTAGAGCTCAAATTTTTTGACGAGAGACCATAGAAAATAGGCTGCAAAACCCTGGCTCTGAAATCTTTTGTGGTCCGGATGTTGGATTACGCATTAATTTTTCCCACGGTCCACATTGAATTAAATCGCAAACCATGTGTATCCTTTTTGACGAGAGACCTTCGAAGATAGGTTGCAAAACCCTAGTTCTTGCTGTGGTCAGGATGTTAGACTACGCATTAATTTCTCCCACAGCCCACATTGAATCAAATTGCACTTATGAATTAATTGTGATTGTTGTAACAGTAGAAGTCTGGATAACGACAGGAAGCCCTAGGAGAGTCTTTATTCTTTAATCGTTTTTGAAATAGATGGAAACGCAAATTTCAGAGAGAAAAAACCAAAACAAAAAACAAACCGTTTGTGCGTTGTGTCATTTGGGGATGATCTCAGTTCACCAAAACATTATGCTCTAGGCAAGTTCTGTCCCATTTCGCTGTAAGTGAATGCTGTATCATTTTTCCTTTTCATTAGGTATGTTGCATAAAAAAAGCTCTTCTTGTGTTTGTCTGAATAAAAAACATATAATTTTCTTATTAATGCTGTGGCAATCGTTTTCTCTCCGCTACCCGCAACACCATGGTATCAGAGCAGCGTAAGATACTCTCCGCCCTGGGTTTGTTCATCCTGTATTGCCCGCCATTTAAAGGGAAAGCGCTTAGTCAACAAGAATGGACATAAGGGGTTATCAAATTCATATGTGAAATTGACTGTAGTTGAAGGATTTCTTGCGATCGCGATGAGTAGCAACCTTAATCAGCAATAGATTCCTATCCTCAATGGTACGAATTACGAATCATGATGATTGTTTTGTTAATAGGATGCTGGGCATTTGGTTGAGAATGGGTTTGTAAAACCTCCAGATCAAGCACCCTATCTGGCTTTGCCTCAAAAAAATTAGCCCAAAGGCGATAGGAAGAACAATGCATAAGGTCTTGGTTTTTATCCAAAAGGCATGGGGCATGGGATCAGTCTCTCTCCCATAATTGCGCCAGGAGCCAGGTCCAAGGTATCTTTGGATATATCAGAAACAGATTATCAGGGCTTAAGCAAAGTAAATGTAGGCAAGTAGGACTTTTCGATCAGAAACCATAGATCAATTCCGGAATCGAGTGATGCCCGGGTAAAATAGATAAGGATTCATGGAGAGGAGTTATCAGACCACACGGTTATGGAGAAAGTAATTAGGAGTTTGTTGGGGAAATTTGATGATTTTGTAGCTGCCATATAGGGAGTCAAAGGACTTAACATGGGTATCAATTGATGAGCTCATGGTATCTCTATTATCGCATCAATATAGGTATTATCACATCAATATAGGTTGAACATGAGCCCAAATTTAGAAATAGAAAATGCATTCAAGCACAATTAAAAAATGCATTAAGCACAATTTACTAACAACTTGCTATTAATGAAAGAAGATCAAATCAAACCAAACCTATAAGTCTTTCATTAGAGGAAGGTTAAATCAAACCAAACCAAACTCATAAGTCTTTCTATAAACTTAAGACGAGAAAGTTGATTTACATAAAGAAGAAAGGTCAAATGAGGAAGGTCAAACTGAGAGGAATAGATAGATTGGACATGAAAGAGAGGAAAGATCAAATCAAATCAGAGTGATAATTCGAGGAATAGATAGATTCAGATTGGACATGAAAGAGAAGAAAGATCAAATCAAATCAGAGTGATAATCCATAAACCTACTTTAGGTAATTCAAAAGGTTCAAGTAGTAACCCTCATTAGCATGAGCATTTCAGGTATGATAACTCCAAAGTACAATGTTTTTATTGTAACTCTAGGTAATTTTCTAGAGATTGCAGGAAACAACAAGTATATCGTACATTAAGATAAGATAAATTCTATTTTCATCACTTGTAATATAGCGTAAGTAGTCTTAGAATATTTCTAGCCTACATGAAGATAACATAAAGTTTGTTATGATCACTTGTACTATATCTCAATAGAGACCAAGTGAAGTATGGTTCTTAAGATAAGATAAATTCTATCTTCATCACTTGTAATATAACTAAAGAAAAACCAAGTGATATATGGTCCTTAGACCAAGGATGTTGCAACCATATTAATGGACATAGGGAGTTGTTTACTAGCTTGTACAACATTGTTTTAATCAACAATCAATATTGGAAATGATAACAAAGTCTAGTGAAAGGAAGGGGAGTTATGAATATGTTTGTTAAGAATGGTGAGAAGAAGAATATTGATGATATGTTTATTTTGTTAGAAGTCCAAAATGTAATCTCATGAGTAGTGGACATCTAATGGAGAAAGAGTATAAGGTAATTTTTAATCATGATGTTTGTACAATTTTGGATAAACCTCCTAATAAGAGGTTGATGGCCATGTTGATAACAAGTCTTGAGATGACTAGTAACATAATGTTTCATCATAGAGTCAAAAGTGAGATTCACAATTTTGTTAATGGAGACTTGGTTGTGGCATATGAGGTTTGGACATTTCCAATTTGGTGGATTGAGCATATTGGAGAAGAAGCAAATGGTGAGAGGGTTTCCACCCAAAGAGAAGCTAGCAATCTCATGTAAATGCCACATTTTAGCAATGAAACATATGGAAAGTTACTCTACAGGTGCCTCTTGTTGGGCAAGAAATATTTTGGAGATTGTGCATACATACAAGAAATCCTTTGAAGATTGTGCATACATATTTGAGTGGCCAATGGAAACCTCGTCATTGGTTGGAAACTATTAATTTTGTATATTTATTGATGATTATAGTAGGAATACATGACTATATTTACTTAGAAAGAAATTAGAAATATTTGGAATCTTTAAGAACTTCAAATCCTTGCTCTCGAAGAATAGCATTAGGTATATTTTAAAGTCTTGAGGTCCAATGGGGGTGGTGAGTATAAATATAAACATTGGGAAGGGGGGTGGGGAGAGGATAGAAAAGTGAAATTTTCAAAAGCTTTAGTTTATGGAGGGTTTTTTTTATATGTAGTATGTATTTCAAGATATTTTAATGGATTCATATAAAAAAAACATGTAGGATGTTGAATTAGCTATATGAAACATGGATTAAACCATATAACATCAATCATCTAGTACTTATAAATCATAACAACTTTTATAGGAGATTGACAAAGAAGGGAGGTACCATAACATTGTTATCAAATGATAATCGAATTATAGGATATTTTAGTATATACTATATGAGAGGTAAGGAAAGCACTCTTAAAACTATAAGGGAGACCAGGGAAGGGGGCTCCCAAAACTGTAAGTGAAACCAGAGAAGGGGGCGCTTCCAGAGAGGGAAAGGTTCCATTGCAGCAGAGGTATAAATCAATGACTTCATAGAGTTCTATAGATACTTTGGAATCAAGAAGCAATGTATTACTAGCTAAACACCATAGTATAATGGTGTGGTCAAGAGTAAAAATAGAATCATCATGAACATGCCTTGAAGCATGTTGAAAGAAAAGTGCTTCTCAAATGATTATTGGGAAGAAGTAGTTGCAAACTCAATTTATAATATGAACAAGTATCCTATTGAGAGTGGCAATGACATAATTCTTCAAGAGGCTTGTATTGACAAGAATTGTACTATTTCAGATTTGAGAATATTGGGTGTGTGGCATATTCACATGAGCCTAAATAAACAAGAAGGAAATTGGATGAACAAAGTGAAAAATGGAGTTTTATTAGCTATAGTGAACAATCTAAAACTTATAGTGTATAATTTTGTCCCTAAAACATTATTAAAAGTGGAGATGTAGAGTTCACTAAAACATGATTAAAAGTGGAGATGTAGAGTTCAAGGAAGAAGCATGGTGGAGTCATAAATGAATCAATTATAGGTAGAGTAGCATTTCCTCAAGGTGAAACTGACTCATAAGAGAAGAAATTTTGCGCGAGAGTTCAAGCTACTCTAGATTCACGGGTAAGTGAAGAATATGATCTTACCTTATCTACACTAATATCTAGGATTAGAAGGAAGAAAATTACAAGTTTAAGAGAGATTTATGGTCAACACAAGTATGATTGGATTTGAATTCAAACTTTTCATTTTTCATTTTTGACTTATCATCATGTTAGTTATGAGAAAGAAATTAAGAATAAGGTTTGGGTAAAGGAAATGGATGATAAGATTGATGCAATAGAAAGAAATAACACTTGGGAGTTAGAGAATTTCTCCTAAAGCTAAGGGTTGCATTGATGTAAAAATGATATATAAAACTAAATTTGAAGCTCATGGAAATGCTCAAGATTTTGCTCAACAACCTAGTATTAATCATAATGAGAATTTTGCACCAATAAGTAGCATAGACTTTGTTATATTTGTTTTGGATATGCAATCTCAAAATCATTTGAGGGTATACGTGGGTACCCAAAGCAAGTGTAGAATCTACAAATTCTTAAATGGATTTTTAGAAGAATAGGTTTATTTGAAGCAACATCCTAGTTATGAGGTAAGAGGGAATGAAGAAACAATGTATAGCCTTAAGAAGGCTCTATATCAGTTGAACAAAGCTCCTCAATCTTGGTGTAGAATAATTCACTCTTATTTAAGTAGCAATGGCTTTAGCATAAGCACAAATGAGCCCACTTTGTCTACTAAAATAAATTAGCAAGGTAATATTTTAATACTCTCTCTATGAGGATGATATCATTTATATAGGTAATTTATTATTGGAAAATTTTAGAGCAACTATGAAAAATAATTTTTAAATGAATAACTTACTGATGTAAAATATTTTTTGGGGATTGAAATAACAAAATCTAAAACTGTATTTTTTTATTGATGAATCAATGTATACTAAGGATGTTTTGAAAATATTTGGAATGTTGAAATGCAAGCCAATTTCAACATCTATAGCAATAGGTGCCAAACTAAGTAAATAGGATAATGGATCCTATGTGGTTCTAGTATTGTTTAAAAGAATAGTTGTATGCATAATATAACTAAAACAAAGCAAACTAGATGTTATATCTATGTGGTAAGTTTGATTTATAGGTTTATGGAATCTCCAAAACAAAACAAATCACAAGTACAACAACTAATATTGAAATACAATGCATGTACAAGGTTATGGAATGTTGTATTCCACAAGTTTAGATTAGGATACACAGAGACTAATTTTGTTGTGAGGTTTGATGACATAAAGAGTACATCAAGATATGTATTCAATTTTGGATTGGGTTTTGCCTCATGGGAACCAAATAAACAACTCATAATAGTCATTTATTCATCATAATCCAAATATGTATCTACAACATCCACACCCTTCCAAATAGTATGGATGAGAAAAGTATTATCCAAGTAATTATGAGTAATTTTTTGTGATAACAATTCAATTAATGCTCTACCAAAGAACCATATATTGTACAAAAAGAGAAAGTACATTGATACTAGGTACTATTACATCATAAAGCTTGTGTATAATGAAGAAATTGGTTCAATTTTTTGCATATTAAAGGAACAACTACTATATATATTAACAAATACTCTAGTAACACACTCTATTAAAATTCAGAGATGGAACTAAAACACTTTTTATTTTGAGAATTTTGTCAATGTTGTAACACTTGGTGACCAAAATTAAGGGAAGTGCTAGAATATGCATTAATTTCTCCCACCATTGACATTGAATCAAATTGCAAATCAATTGTATATATACTTCTCACCCATTGATAAAAAATGAAATTAATTGTGGTTGTTGTAACTATGAAGCCTCGAAAATAAAGACTTAAAGGGTCTATGTACTTTTTATAATCATTTTTGGAATAAATAGGAAATGTAACTCTCTAATTTTTATAAACATTTTTGGATAATATAGGAAAAAGAATGAAAGAAAAAAATTGAGCATTTGCAATGCGTCATTTAGTGAATGAACTTTGTAGCAATGGAGTGTTTTGTATGTATGAAGTGAATGTTGTAACTTTTTTTTTCATTATGAATGCAAACATAGTATTTTTTGATAAATGTTGTAGGAGACAATGTTTTCTTCTTTACTCCCCCAACTCAAAATGATATTAGCTAAAAGGATGAGAGTATGATGTACATTAGGATTACAACTAGACAAGCTTGTCCAATGGGAATATGTTCTATTATAAACCTAAATACTTGGTTATGAGGCCATGGGGACAATACTATTGCATTCCTAGTAGGCTTATGATAGCTATGAACATTAGAGGGAAGAACATTGTTAACAACAACAAAGGTCAAATCATACTACATGTAAAGGGGTAGTTCCCAAGGATGGTCAGATCTTACAACAAATTTTGTGGGCCGCATCAAGTATTGATACAACTAAAGGATACTATAGTTAAGCCTTTACCCATGAGACCTTTAATTCATCTTGAAGACCTTCTCAAGTTGGTGATTTTGGTCATTTTTTGCATGGTTCAAGTTCACACCCTTAGGTATCACATTCTTCTAGTTAGAGACTTTATCAATAGCTTGTGAGGTATCAAGCACTATAATTGGATCCAAGCATAGCCTACTAAGGGTCCATAATTTGCAATAGTTCAAGACTTTATCCATAAGCTTGTGAGGCATCAAGCACTGTAATTGGATCCAAGCATAGCCTACTAAGGGTCCATAATTTGCAATTGTAGTATTCAAGGGAGAGCTATAGGGGAATACAAGAGGAAATTTCAACTCAAATTGGGCCTCCTAAGGAAAATAATAAAATAATAGTTAAAATAATAAAATAATATTTATTAATTTTGGAGGAAGAAAAGAAAAAAAAAACAACTTTTTTTGTTCATATTTTTGACATATATCCCTTTGTTTTACTCAAATTTCGAGCAGGAGAGCTCCCTAGGTGTAGAATTAAATTCTACATCTAATGATTACCCACACTACATTCGTTTGATGGACCCCGCTACCCAAAAAGTAATAAATACCTGAAAATTTGTGATGATGATGTCATCATCACATTTTTTCAGGTATTTATTACTTTTTGGGTAGCGAGGCCTGTCAAAAGTATGCACTATGGGTACTAGTTTGATGCATAATTTAATTCCACATCCACGGAGATCTCCTGCTCGAAATTTGAGTAAAAAAACAGGGAGATATGTCGAAAATACAAACAAAAAAAGTAGTGTTTTTAAGATACCTATCCCCAAATTTATATTAAAAAATTGCTTAAGTCATATACGGTATTTCAAATTTTAAAAAAATTCATTGGCTAACACATGATGACATGAAATTTGAATTAGGGTTGAAAGGCCCATTTTGAGTTGAAATTTCCTCTAATGTCTTTGAGAAGTTTGTAAGAGGGTGTTTGGAGACAAAATAACATGGGATTGACCTTGAGCAAAAGTATTTTAAGGTGGAATATTGGTAAGATATTTCCTAACCATAGTTTAACGTTGCTTTCTTTTCTGTAAATATTGGTAAGATATTTCCTAACCTTAGTTTAACCTTCCTAACCCTATTTAAGTTTGATGGGAATGAGTTTTCAAATTGGAAGTTTGTGTAAACAATTCTCTTTCAAAAATGTGTTATGGCGCATTGTTAACGACTATTGCAAACCCTCAACTAAATGAGAAAGAAAAATAGATATGAAGAAAGAAGCTCCAATAAGCAAAAATAATACTTTGTAAGTCTTTAACCTCCAATCTTAATACACGGGTTTTTTTTTAGATAACCCAATAGAATTATGGAAAAAATTAAAGGTTGATTACAAAGATGTCTATTTTTCTAATGTGCTCCACCTCTAAGAAAAAATGTTTAATGGAGACCTTGTTGATTTTAATAAAATGACTAATTATTTGAATAGAGCTACATATTTGAATCCTCAGTTAGTGAAAATATAGGTTGATCACAAAAAGAAGAGTTTCAAAGACCATAAAAAAGTATTTGATATATTGTTTTTTCTCATCATTCTTATCTATTTATGCTCTTGCTTCAACTACTATTGCTATCCCAGTTTCCCCTTCAATAAAACATGGTGTTGCTTGAAGTTTTGTCATTAGAAATAAGCATTGTTGGGTTCAATCAACCACTAAAAGATACACAAAAGAACCTCTCCTACATCTTATTTGTCTTTATCTTTCTCATCCACATGTGCCTCAGCATAATGGAATTCTAACATAGACATGAGAGTCATCTTTAATCTACGTCAACACTCTCTAATTCTGCATATTCTAACTGAACATCTTCAAGTTCTTTTGTTTCTACTATAAATAATACAAAAACCTCATTTTCTTCATGTTCCACCTTTGCTACAATAAAAATTTCAATATTGAACCTTCTCATTTATTCCTATAGCATCTTCATCTTTCGTGCAATAATCATCTATACTTAAGAGACATTGAATGAGTTTCTTCTCTTATCCACCTTAGCCATTAAATTCCTCATCTACTTGTGTATATATACATAGCTATTCAGTACAAGATACACAATCTACAACTAGTACTTCCATCGTTCATGATAGCTCCCCAATAATAAAAAAACTCAACATGATGTTGAACAATATTTCTCCCCTTCACACCAAATTCTATTTTGGAACCTTCCCACACCTCTCTCGTAGTGGTATGTTTAACAATTATATAAAACATACAATCATATAGGGATTGCTCCATTAAATATAGTGTTGAGGCATCCCTTTCTTGGTAATAGGGGTCAACAAAATTATTCACAATAAAATGCAATAAACCTTTATAACTAAGGAAATATTTCATCTTAATACACTAAACATAAAAAACCTTACAATTTAAGATTAGGGGTGATGAAAAATTAATTATGTTCCCATAATATTTGACCTAGACTTTATCATCTTCATAGTTTATGTGGTCCTTTTCTATAGCTGGAACCTTGCCATATGCTTCTACAAAAACTCTTATGCAACTCTTATGTTTCTTATTTGATTTGCTAGAGTCTTCTATACAGACCCATATGACCTTTTACACTTTTCTACTCAACAACTTACACCTTAACCAGGTAGATAACAACAACACTTCAAATTATTTAATATTGAATCTGTTGCCGCTGCAACGTTTTCCCAAATTTATAAAAAATTTGGGACCCTCCTTTTAAATTTTATATTGCTTAGATTTGTTGGGATTGCTTAACTTTACTGCGAGTTTGATTTTTTGAGGATGGTTGTTGAATGAATATCTTTGTATGCTGATGCTGCCATTTGAACTTAAGTTTTGACTTACGGATGATTTCTTATTTCACTGTCGAAAATTGTTTGAACTGTGAATCAAGGTTGTAGTCACCTATGCAGCCGCCGTTGTGGAAGCTCAATAGCAAATGACCCGATCCAAAACCTTGTTTTCCACCGATGCACTTTTGTTTTATTTTTATTTAGGCATTTTTTTTGTTTCATCATCATCGAAGCGCTAGTACCTTGTATTGCCGCTGTTTCGGATGGAAAATTGCAAACACTACGATGGAAGGTTTTACCTTTGCCGATCCCATGGTTTGCTTTTGTAATTTTGTTCTTGTCGGTGTCGGAGCCATGTTGGACATTTGAATTGGGGGATTACTTTTTGTTTGTTCGATCATCGTCATTTTTGTTTTCGCAAAAGCCTTAGTCTATTTGTGTTCCGCCGTTGCGACTCCGGAACGGACTAGCCATTCGCCTTTTAGCTTTTCCTTTCACCGATGTTTTATGTTCTATTTCTCGTCGATGGTTTGCTTAATGTTTGGCTCTATTTCTCTCTGATTTTGACTGGTCTACGAGATTTTGGTCTATGTAGTTTCCGTCATTGTAGCGTTTTAACGTACTAATGGTTCGATGCTTTAGTCGTTTTGAGCTCCGACGCCCTCTTCTAATGATTTATTTTGTCGACGATTTTTTTGCTCTAGAACCCTTAGATCATGGGTCGCCTACGTTGTATTTTAGTGAACTAACCGTCCGACATTGTGTGTTTAGATTCGCCAATGAGGGTTTTTATCTACCAAAGGTTTAGTTTTCCCGCCGATGGGGTTTTCTCACCCTAGGCGACGGATTTCTTGCTTTTGATCAAGTTTGAGGTTTTCACATTGAAAACGCAGTCCCAGTTTTTTACTGTTGATGCTCATTTTTATTGGTAGTATGATTTACCTTCATTGAAAGTGGTTTGGATTAATGATGAGTTTTTTGTGTTGATCGCAGACAGACATGGGAGATTTTCTCAGATCCAGTTGATGATTTCTGCTGCAAAGAAGACATAGCTGGAGGACAACTCAGAAGCAAGTTGGTTGAAGAAAGAAGCAGCTAAAGCATGAAGAAGTAGAGATGTTTCTCAAGGAAAAGAAGATATCAAAGGTCTGAGATCAACCGGATCTCGAAAGGACCAACGATTGACTAAGCCTAATTATTAAGAATGGAGTCCCAGGCTCGAGGAGTTCGTCAGTTACCAGGTCGTTTACCTTTTATGAAGTGCCTGTAAATCTTAATCTTTGTTTAAAATGTAACGTTTGCATGAATCATGAGCACTCACAAAAGATAAAATTGTGAGATTCAACAGTTGGGGGAGCCCTAAGGTCGCCTGGTGGGCAACCCAAAAGTTAGGCCTTTTTTATAAATATAGGATATTTAGATAGTGGAAGGACTTTTTCCCAGTTAGACTTGTGAGAACATGTTGTAAGAGGAACTACTTCGTTTTGCAATAGACAATTACAATTTTTCCTGATGGAGAAAGCTTCGGTGGAATGTTCAAATGCTGTGAAATGGATGTTGTTGAAGGGGAACTATTTCATTTTCAGCTTTTATTCATTAACTGTGAGATCGATCTAACTTGTTGAACCTATGTTCTTGTATGAATTTTCTCTAGTTTATTTTATGATAATTTCCACTATGAGTAATGAATGTTTTCATAAACAATGAGCTATCTTATTGTTCATCTATCTATTCATGTTTATGTGTTTTGAATCAAAGAACAACTACCTGTGATTTTTCTTAATGCATGAATAGTAATACATTACTCATTAAATGATAATCTCGCTCCCTAGGGATAGCTTATTTAGATGTGAGAGAGTTTAAGACGAGAGGTAAGAACCTGCGCATCACATTGTGACCACTCCTCGTACTCTTGATCAATCTGCATTTCAGATAGGCACTTGCATTTCATACTTAAAACTAAAAAACAAAAAAATATACATGGTGGACCAGGCTGCAACCGGTAAAAACCTTTTATTTTTTTTACTTGACCTACGGTAGGCAGACGGATTCCCCATACCAAACAGTCACAGGCTAGTTGGAAACATTGACTTGGGAGAATCCCTTGCTGTTGTCGCCTACGATTTTCCATGCCTCAATAGTTTTTGGTGCTAGAGGGAGGGGCACCAGTGCATGGCTGGATGAGGAAACCCATTTCCTCGAAATTACTCCACCGGTGATAGTTCAGAAAGTAGTTTATTTTCCAATCCAAATCCTGAAGAGAAGTGGAAAGAACCTTTGTTTTCTGTGAACAACAAAGTAGTTAATGATCTGAGAAGACATACCAGAGCATATGTGAAGAGTATTGGAGGATTACCTACTATCCCTGATTTACCCAGAAGAGAGTATAAGAAAAAAGACCGTCCTATATTAGAGGACTCAGTGTTGGTTGGAGATTTGGAAGAACTGGTAGAAACCACATTACAGGAAGTGGTTCAGCCTTTGAATCAAGTGGGCCCAAACACACCCTTTTGTTCACCTGTGCATACTCCTCTTCATTCACCACCTCACTCTCCACCCAGACTCATGGCAGGCATAAATGTAAATTAGCCACCTAACCCACCAAATCCACCACCTGCTTGGAAAGCCAGATCACCTTTAAACCTAGCACCTCCTTTGCATGACTTACCTCAATATTTTGAGAAGATGCTGCCCAAGTTTGACCCAAATGAGAAGATATTAGTAGATGATCACTTGTAAAGTTTCTATTTGACCATAGAAGGACTAAAGGCTGGAGAAAACGAAGGTGTAGTCTGTAGACTTTTTCCACATACCCTTAAAGGAGCAGCGGCCTCATGGTATTTTGGTCTTCCTACAAACTCAATCCCATACTAGGATACTTTTGAAAGGATATTCAGAAGCAAATATGCAGCCTAGAAGACTCATGCATCCCTCATGAAAGGACTGTGCGCTTTAAAGAAAGAAAGAAAAGAGAAGGTGCATAGCTTTACTCAAAGGTTTGTCGCTTATCTTAAGAATTTTTCTGAAATTAATAAGACCTTAGATAAAGTTCTGATTGAATATTATACTTCAGCCCTAGGACCCGATTTGGCCATGTTTGCCAAGATGAAAGCCAAACCCATGCTAGCAAAGACTTATGAAGAAGCAGAGAGAGTAGAAGCTGAAAAGGAAAGCATAGAAGATTATCCTGAGCAGTCAAGAGAAAAAAATTTTGGGAAGAAATCTTTGTTATTTACTAAGCCTAAAGAGGAACAATCACATGATTTCGAAGGAATGGCAAAGATGATGCAGAAGATTTCCAACAAAATAATAGACTTGGAAAAGGAAAAGGAAGCTCAGAAGTCTTATAAGCCTTCTTACAAGAAGAAAGAGGATAACAATCAATCCCAACCTCCTCCACACAGTCTTGCATCGATGAACTTAACAGAGGTAGGAATGGATAACTTTTGCACTTTCCACCAACAACCCCATTCTGAAAAGAATTGTCCTCAATGGATAAATTCAATGACATTAGTAATGAATCAGCTATTGGATTCCAAATTAACAGAGGCTGACGATGAGGAGGGAAAAGATAATAACAAGTCAATAGAAAAACAAGAGGATGATGCCATGGTTTTATGGGACTGTGTCTCGATGTTTGACACCGAAGAGGAAAATGATCTGATACATTAGGATATCTCGGAAACAAATGTGACAACGAGAAGCCAAGGGTTGATAAAAGAAAACGGTTTTATACTCCCAAAGATTAAAATACTTCAAAAGAATGTAAAGAAATTTCAGAAAAATACCACAGCAGATAAAATTCCCGAGTTCACCATTACCAGTCAAAATCCAATGAAAATCAACATGCCAACTAAGCCCATTGAAGAGAAGATAAATAATGTAAAGACGAGTTTCACAGAACATAATATGGAGTACGACATTGTAGAAGATATCAAAAAGGTAAAACAAATATTTCACTATTTGAGATGTGCAATGTGCCACAACAGAAAGAAAAATTGTTAAAAGCACTAGAAGCACCTGAAGAGAAACTTCTTGCTAATACCCAACCTGAAGAAGAAGAAATTGGGGAAGAAATTGTGGGAGGTAAGTCCAAATATAAAACTCCACCTTTTCTCCTCACTTTTGAAATTTTCAACCATAACGTGCACAACTGTCTAATAGACTCAGGGGCATCAGTAAATGTCATGCCACTTTCAGTCTGCAAAAGGATAAATGGACAACCCAAACCATCTACCTGAAAGGTTACTCAGTTGGAAAAGACCAATGTGAAAGTAGTTGGTGAAATGGAGGATGTGCTCGTTCGATTATCTTCAAATGAAAAGGTATGTCAATTCATTGATATTGTAGTAGAAGACATACCTAAGGCTTATGGACTTGTTTTGAGTCGGGACTCATCAGCGAACCTAAATGGGTATTTTGCATCAAACTGGTCACATCTGTGGTTGCCTTATAAGGGAAGCCCCAATCAAATTAAAATTTTAAGAGAGCCTCACATGAAACACAATGTCACTCAGTTGGAGGGTAAGAACGAAGCAGTGAATTCTGTATTGGGGAACTACTTTGTTGAGCTAGAACTGGGAAATTACCAAGCGGAAGAAGCCAACAGTACATCAAACATCGAGCCTGATCTCCTTCGATTTTCACAGGCTGATGAAATTGATTGTAAAATAGTAGAATTAGCTTTAGATGTAGAGTTTGATTCATGTACAGTAAAAATAGATAGTTTTTGGACACTTTTTTTTTTATGGATCTAAGACATTGGAAGGATCAGGAGCCGGCTATGTCCTAATTGATCCAAAGAAGAACAAACACTTTCTTCCATGTAGATTAGAGTTTGAATGTACCAATAACACAACCAAATATGAAGCATTGGTTTAGGGGTTGAGAAAAGCAATTGAATTAAAAGTAGAAAATATGAAAGTATATTGAGATTCTGAAATAGTTGTAAAACAGATTCGAAATCAGATACATTGCATTTCACCTCGTTTAAAAGCTTATCAAAATGAAGTATGGGATTTGCTTAAAAGTTTTTATGCATTTAATATTGTATCAATTCCTAGACTTAAAAATGCCGCATCTGACTTGTTAGCTACCTCAGCTACAAGGCTTGTACCCTCTAACAACAAGTGTTCTATTGAATTGCTTTTCAGGCCTTTGGTTCCAGACATGATTACAAATTTACGAGTTTTTGATGATGATCAGCAGATTCTTGAATTCTTGACAAATGATGATACTTTCAAAGTGGCAATTATCGATGATGAAGAACATCAGGCTGAGCTCAAATTTGACAATTTCATTCCTAAAGGAGTCAGGACTTTAGAGCGAATGTTTGATCTAAACAACAAAATCAGAATACTAGCAAATGTCAAGACTCATAGCTCATCTTTACAATTTGAGCTGATAAACTTAGGAACTCAAGTTGAGACCAAATATGTGAATTTGGGAAAGTGTTGCTCCCCGAGTGAGAGAAATAAGTTCATCAGTTTGTTCAAACAATACAAGGATGTTTTTTCCTGGACATATGAAGATCTGAAAACCTATGACACCAAGATTATTCATCATGTTATCTTGATTAAATCTCGGGTCAAGCCTTATCAGCAGCCCTTAAGAAAAATGCATCCAAAACTGGAACCTATAATTCAGAATGAAGTAAAGAAATTACTGGATGCTAAAATCATATTCAAAGTTAGACACTTAGAATGGGTCTCAAATTTGGTACCAGTAAGGAAGAAATCTGGCGAGATTAGGCTATGTGTGGATTTCAGGAATATAAATCGCGCTTCGGACAAAGACATTTATCTAGTCCCACCCATGGAACAGATATTATAGATGGTTTTAGGTTTTGAATTATTTTCACTATTATATGGATTCTCTGGCTACAATCAAGTGTTTGTAGCTAAAGAGGATAGACTTAAGACTACATTCAGTACTAGGTGGGGAACTTTTTCATATAGAAGGATTCCCTTTGGGCTCATAAATTCTAGAGTTACTTTCCAGAGGGCTATGGATATAGCTTTTCACGGTCTGATTGGACGTAGTGTTGTAGTGAACCTCAATGATATCACGATATTTTCAAAGAAGAGAGAAGAACACACATTCCATCTTAAACAAATTTTCGAGCGTTGCCGAAAATATGGTATCTCATTGAATCCCAAGAAGTGTGTGTTTGCCGTTATAGAAGGAAAGCTACTAGTTCACGTCATTTCTAAAAAAGGGATCTCCATAGACCCAGAAAGGATTAAGGCAATTGAACAGATCCCTTTACCCCATAATAAGAAAGACATGCAATCATTCATGGGGACAATAAATTTTGTGCGAAGATTTGTTCCAGACTTCACTCAAATCGTTAAACCTTTGCAGCAAATGGTGACTCAAAGAATACAATTCAAGTGGACTGACGTAGAAAAGAATGCATTCGGAAAAATAAAGACCTCTATTGCTCATGCACCTTCTCTTAAAAGTCCAGATTTTGAAAGAGATTTTATTTTGTACACTTTCGCGTTTGATGATTCATTGGCAACAGTGCTTACTCAGAAGGAAGATGGGGAAGATGAATACCCCATATCATTTATGAGCACTGGTCTGCAAGGGGCCGAATTGAATTACCCAGCTGTGGATAAACAAGCTTATGCAGTCTTCAAAGCGATAAAACAATTCCGGCCATACATACTTAAGAACCGAACAAAGGTAATAGTCCCACACCCAGCCGTGAGGTCTCTTTTCACACAAAAGGAATTAGGAGAAAGGAGAGGCAACTAGATAACAGCTTTACAAGAATATGACCTCGAATTCAAACCAATGTCTATAATTAAAGGGCAAAGGTTGTGCAAATTAATGGCGGAAGGTAAAAAAAATGAAGAAAACAATTGGGAAAACAAAGCTGAGTTACATCTGATGGATGTATGTCCTCTTTTCATAGCTCCAGATTCCTGGTATCGAGATCTTGTGCACTACCTTCAGGAAGGATTATTGCCCGAACATTGGAATCCTAAACAAAGAAGAGTGCTGCTCCTTAAATCAGCTTCATATCATATCGTTGAAGGAATAATATTTAGGAAGAATTATGATGGAGTTCTTCTTAGATGCTTAGAGAAAGAAGATGCGAAGAAGGTCACGACAGAGTTACATGACGGGCCTGCTGGAGGGCAATTTTCCGGAGATACAACAGCCCATAAAATTCTCATATCCAGATACTATTGGCCCACATTTTTCAAAGATGCACATGCCCATGTCAGAAAATGCGATACCTGCCAAAGGTGTGGAGGAAGACAAGCTAAAGTGGCAAGATCATTAAAGCCTGTAATGATAACAAAACCGTTCAAGCAATGGGGAATTGATATCATTGGAGAGATAAAACCAAACTATTCCTTGCAACATAAATATATCCTGACGGCAACTGATTACTTCACTTGATGGGTCGAAGCCATTCTGTTGCGTAAAGTGAATGAAGACGTGGTCATGGACTTCTTGCAAGATCATATTATGACCAGGTTTGGGGTTCCAATTTATTTAGTTTTTGATAATGCTACTTATTTTTCCTCTATTAGATTGACTGCATTTGCTCATGAAAAAGGAGTTAAGTTGCATTATTCTGCAAACTATTATCCACAGGGAAATGGTTTGGCAGAATCTACAAACAAGAATCTGATTAGAATCTTAAAAAAGACTGTGATAGAAAATCAGAGGAGTTGGCATTCAACATTACCAAATGCTCTTTGGGATAATAGGGTTACACCCAAGAATTCCTTAGGTGTGTCACTGTATACTCTTGTTTATGGAAAAGAAGCCATCCCCCCCCCAACATTATGCTACCCTCTTCCATAATAGCTCAAGAGTCAAGAGGCACAGATAACGAAATCCTGTAAATTAGAATCTATAATATTTTGAAGGTGGAAGAGTCTAGATCCAAGGCCAAAGAACGTTTTAAGCATCAACAGGAGATAGTAAAGCAGTGGTTTGATAAACATAGAGTTGGAAAAAGGGAATTTGAAGTGGGAGACCTAGTTCTTAAGTGGGATCACCCACATGATGAAAAGGGAAAGCACATGAAATTTCAATAGTTATGGGTTGTCCCTTTTCAAATTGCAGCCAAACTTGGCCCCTCAACCTACAAATTGCAAGATTTACAGGGGTGGGAAGAGAACTTACCAGTTAATGGTTTAGTTCTCAAACCTTATTTTTCCTGATTTTTTATTTCTTGTTTTGTATATAAATAAATTGATTGGGTTGTTTACTTTGTTTTATTTCATTGTTGATTGTTTCTAGTTAAATTTGGTTTGGTTTCAATAAAAGAGGCAAATGTTTGGTTGCATGGAAAGCATCCGAGTTCTAGATTAACTGAAATCCTTGGGCATAAGACTGTCTACTATTGTTCGATTTGATAGAATTTCTTCTATTTAAGAAGTTTTCCTAAATGGATATGAACACATTGAAGTCCTACTTAATCCCTATAAAATAACTCAGGATCAAAAGGTCTAGAATACTATTTTGAGGCTCCATCCATTTCACATCTAAAAAAGGTCCGAGGGGGTGACAGTAGAAGACCCACGAAAAGGAAGCAGGGTAAACAGTATGTTATATATAAATGATCCCATGCCAAGAATTGAAAGCCAAAAGGCTGATAAGAGTCAAAACTCCTTAAAAAAAAATATCTATCAAAACTAAGTACTGAATCATATAAGTACAAATTGCCAAAAGTTATTCTCCATCCGTGAGTGGAAAATTAAATACATCTCTCACACAAAAGGACACTATGGATAGAGGAGCCTGAATAAAATTCAGAAAGAAAGGCATGAGGAGGATTCAAGAGGACAAAAGGTCCACAAGCACAAAAGGTGCAAACTGGCATGGGAATGAAGAACAAATGAATATTTCTGTTTACCATGTGTTACAATCCTATGGTGTCTAAGCTGGAAGTTACTCGAAGACCAAGGTAAAATGAAACTCATCTATTTGGCCTCAAAAGAGTTATCTTGACTATGAGATTTTGGGTTTCCATTTTTCCTAAAATTAGACTGTCATCAATGATTAAAAGTACATATAGTTTCCATTGTGGAAATGCAGACATCTAGAAGAATTCAACATGTTAGTTTAATTGTTGAACAGTCTATTACATAAGGAAAATTTTTTGTCCAGAGATTTGGGTTCACCAGTTAGTCGTCAATTGTGGCCACTGAAACGTTTTCGCAAATTTCTAAAAAATTTGGGACCCTCCTTTTAAATTTTATCTTGCTTAGATTTGTTGGGATTGCTTAACTTTACTGCGAGTTTCATTTTTTAAGGTTGATTGTTGAATGAATATCTTTGTATGCTGATGCTGCCATTTGAACTTAAGTTTTGACTTACAGATGATTTCTTATTTCGTTGTCGAAAATTGTTTGAACTATGAATCAGGGCCATAGTCACCTACGCAGCCGCCGTTGCAGAAGCTCAATAGAAAATGCCCTGATCCAAAACCTTGTTTTTCGTCTATGTGCTTTTGTTTTATTTTTATTTCGGCTTTTTTTTTGTTTTGTCACCATCGGAGCACTAGTACCTTGTATTGCCACAGTTTCGGATGGAAAATTGCAAGCACTACGATGGAAGGTTTTACCTTTGCCGATCCCGCGGTTTGCTTTTGTAATTTCGTTCTTGTCGCTGTCAGAGCCGTGTTGGACATTTGAATTGGGGGATTAGTTTTGTTTGTCTGATCGCCGTCATTTTCATTTTCGCAAAATCCTTAGTCTATTTGTGTTCCATCGTTACGGCTCTGAAACGGACTAGCCATCCTCCTTTTAGCTTTTCCTTTCGCCGATGTTTTATGTTCTATTTCGTGTCGATGGTTCGCTTAATGTTTGGCTCTATTTTTCTCTGATTTCTACTAGTCTGCAGGCTTTTGGTCTATGTAGTTTCTACCGTTGCGGCATTTTAACGTACTATTTTGTTTTCAGCTTTTATTCATTAACTGTGAGATCCTTCTAACTTGTTGAACCTATGTTCTTGTATGATGTTCTCTAGTTTATTTTATGATAATTTCCACTATGAGTAATGAATGTTTTCATAAACAATGAGCTATCTTATTGTTCATCTATCTATTCATGTTTATGTGTTTTGAATCAAAGAACAACTACCTGTGATTTTTCTTAACGCATGAATAGTAATACATTACTCATTAAATGATAATCCCGCTCCCTAGTGACAGCTTAGTTAGTTTATTTCCTACTGTGTGTGATTTAGATGTGAGAGAGTTTAAGACGGGAGGTAAGAACCTGCGCATCACATTGTGACCACTCCTCGTACTCTTGATCAATCTGCATTTCATATAGGCACTTGCATTTCATACTTAAAACTAACAAACACAAAAAATATACACGGTGGACCGGGCCACAACCGGTAAAAACCTTTTATTTTTGTTACTTGACCTACGGTAGCTGGACCGCAAGCCGGACGGATTCCCCATACCAAACAGTCACAGGCTAGTTGGGAACGATGACTAGGGAAAATACCTTGCTGTTGTCGCCTGCGATTTTCCAGGCCTCAACAAAATCATACAACCCGTATACTAGGGTCATCTTCTATGATCACAATTGATAATGACCCAGATATTTTGATTTCCTTTATAGGATATAAACAAAAATATGGGATTTCAAATAACACCACAGACTATGACCAACTCAAAAACATCATCCATGACCAAGGACCAACAAACTTACAAATTGTCTCTTACTGGAACAAGAGACATACACAATCAATACCATAAACCTCACTCATAGTTTATGTTTCACCAAGGACTATCTTAGCACAAAATAACATACAGGTTTCTATTCACAAAACCAAACTTACTTACTCTAACTAGAACATCTATAACTATATTGAGAGAAAAAATTACACACTTCAGACCAAACCCTTACTTCAATAATCACAAACATGCAAATATTCCTTGCTTTGAACTTTATCTATCTCCTCAAACCTTACACATGGTTTTTCTATCTTCTAGACAGTTTTCCCTACATCCATGGTACACTTCACTATGGAATGCATTATGCCAACCAATCCCACATTTATGTAGTACTATACACTGGTTCAAATTGGGCTAGTGATGTTAATGACATGAAATCTATAACTCACTATGTTTTTTTTCTTCGATGGAAGACTTATTACATGGACCATTAGAAAACAATGAAAATCATACTTATCCTCTTGTGAGGTAAAGTGCAAAGAATTTAAAGAAGTAGAAAAGGAGTGAGTGTGGATTCTAAAGGTACAAAGAATCTAAGGAAGTAGAAAAGGAGTCAGTGTGGATTCTAAATTTCTTACTTATTTTACTCAAAATTGTACAACTGCTATATTTTGTGACAATAAAAGTGACATACAAGTTGCATTGCAAGTTACATAGAAGCCATATTTTCACACTAAAATCAAACATGTTGAAATTGATATCATTAATACATCCTAGATCTTTGTCTAAGGGCAAGTTGTTAGATTAAAATATTGATATAGTGATGAATAGATTGCTGATTTTTTTACCAAGGTATGACTAAATCCAATTTGTTAAATCTAAGAGATATGCTTTGTGTGATAGAGGTAGGAATTACCTAGGGAATACATGCAAAATGTCCTTCTCCCTTTCTTCTTTTATTATAAGTGTTTTTTTATATAAATTTCCTCTATTCATTCTTAATGGGGGTGTTAGACAACATAAGAGCTAATTATCTCAATTTTTTAAATGAGCTTTCTCTATATAAGATTATAAGTTTAAGTTTCTTAGAAGATATTAAATTAACTGACTAAATTTATTAGAAACAACAATAAATAAATATGCATTACCCTTGTTTATTAGTATAGATGTTGCAATATTATATTAGGGAGTTATAATTAGATCTAGCAATCAGATCTCTACATATATTTTGGATTGTATTCTTCTTCTTGTTAAAAAAAATCAGTCTTCGCTAATGCTAGTGTGTTTTTTTATATAATTTATTCTTGCTGCAACATTCTTAATCCTCTATATCTCTCTTTGAATTCTTTCATTTTATCTTATATGTTTTATTCCTCCTTAACTTCTATGGACTTGTTCAATTTAGTTGTGTGTCCTTAAAGACCATAGCTCCTCATGTTTATTTATTATCAATTCGAATAGACCCATTGCTGTTTCATCAACCCGGCCTTCGTTAGCCTCGAATCCAATACCTAATCAGGATTTATTTTATTATTTTTAGCATTCTCAAAAAATAGAGATACATGCATATTATAGTACAACCATGAGATCCTGCTAAGACTAGCTCATGTTACACAAGTGTATCATGTGTTAATGGAACACTATGAATGGACAGAGTTTCCCTGTGTCCTTCCTGTCTCTGTTTTATTTTAACTAGAGCTAATATTTAGTAGAAAGGGTGGGTGTGGCCCCACCTTTGCAATTGAAATTGGTGTTACCACCCCGTAACTATGAGGGTGTTGTCCATGGTTTGAAATCCATTGGTGGACTTCTTATGCAACTTCTGGGGTTTCTGGTACTTGCATCCTGGATACGGTTTATTGATCGGAGATCCATGGATCACTATAGGTTGTCTATCCCCCGGCCCCCCCACGGCCTTTTGAAAAAGCAATTTTCGTAGCACAGATAAGCCGTCGAAGTATTTTCCCTTACATTTTACCACTGGAATTAAGTGACATTAACACTTCATTTTAAACAACTACCAATCAATCACGACTTCCTTACACTAATACTAGGGCTCTTATACACCAATGTGAAGACCTTATTTTCGTTTAATTTGTTTCTAACCTACTACTTCATCATCTTCTCTCTCAAATAATTGTTATTCACCATCAAATCCTCTTTCTTTCTCATTATTAAAAACATACTTTCATCATCTTCTCTTTCATAATAAATGTTATTCATTTTCAACTCCTTTCTTTATTAAAAACTTCTTTTCCACCTTTAAAACCAATGAAATTGTTATTCACCCTCAACTCCTCTCTCTTTATTATTAACTTATTTTATTAAAACTTCCTTTCCACCTTTATAACTAAATTGTAAAATAGACTTATATTAAATATATCTTCTCATCATGCTAATTTCTTTCCAAATGGATGAATAAAAACCCTTTCATTCATTTTCCTTGGCGAGGCAAGGCCAGCCCATCCTAACATATTGTTAGACTAAAACGTTGAACAACATATTTTTCACATCTTTTCTCTTCTACTTTAATTCCTTTAAACCTTCTAGTCATATTTAAAAACTAATGTGAATTCATACACTTACCTATAAATTTAGCAAACAACTTGTTTCACATTTTGTCATTTCCCTTCCTCTTCCCCATTAGCAAACAATTTAGCACTTTTGAGTACTGTTGCCACACAGATTGATGGTAAAATCACATATATTTTTGCGCTCGAGGTTTCATGCTCTGCAATTCCATACACTCTCTCATTTATGATAGGATTCCCACCCTTGGATGCCACCATTTTTATTAAGACCATATGCCATGGTGTGCCTGATGATACAGACGAAGGATGTTACAGTATCCCTATAGTTTTTTTTTCGTTTGTCTCTATTCTAATGACACGTATTACTATATGATGGCATGCATTACTATCTGATGACACACATTACTATTTTTGTAATATTTGGAGGACATTGACCATCCCTTTCCCCTGATTTTGTGTAGTCTGGACTAGTCTTAGGTTGGCGTTTATTTGTGTTGTAAATCCCTTGATGATAACTTTAGCAGGTTACCCAACATCTGAGTTTTATTCTTCCGTCACTTCCTGAAGCAATGCTGCAACATAGAGTTGATACTTTGGGTGTTTACTGTACTTTTCATGTTCAGTGTGGACACCAACCGTACCTTTCCATAATTCTTCTTTGTTGGAGTGTGCACAACACAAGGATTTCAACCCTCGAATATAATAAATGTTTCTGTAAATGGCATGAGAACCACCTGGGATCTCATTATAAGTCCCACCCATAGATGATCTCAAATTCATCCCACTGCGCCACTGTGATGTAAGAGTGACCCTTGCATTTTCCCATCAGAACATTAAAATTGGATTTAATCCCACCAGCTACTACCTTTTCTTAGAGTTAATAGCCTTGACTAAAATCACCACAACGTTGAGCTCTCATCCCAAGTTCCTCTGCTAACTCCTTTTTAAATATGTTGTGAGAGGAACTCGAATCCACCAAGGCCTGCACGGTCTTCTCATTCACTATCAAATAAACATAATATAGGTGACGATAATTGTGCTCTTGGTTGCCAGCCAAGGCACCCAATTGTTGTACCAACTCCCCTAAGCAAGGTTGTGCTTCACTGTTTTCCACATAATTAATCTACATTTGTTTCTTCTTTTTTTTAGAGGAAAAAATACCAGTCTTTGTTATTCATAGGAATCAAAAGACATATTATACTTTTTACAACTTTCTTCTCAGAGAGTAACAGTAAAGATCCCATAAGAACCTACATATACAAGATCATGCCTGTAAAAGCATCCAACAAACAGAAAGACAGAAATTCTGATCATCGCAGACTTTTCTCATCATCCCTGAATTATTAGGTTAGAAAATGCTGAGAAATCGGAGGTGATCACAAACAATACAATCCTGAGCAAAACTTGCTAGCTAAAAAGTCTCAAATATGACAGACAAAGAAAAACTAATCAATGCTGAACAATCAAGTGCTGAATAAAACAATAAGATTTCAGTAACTAAAAAAACACAAATTGGCCACATTCTATGACCATTCCATCCAAAGTTTTAGAGAAGGATCCATGTCCCATATCCAAATTCCGAGCCTGTTTGGAGAGGCCGTCAGCCAGCATGTTATGCTCACGGAAAGTGTGCTTGAAAATCACCGAAGGGACACGTTGTAGCATTTATTTTGTATCATCACACCAGTGCATCAGAGAAGGAATATCAAGGGCTGAAAGTCCGTTGAGCCATAAAATGATAACCATAGAATCCCCATAAATCAAATGAATGGGAAGACCCATCATCAAACTCACTCTAAGAACAGCCCAGAGTGCCAACAATTCCGCTCTAGTATTTGTGCTGCAACCACAGCCCAAAGAGAAACTGAAATATTGATTTTCATTTAGGTAAATCACAAAACCAGCTCCAATATTCTCTGCAGCAGGCCCCTTAAAAAAAACCACAAGGAAAGATCTTCTGAGGCTTTGGACCAGTAATCCAAATTTTATGAGATTTTTTTTTAATTGGAAAAAGATTTTGAAAACTCTCAACCCCGGAAATAATAGAATAAACAGAAGGCTTTCGGTTCTCAAATAGACAATTATTTCGGAGAAGCCAAATAGACCAGAAAGTAAATAATGGCAAATATCTAAAAACAACAGAACGTGCATTAGTGCTGAACCAGTTATCCAGAAAGGATTGGACAGAGCTGTATAAGAGAAAAGGGAACCCAAACCTATCAGGAAAGTAAGAGAAAATATTCACTGTGAAAGGACAGACCAGAAAAAGATGCAAGATATTTTCTAAATTTCTCTCACATAGAACGCAACGGCTCGGGCCATGAAAACCACGAGATTGAAGCTGATCCCAAGTAAGAATCCGGCCTTTAACCAGCAGCCAAATGAAACAGGCTATTTTCATAAGGATATTAAGAGTCCAAAGAGAGTCGATTACTGGGTTCTGCTCCTCCAAAGAACTATTCAAAATTATACAATCATATTCTTTAGCTGCAGTTAAAGGGCCTACACAATTACTATGAGGAAACAATCATATCTACATTTGTTTCTTCATTAAGTAATTTTTACCGTAGGAAACAATATATAGTCATTAAGGGATTATGACATTTTTAGACTAGAAAGGAACTATTTGGCTATAAGGAGTAAACCCTAGACAAGATTATAAGTATAGTATTCTTAGACTAGACTAGTAGATTTAGGTGTCAATCAACATCATTCATTTAGGAATCATTCGGTAGTCTTAATAATAATTACAATTGTTAATCATAATAATTTTAATAATTATACGATTAGGTTACATTTTAAAATATCAAGTTTAGAGAATAGGAGTATTCCCATATCGAGGGTGTACGCCCTCCTGGAACTTGAGCGAGGAAGCTCAACTATTTGGTGGTGGTAAAAAGCGATGGGAGAAAATACCACAGAGCGGGTAACTACGCTGATCGACTTGCACAAGGATCTACATAAAGAGATTACTTTGCTCTGATCGTATCACTTAGAACTGAACTTCAAGGTTCTTTAAATCGATGCTAGATCAAGCACAGGACCACTCGTTTTTTTTCCTCGGTCTGCTCTTCCTATAAATAGAACATGCACTCAATTTTTATCGCCCCCTTCTACCCTTTCCCTCCTATCTTAACGGGGGATCAGCAGCTGTGTCAAAACCACCCCTTAACGATTGTTGCACTCTAGTCATGTGTAAGGTATAAGACTTGAATGTAATCATTCCTATTAAAAATACAATGGGATTGCATGGTTTTAATACCCACATTTACTATTTTATGATGTTGAAATTGTTGCAATATTTGTTCATGATTTGTTTCATATTTTCATAG
The DNA here is from genome assembly GCA_001517045.1 of Pseudotsuga menziesii. Taxonomy (NCBI): domain Eukaryota; kingdom Viridiplantae; phylum Streptophyta; class Pinopsida; order Pinales; family Pinaceae; genus Pseudotsuga; species Pseudotsuga menziesii. The sequence continues at coordinate 57,133 of LPNX011086359.1, read as the reverse complement.
ATGAATGTGATTAAAGACTAATGAATGGAATCATACAGTTTATCCCGTAAATGAAGCAAAAACAAGGGCGACACCCCACCATCAGTGTCATCTGTTTATCCAGCTTACCCAACATCAGTTTATCGGGTTGGTTAAAGAGAGAGAAGCAAGGGTAGCTACTACTATAGAAGCGTAAGTTCATTCTGTATATAAAGCAGCTTATTCAGTCAAGAATAAGTAGCAGGAGTTGATGGAAAAATTAATTACTCGCAAAAGTCATACTAGACCTCAGTCGACTCTGCCAGAGTCCGTATCATTTTAGTCTCTGTCAGTCAGCATGACAAGAGTGAAGTGTTCACAATTATGCAATGTAATCCATTCAAATTCATTTTTTGAACTTAAGTTTTAGGTCGATAGTTATTACAACCATTAATGGCAAGTCTCTAGATTCACAAAGAAGCAATTTTAGTTTTCCTATAAATAGAAAAAGAAGTTCGTAAATTAGTTGGTGAGAAAAGAGAACTCTAAGAGAAAAGACAACGAGAAAGGGAGAACTTTGAGCAGAGAGTGAAGAAATCATAAAGTTGAAGCTCAAGCTTATGCGTGTGTGATTCTGTCGAAGAGCCGAAGCTCTGTAAAAGGATCTGTTAGAGTGCCGACAAGTTTATATTATGTTTTGTTATTTCCCGACAAGTTATATATATCAAATAGTTTATGGTTGAAATGCATGTTTACTTAGCCGACATTTTCTCTAGAATTATTTGTGTAAATGTTGTTTGCATTTATGGCTTGAGTGAAAGATCAAAGAATTCATAAATTTCTCACCCCATAAAAGTTCTAGGTTTTACGGCAGAGTGATCAACACAAGTCTCCTTAATGTTTGGGTATATGATTTTGTAATTCTATAGAGTTGACTAAGAAATATCCTTTGTAAATTTCAACTAAAAACAAACCAGTCGACAAGTGGTTGAAGTAAAACATGTCGGTTAAGTTCTGTCTAAGTTGTAAAACCGATAAGTTGTCAGTTACCAACAAGTTGTCAAAGTCAACTTGTCGAAGTAAAACCTGTCGGTAAAATCAACAATTAAGTATTTATGGAGGTAAAATAGTCAAGTCCGTAAGCCCGACCATATTGGTAGAGTTTTCTAGTCGTAGTTAGACAAGTTTCACCTGACAAGTAGAAATAAAAAGAGGTCGGCGTGAAAATTTTATAAATGAGCAGTAACTCAAGTTTGTTGAGTCGGTTTTTGCTAACTGGTATCAGAGCAAGGCTTAGGATCAAAGAAATCTTTTCTTAAAAGTGGAAAAGTATTTTTCTAAGGAAATATAAAAATTAATAATGGCTTCCACTTCTGGTTCATTGCAAACTCCAATTGTTACAAGAAAGAATTATGAATATTGGTCTCTAACAATGAAGCCTCTGTTCAAAGGTCAAGATGTATAGGAAATTGTCCAACATGGTTATGTAGAACCAGTAGATCAAGTAGCTTATAACAATCTCACACCAGATGAGAAATATGTCTTGGGGGAACAAATGAATAAAGATGGAAAGGCTTTGTTCTACATACGCCAAGCCATGCATGAAAGCATACTCCCAAGAGTAGCAACATCAATTACTGCTAAGCGGGCATGGGATACATTGGAAACCGCATATCAAGGCTTGGACAAGGGAAAGACTTCCAAGTTGCATATTTTGAGAAGACATTTTGAATCTCTGTCCATGAAAGAAACATAGTCGGTAGAATCATTCTACACTAGAGTTGTTGGTTTGATAAACTAGCTGAAATATCATGGAGAAGCCATAGAATACCAAAGAGTGGTTGAAAGAGTTCTGAGAAGTATTCCCCCAATATTTGAATCCTTGGTTGTGACCTTGGAAGAAAACAAAGACATGTTGGTGTTTACCATTGATGAGTTGCAAGCTTCACTCATCAATCATGAACATAAAATCAGTAGAACAAACACATCATTGGAAGATGCGTTCACAGTACAGTCATCCATAAGCCACGGTAGAGGCAGGGGAAGAAACAACTCCAAAGGTAGAGGAAGAAATTCATCCATAGGAGGACGCAACAGAATTCTTGCAAATGTTACTGGTAGAGGAGAGAATCAAAATCCAGGTGAGCCAAGTGGTCATAGGTTTGATAAATAAAAAATACAATGTCATTATTGCAAGAAATTTGGTCATTATGCATATGAATGCATGAAGAAACAATATGACCAAGGAAGGTAAATCCCAAATTAGTTGACCAACAATCGCACTCTGACAAGTGCAATGTTAATGGCATATGCATCTCCAATTGAATGCAATGTTGTCCAAGAAATTCCACATGACATATGGTACTTAGATTTAGGGTGCAACAATCACATGATTGGTAATTTATATTTTTTTTTGAGTCTAGATAATTCGGTTCAATCTAATGTTACACTTGGAAATAATGTCCAAGTTACTATTTTGGGAAAGGGTACTGTTGGTATTCTAACCAAGCAGGGGGAGAATAAGTATATTCCTGATGTCTATCATGTCGAAGGTCTGAAACATAATTTGTTGAGCATTGGATAGCTGATACAAAAAGGCTACATAGTCTACATAGAATATGATCACTGTGTGATTAAAGACAAGCGTCCAAGAAACCGATAGATAGAAAATGTGCCAATGACAAGAAACCGCTTGTTTCCATTGAGGATAGTTCCATACATGAAAGGAAAGACAGATACATGAGTTTCATTCAAGGAAGAAAGTAAAGAAACAGTCAAACACTTCGACAAGAAAGAAAATGGGAGCGCTGGTTTTCAGACTGCATTTCACACAGAAGTTCAGGATGAATCCTCCCTATGGCATTTCATATTTGGACATCTAAATTTTGGTGGGTTGAAGCTACTACACACAAAGAATATGGTGAAAGGATTTCCATTGATCGACAGACCAGAAAGGGTTTGTGAAGGCTTCATTTTTGGCAAGCAGCATAGAGAGACTTTTCCTGTCGAAAATTCATATAGAGCATGCACACCACTTGATATTGTGCACTCTGATATTTGTGGTCCAATGCAGACATCATCCGTTGGTGGATACAATTATTTTCTTACTTTTATTGATGACTACTCAAGAAAAACATGGGTATATTTTCTAAAACATAAATCTGGTGGATACAATTATTTTCTTACTTTTATTGATGACTACTCAAGAAAAACATGGGTATATTTTCTAAAACATAAATCTGATGCATTTAATTATTTGTAGCAATTCAAGGCACTTGTGGAGAACCAGAGTGGGAAACGCATCAAAATATTAAGGATCGACAAATGAGGTGAATATGTTTCAAATGAATTTCTAAACTTTTACAAGACCCATGGCATACAAAAGCAATTCACTGCATGGTATACACCTCAGCAAAACGGTATTGCCTAAAGAAAGAACATAATCATTATGGAGATGTTGCACAACATGATGGTAGCCAAGCATTTGTCAAATGAATATTGGGCTGAAGCATTCACAACTGTTGTTTACATTATGAACCAATGTCCAACAAAGAGTGTGAAGAACAAATTTCCTCAAGAAGCATGGATAGGTATGAATCATAGTGTTTCTGATTTAAAAGTTTTTGGTTGTGTTGCATATGCTCATGTTCTAGAAGAGCTGAGAAAGAAGCTAGACAACAAGGCATAGAAATGTGTTTTTGTCGGCTATTTTGAAGACACAAAAGCATACAAGTTGTATGATCCTATCACAAGGAAAGTGATAATCAGTCGAGATATTCAATTTGTGAGAATGAATCATGGGATGGAATTGTCGACATAAATTTCAAGATTGTGTCGAACGTCGACAATCATTGGTATGGTGGAGGAAGTGGTTCAAACACCACATGTAAGTCAACCAGTTGCAGCACCATCAACTTCCATGACACCATGACATGGTTCAACACAAGGATCATCGACATAAGTTGGAGCTCATGCTACGTCGATAAGTACACCAAGAGGACAACAGACTCCATCAAGCATTTCGTCGAGGTCGACATTGACAAAACCGGTGAAGAAAAGAAGTCTGCGTGAAATATATGAAGTTGGTACACCAAATTCATTCTCACTCTTTGCATTAGTATCTTCTATATATGATCCACTAACATTTGAGGAAGCTGTCAAAGAAGAAGTATGGGCACAAGCCATGGATGAAGAAATAGAATACATTGAGAAGGACCGGACATGGGAGCTGGTTGATGTACTAAAAGACAAAGATGTAATCAACGTCAAATGGGTTTACAAGACAAAGCAAGATGTTGATGGGAATGTGTAAAAGCACAAAACAAGAATGGTGGAAAGAGGGTTCACACAACAACCTGACATAGACTTCAATGAAACATTTGCACCTGTTGCACGCATGGATACAGTCAGAATAGTCTTAGGCATTGTTGCACAAAACAAATGGCCTGTTTATCAAATGGATGTTAAGTCGACATTTTTGAATGGTTGTCTAGAAGAGGAAGTATATGTGGAACAACCACAAGGCTATGAAGTTGCAAGTCAAGTTCATAAAGTGTACATATTGAAAAATGCACTCTATGGTTTGAAGCAAGCTCCTAGATCTTGGTACAGTTGGATCGATTCCTATCTCACTGAAAATGGATTTCACGAAAGTGAAAGTGAACTGACATTGTACACCAAAGTGAATGAGCAAGGTAAGATGTTAATTGTCTACCTGTATGTATATGATTTAATATTTACTGGCAACTTTGCCATAGAATATTTTAAAGCAGTCATGGAAAGTTAATTTGAAATGACTGATTTGGGGCTTATGAAGTTTTTTCTAGGCATTGAAGTTTAGCAGTTTGAAAGTGGTATATTTATATCACAGTCTAAATATGCAAGCGAAGTTTTAAAAAGATTTAACATGTCTAATTTCAAGACAACCCCAACACCAATAATAACAGGTTTAAAATTTAGCAAGGATGATGATGGATCAACTTTAGATCCTACGTTGTTTAAAAGGCTTGTTGGAAGCCTTATGTATTTAACAACGACAAGACCAGACATCATGTATGGAGTAAGTTTGATCTCAATGTTCATGTAGTCACCAAAAAAATCTCATTGGCAAGCAGGTAAAAGGATTTTGAGGTATGTAAGTTGCACACAAGAGCTTGGCATGATGTATTCAACCTCAAAAAAATTTAAACTCACTCGCTACACTGACCGTGATAACGGATGCAACATAGATGACAGAAAGAGCACATCTGGGTACACATTTCATTTTGGTACAGGTGTTGTGTCGTGGGATTCAAATAAATAACCCATGGTAACTCTGTCTTCCACAGAATCAGAGTATGTTGTAGCTACAAGCGCTACATGTCAAGCTATCTAGGTGTAGAGAGTGTTAAAAGACTTGTCACATAACTTTCAAGAACCAACAACAATTTTTTACAACAACAATTCAACCATTGCATTATCCAAGAGTCATGTGTTCCACAAGAGAAGCAAGCACATCGACATAACGTTTCATTTCATAAGAGACTTGTTGAACAACAAATAAATTTGTTTAGAATTTTGCAAGTCTGAAGATCAACTTGCAGACATCTTTACAAAACCTTTGGCAAAAGATATATTTCAGTATCTACGTAGTTATCTTAGAATGACAAGTTCTGCACAGTGAACTCTGTCATGCACAGAGCAAGTCTAAGCTTTGAAACATTTTGTAAAATTTTGTTTTTAAGATCCCCTTCTGTTCATAATTAAGGGGGAGTGTTGGAAAAAGTAATTACTAGCAGAAGCCATACCAGACCTCAGCCGGCTCTGCCAGAGTCCGTATCAATTTAGTCTTTGTCAGGTAGCCTAACAAGAGTGAAGTGTTCACGATTCTGCAATGTAATCTAGTCAAATTAATTTTCTGAACTTAAGTTTTAGGTAGATTATTATTACAACCATTAATGGCAATTCTGTAGATTCATGAAGAACCAATTTTAGTTTTCCTATAAATAGAAGAAGAAGTTTGTAAATCACTTGGTGAGAAAAGAGAACTCTAAGAGAAAAGACAAAGAGAAAGAGAGAACTGTGAGCAGAGAATGAAAAAAGGATAGAGTTAAAGCTCAATTCTATGTGTGTGATTCTGTCGAAGAGCCGAAGCTCTGTAAAAGGATCTTTCGGAGAGTCGACAAGTTTGTACTACGTTTTGTTATTTCTCGACAAGTTATATATATTAAATAGTTTATGGTTGAAATGCATGTTTACTTAGCCGACATGTTCTCTAGAATTATTTGTGTAAATGTTGTTTACATTTACGGCTTGAGTGAAAGATCAAAGAATCCATAAATTTCTCACCCCATAAAAGTTCCATGTTTTACGGTAGAGTGGTCGACACAAGTCTCCTTAATGTTCGGGTATATGATTTTGTAATTCTGGAGAATTGTTGTTGTGTCGGTCTTTACTTCATATTACCGGTGGGTGAAAAACATTTGTAATTTCTTAAGTCTTTTAGACTAATGAATATCCTTTGTAAATTTCAACTAAAAACAAACTAGTGGACAAGTGGTCAATCATGTCGGTTAAGTTTTGTCTAAGTTGTAAAACTGACAAGTGTTTGGTTACCTACAAGTTGTTGAAGTAAAACCTCTTGATAATACAGACAAGTTGTTGAAGTAATACGTGTCGGTAAAATCGACAAGTAAGAACTTGTGGAGATAAAAGAGTCGGGTCCATAAGTCCTACCATATTGGTAGACTTGTCTAGTCAAAGTTAGACAAGTTTCACGCGACAAGTAAAAAGATAAAGAGTTCAACCTGAAAATTTTATTACTCAGCAATAACTCTAGTTTGCTAATATAAGTAATTATCTAAATTATGTCAATTCAGTTGTTGATGCGAATAAATAGCCAGCTCCATTTCGTGATCGAGGTGAGTCATATGCTCATGGTCGCGATCCAGTTCCTTATTATAATAATTCATACGCAACAATAGCAAACTGAGCCATGAAAGCAGCAGGAGCAAGGGTAGGCGCAGTAAATACAGTTGGTTCAGCAGTGGATTCGGTTGATCCCGATGGTTCAATAGATTTAGAAGATCTAGACCCAGATAGATACCCGCGTTGCAAGCAAGAGCAGAACCTAAGCAACCAAGGGCAGGACCAGAAGGACCAGATTGAGAGGCAGATCCTGATGAGTTCTATTTTTACCTTAGTGAGCTAAAGATTCTGATGTTCCTGATCGTGATCCATATCGAGATTTAAAACCAATAGCAGGGGCAGTTTATCTGGTTCCATCCACAAATGCAAAGGTAACACCTGCGCTGAAATAGCTAGAGCAGAACCCCCACAAGTTGCAGGTCTAAGTAGAGACGCCGTAGCTAGGGTATATTAATAACTCGTTGATCAAATTAAATACCCAGCAATAAAAGCAAAGGCATGAGCAGCAGCAGATCCCTTTGTTTCAGTATCAGTAGATCCAGATCCAAATCCAGTAGCATAACTAGATGCATACCTTGCGGGAGCATACTTAGTAGCAGTAGATTCTTTTGTAAAAGCTCGAGCATATCCAATAGCATATCTAAATCCAGAAACATATGCAGGAGCAGGAGAGAAGCAAGCAAAGGCAGCTAGAGAGCTAGGAGATACATATGCTAGTGGTATAAAGTCAGATATGCTAGTGGTATAAAGTCAGATGCTCGTGAGCCAGCGGCAGAGGATCATGGTTGGGATGCAGAGCCTTATGCATTCTTTCCATTGTGGTGGATTGTCTCTATGCTTGATTTTGAGGGCAAAAAATATTTTACAGAGTAATAAATGCTATGGCAGCTGTACTGTGGGTCGTTAGATCTCAATCTGTTTGAAATCTAAGGGCTCACAATGCAGCTGCCACAGCATTTATTATTCTGCTGTATGTTGAATATTGTTCTCTGATTTTTTGAGAACCATAAGTACCCGCAGCAAAGGTCGAAGGAACACTAGAGTAGTAGACCCGCCTCCTAGTTGTTGACCTTGATCCAGTTGTTTAAGCAGATCCAGTCGTTTATTAGTCTGTTCGAGCATATCTAGTCCCATATCCATCTACAAAATATGTTTGAGAGCCATAAGAAGCACAGGTGGCTAAAGCGTTTTTTCACCACCAGCATCACTAACAGCAGAGGAAGGAGAAGCAGTAGAGTTTGTTGGGTCTTCAGATCATAATCAGTCCCAGGTATAAATTGCCGTTGCAGAGCCCCTAGCAGCAGAGTTAATAGCAAAGGCAGGTCAAGATACATAGGCATACGTTATAGAAACAGGCCTTTCATCATTTAGTTTTTTTTTTTGTCTCTTTCCTACGATCTCAGTCCTCACAGTCATTAGCAATGGTCGAAACATATCTTCAATATTTACTTACGGTCCTCTCATTCACTATATAGGGCGTTTTACTAAATTCTCTCCGCAGTGAGAACAACGATTTGAATTACTCATTACATGCAGACTCCAAATCTTTCTATGATCTGCTAAATATCGACTCCCTCTTTCTGAGGAAGCTAAACGTCTTTTATATCGTCAGGTAGCTGTCGTGAACTCTATTGTTTTTTGAGATCATAGTTGGCGAAGTCGTTCCGCATTTTCCTATGCCGCATAGCTCCTCTAGATTGCACACAGTTCAGTCTGACAGTAATTTCGATAATTATGAATAAAGGTGTTTTCCAACTTCAATTCAGTATTGTAATTTCCCATGTGCTCCTTTCTCATTTTAGCAGTGGTATTGAATACTGATTAGGGTTTGATAGTTGTTGGATCTCAAACCGTTTGAGATCCAAAGGTTCTCAAAACATCCCCACATTTATTCACTGCTACATTGCTGGCTTTTTAGTTAAAAAGAGTTTGCCATCCGAAGTCCAACAAAACACAGATCATAATATTCAATGTTGCACGAGTGGAATAACTATCTTTTTACTTTAAAAAGTGTATCCAACAAGGTAATAAAAAGGTTTATTAATAGGACAAACAATTTGTAAATAAAATTGCGATCCCGCTCTGCTTGTTCAGATTGAACTGGACTCGATGCAACACATCCCGCCTAACAAAGCGTTGATATTTCTCAGGATCCTCATCTTTCAAACAATAAAGAGTGATACATTTAGGTTACGAGGAAACTTCACGAATATGATGAGGAATTTTGGGTTTTCAGAATAATAAAAACGCTTAATACAATCATATTAATTAAAAAGGATGCAATTAGTGCTTAAAAAAAAAATTTAAGTTAATGAACAGCTTTATTGATAGGACAAACAATTTTTTAACTTTAAGTCCATGAAAAGCTTTATTGATAGGACAAACAATTTTTCATATATCCATACATTGTAAATAAATAAAAACATTACAAACCCTTATTAAATTGCGATACTGCTCTGCTCGTTGGGATTGAATTGGACTGGATGCAACACAACTCGCCTTTTTTCCTCGAATCCTCATCTTCTCGCCAGTGGTATGATGGATAAAATACTTTCAAACAATAAAAAGTGATATATAGCCAGGCTCGCTCTTCTCAAACACTAGTAATGAACCCGGCTTTATATAGCAATCACAGCAGTGGAAATGAAACCGCGATATGAGTAACTTGAGAAAGACACACCTGTGCCCAATTGATACAAATGACAATACTTTCAAACAATAAAAAGTGATATATAGCCAGGCTCGCTCTTCTCAAACACTAATAATAAACCCGACTTTATATGGCAATCACAGCAGTGGAAATGAAACCGCGATAGGAGTAACTTGAGAAAGACACCTGTGCCCAATTGATACAAATGCATTTTTCATTGGTGAATAGATTTTATATAGTGTACATCTCATAATTTCCTCCCTCAATATTTCGGTTGCAAGGGAACTTCACGAATATGACCAAGAACTTTGGCTTTTCAAAATAGGAAAAAAACTTAATACAATTTTATTAATTAAATATGGTTGAAAATGGTTGACATGGCCTATTATTAAGTGTGGAAAATAAAAATAATTATTTAAATTTAAATTTTCTAGTTTTTTTAAAGGGGTTTCAACCAATTTTAAAAATGTAAAACTAAAAGTTGTTTTTAAAAAAACTTAAAATCTTAATTTGATCAAACCAATTAAAAAGTGGAGGGTAAATGTAAATCTTTTAAAAGAAGAACATTTTTAATAACATCTATTAGTTTGATACATTAGTTGAGTAATGGTCCTTTAATTGAATTCAGACACGCTTAGATCCATCTAAAATATGGATCCACCATGTGTAGAGATGGATAAATAATAAATAGATTACAAAGTAATCAATCTCAATCTATTTTCTTCAACTTTCAAATAGCAACACCATCTAAGTTTGCCATTTTTTTATATGGATCATATGAAAAAGTAGGAATAGATTACAAAGCAATCAATCTCAATCTATCTTCTTCAACTTTTCAAATAGCAACATCTCCTAAGTTTGCCATTTTTTCATATCGATCATATGAACAAGTAGGTAGAAATCGAAGACCATCCAAATATTTAACTCGAGATATTGTACTAGATGTCATACCCACGCGAGATTCACCTTGTTCAACAATATCTTATCACGTTCATTCATAAAATGAGGTTTTTAATTATGAAAAATAAGGTCAATATATTGTAGGTATTCGGGGNGTTTATATGTATTGGGGGGTATAAAAATGAGTTTCTAGTAAAAATAAGGAATATATTGTAAAAGCAAGGTTTTTTAAATTAGAAATATGTATTGGCAGGGGGGCTCAACAAAATTATTTTTATAAGTAATTACCAATATCTGCTGAAATTAGGGGTATTCTTTAAAATCCCATGAACAAATGCGCTATGACATGTTTTCACTAAGTGAAGACCACGTGGTCATACCCTATTCCTTTTCCTCCCAATATTAATAGTAACTTTCTCCATGTCAATCCTTATGACTTAGGGATTATTAATCTCCATGCAAGTTTCAATCATAAGCTATTTTTTATTACCTCTATAAATCGATTTAATAGGAATAGTTTGAGGGGTTGATTCATCCTATGAAACCCCCACATAGTTTTCAAATTTTACCAAAAAATATGTGGGTGGTTTTGGGGGTAATGTTCTATGGTTATACACAATTTGTTCTACCACTTTAATATCACCATTGATGAGTCATGCATCTGTTCATATGTTCGATTTAAGCATCACCATAGTGCCATTTGCAATAAGTAACTCATGTTCCAAGTATTCCTCATATGTTTCCAGAGAATACTTGCTTCTTAGTGTTATAGCAACACCAAATGCAATAGGACAATTCAGATTCTTATACAATGCTTATTATGATGATGCACAACATCATTTGTTGCAAATAATTGTATGGCCAAATCAAATGTTATTTTCATGGAAGCATCCAAGGAAGTATCTGTACTAGTCATAAGAAATTTCTAGTCTTCCACCATTGGCACCACATCTCTAGCATTCATACATAAATGAAGAAACAAAGTATCAGGGGTCACATGGGTTGTGAATGAGTTCGATAATGATTTTCTAATAAATTCATATACATATACATGTTTATCCACTACAGGTGGCAATTGAACCAACTAACCAATATGTTAGGAACCTGTGTCAACATTTCTCTTTACTTTGTTAGTATATTATTTTTGGACGCATATGCTTTGTAAGTCATCCCATGAGTATATTGTATTATCCCACATTCATGTGGAGTAATAGTTGTTTAGATTAGACTTAGTATATAAGTACATGTTGAGGCCAATGAAGGTATCCACGAGTTATTTGTATTAAGGTTGCTTAAAGGTGGTTTCCCCCTCGAAGTAGCCTGCGATCAATAATTTCCTTCTGTGTTCTACTATTTATGCTATATAGTGTATTTTCATTATTTATTACTCGAGGTTTCCCACATCTTGTATGGGAGCAGTTTCTTGGGCTCGTTTGGTGGAATTTCTGCCAATTTTTTTTATCTTCTTACCGCTTTAATAGACTAAATATAGTAAGTAAATATGTACCCGAACAATACAAAAAGGTTGATCCAATTAAGTGTGAACCTTACATAGATTAGAATAAGAATTATCTTTTCCTTAGGTATAGATAAGATATAATCTCTTAGGAAGCAATAAGTATTTAGTAGTCTCGTATTGAATATTGCTTAGGGTTTGATATTAGTTGAATGTCAAACAGTTTGAGATCCAAGGGTCATCAAAACATCCCCATGGTATTTAATATTGCATTGTTGGATGCTTATTACTCACTTTTTAGTTAAAAAAATTTAGCCATTCAAAATCCAACAAAACACACATCATAATATTCAATATTGCATTGGTGAATACTTATTGATAATTTTTTACTTTAAAAGAATTACATCCAACAAGTTAATAAAAATAATTAAGTGAATGAAAAGCTTTATTAATAGGACAAACAATTTTTGCCAGTTTTTTCCAACTTTTTTTTCACAGTGGTTGTGCGGTGCTGTGATTATTAGTAGTTCTTCTTCTTTGCATCCATATTGTCCATTTCAATTTCAAGTTCGGATAAGGGAGTAACCCCTATCCACTTAACTATGCAAAGTACCTCGGCATAGCCCTAAAGCTCATTGTGAGGAGTACCATAGGAACCCCGAAGTAGTTGGCCATTGACATGGTTTGCCAACAAAAATGGAAACAACCCCTTCCTGATTGACTAGTTCCCACTCGTGAGGTAAACTGAGAGTTGTCGTTTGTGGAAAAGTGGTTATCAGTTTTATGTGAGCTATGGAGTGAGGGGTACTTCCCTAATGCACAAGTTGTTTGACAAAATTGGTGGTTGATTGAATCCCTTGAACTTTTAGGAAGTCGAACATACGTGCGTCCATATCTATTGCTAGTTGATAAATAACATATGACATTTTCCCATAGCCATCACATATCAATTTGATGGATACAATTCTTTCAGACAATAAAGAGTGATATATAACAATGCTCGCTCTTCTCCAAACCGGATTTATATAGTGGCTCAACCACATCCCTGGAAATGAACCTGCGATAGGAGTAACTTGTGAAAGACACACTCGTTCCATTTTTCCTTGGTGAATAGATTTTATATAGTGCCCATCTCATAATTTCCTCCCTTAATATTTCAGTTACAAGGGAACTTCACGAATATGACCTAGAACTTTGGCTTTTCAAAATATAAAAAAGACTTAATACAATTTTATTAGTTAAATATGGTTGAAAATGGTTGATATGGCCTATTATTAAGTGTGGAAAATAGAAATAAGTACTTAAATTTTTATTTCGTAGTTTTTCAAAGGGGTTTTAACCCATTTGAAAAATGTAAAAGTAAAAATTGTTTAAAAAAAAAATTTATAATCTTAATTTGATCAAACTAATTAAAAAGTGGAGAGTAAATGTAAATATTTTAAAAGAAAGCGTACTTTTTAATAAAATCTAGTAGTTGGATACATTACTTGAGTAATGATTCTTAAAATATGGATCTACCATGTGTCGAGATGGATAAATAATAAATAGATTACAAAGTAATCAATCATAATCTATCTTCTTCAACTTTTCAAATAGCAATACCTCCTAAGTTTGTCATTTTTTCATATAGATCCTATAAAAAGTATGTTGAAATTGAAGACCATTCAAATATTTAACTCGAGATATTGTAGTAGATGTCATACCCACGGCGGATTCACCTTGTTGAGCAATATCTTATCACGTTCGTTCATAAAGGGGGGGTTTTAATTATGAAAAATAAGGTCAATATATTGTAGGTATTGTCAGGAGAGGACTAGGGTATGGGGGCTTTATAGGTATTGGGGGGTATAAAAATGAGTTTCTAGTAAAAATAAGGAATATATTGTGAAAACAAGGTTTTTTGAATTGGAAATATGTATTGGGAGGGGGGCTCAACAAAATGATTTTTATAAGTAATTACCAATATCTAGTGAAATTAGGGGTATTCTTTAAAATCCCATGAACGAATGTGCTATGACATGTTTTCACTAAGTGAAGACCACGTGGTCATACTCTACCCCTCTTTCCTCATAATATTAATAGTAGCTTTGTCCATGTCAATCCTTGTTACTTAGGGATTGTTAATCTCCATGCAAGTTTCAATGGAAGTTGCTCTTTATTACCTCTATAAATAGATTTAATAGGAATAGTTTAAGGGGTTGATTCATCCTATGAAACCCCCACATATTTGTCCAATCTTACCAAAACATACGTGGGTGGTTTTGGGGGTAATGTTCTATGGTTATACACAATTTGTTCTACCACTTGAATATCATCATTGATGAGTCGTGCATCTGTTCATATGTTCGATTTAAGCATCACCATAGAGTCATTTGCAATAATTAACTCATGTTCAAAGTCTTCTTCATACGTTTCCACATAATAATTGCTTCGTAGTGTTATAAAAACACCAAATGCAATAGGACAATTTAGATTCTTATACAATGCTTATTATGATGTTGTACATCATCATTTGTTGCAAATAACTGTATGGCAAAATCAAATGTTATTTTCATGGAAGCATCCAAGGAAGTATTTGTGCTAGTCATAAGAATTTTATATCCTTCCACCATTGACATCACATCTCTAGCATTCATAAATAAATGAAGAAAACATTTTTATCATCACTTTGTCCGTCTTGTTGAAACATGGTATCAAGGGTCACAACAATTGTGAATGAGTTCCATAATTATTTTCCAATACATTCATATACATACAAATGTTTATCCACTACATGTGGCAATTGAACCAACTAACCAATATGTTAGGAACCCGTGTCAACCTTTCTCTTTTTTTAGTTAGTATATTGTTGTTGGACACATATGCTTTGTAAGTAGTCCCATGAGTATATTGTATTATCCCACACTCATGGAGAGTAATAGTTGTTTAGATTAGACTTAGTATATAAGTACATGTTGAGGCCAATGAAGGAATCCACGAGTTATTTGTATTAAGCTTGCTTAAAGGTGGGTTCCCCCTCGAAGTGGCCTATGATCAATAATTTCCTTCCGTGTTCTACTATTTATGTTATATAGTGTGTTTTCATTATTTATTACTAGAGGTTTCCCACATCTTGTATAAGAGCAGTTTCTTGGGTGGAATTTTTGCCAATTTGTTTTATCTTCTTACCGTTTTAATAGACTAAATACAGTAATTAAATATGTACCCGAACAATACAAAAAGGTTGATCCAATTAAGTGTGAACATTACATATATTAGAATAAGCATTGTCTTTGCATTAGGTATACATAAGATATAATCTCTTAGGAAGCAATAAGTATTTAGCAGTGTGGCATTGAATATTGATTAGGGTTTGATAGGAGTTGAATGCCAAATAGTTTGAGATCCAAGGGTCATCAAAACATCCCCATAGTATTTAATGTTGCATTGTTGGATGCTTATTACTTGCTTTTTAGTTTAAAAAAATTAGCCATTCAAAATCCAACAAAACCCATATCATAATATTCAATATTTCACTTGTAAATACTTATTGATAATTTTTTACTTTAAAAAATTATATCCAACAAGTTAATAAAAATAATTAAGTTAATGAAAAGCTTTATTGATAGGACAAACAACTTTTTCCAATGTTTTCCAACTTTTTTTTTCACAGTAGTTGTGTGGTGCTGTGATTATTAGTAGTTCTTCTTCTTTGCATCCATATTGTTCATTTCAATTGTGAGTTCAGATAACGGAATAACCCCTATCCGCTTAACTATGGGAAGTACCTGGGCATAGCCCTAAAGCTCAGTGTGAGGAGTACCATAGGAACCTCGAAGTAGCTGGCCATTGACAGGACTTACCAACGAAAAGGGAAACAACCCCTGCTGGATTGACTAGTTCCCACCCATGAGGTGAACCAAGAGTTGTTGTTTGTGGAAAATCAGTTATTAGTTTTACGTGAGCCATGGAGTGAGGGGTATTGCCCTTGTGCACAAGTCATTAGAAAACATTGGTGGTTGATTG
>LPNX011086359.1:4716-41183 GCA_001517045.1 Pseudotsuga menziesii | reverse complement strand
TATATATGTTTATGTTTTTTCTCCATATCTTTGCTTTAGATTTGTTTCCCTTGAAAATTCTTTGGAAACCCTGCAATTCCATTCTGCATATTTCCTTACTTGAGGACCCTATCATTAAATTCCACTTTCTGAAGCGAGAAACCTCACATTTGTCTATTTTTATGGTTTTCCATCTTCTTCGATTCTCACCCAATTGCCTTCAAATTTTTCCAAAATGTTCATTTCTTATCTATGCTTCCTTGCCCCTCTTTGATAAACTTTCTCATTCTTTCACCCCGCTTCTAAAATGCAAGACCTAGTTAACCCCCAATTACCCATTAAAGTTTTTCCCAACTCCAAATTTTTTCGTTTCTAAACAAAAATTGTTTTTATTTTTCTACCCATTTTCCTCTAAGGGAGATGCTAATAGAGCATTAAAATTTCCTCAGATCCTCATCTTCTCTCAGGTATTATGATGGATAAAATGTTTTCAAACAATAAAGAGTGATATATAGCAAGGCTCACTCTTCTCAAACCCTAGGAATGAACCCTACAAATCACAAGTAGTGGAAATGAACACGCTATAGGAGTAACTTGTCAAAGACACACCCCTGCCCAATTGATAAAAATGCATTTTTCCTTAGTGAATAGATTTTATATAGAACCCATCTCATAATTTCCTCACTCAATATTTCTGTTACATGGGAACTTCACAAATATGACCAAGAACTTTGCCTTTTCAAAATAGGAAATAAACTTAATACAATCTTATTAATTAAATATGGTTGGAAATGGTTGATATGGCATATTATTAAGTGTGGAAAATAAAAATAAGTATTTAAATTTAAATTTTGTGGTTTTTTAAGGGGTTTTATCCTATCTAAAAAATGTAAAAGTAAAAATTGTTTTTAAAAAAACTTTAATATCTTAATTTGATCAAACCAATTAAAAAGTGGAGAGTAAATGTAAATCTTTTAAAAGAGTAACATTTTTTAATAACATCTATTAGTTGGATAGATTAGTTGAGTAATGGTCCCTTAATTGAACACACACCTACTTAGATCCATCTAAACTATGGATCTACCATGTGTGGAGATGGATCAAATCCTTACAGGTGGAGACCTATTTTATTGTATATCTCTAGTTTGAGAGGTTTGCACCTCAAGGGATTTGATCCCTCTCGGCACATGGTAGATCTAAAGTTTAGATGGATCTAGGATGGATGAAGTCCATGGAGGTCACATAAAATTTGTATATGATCATGATTATGCATATGAAGTATGTAAAGAGATCTTCATTAGTTAAAAGAGGATAAGATGGATAACAGTATTGAATAATGAAACATGTGAATAGTAAGAAAGTAAGAGGATGTGTAAAATAAATAATAAATAGATTACAAAGTAATCAATCTCAATCTATCTTCTTCAACTTTTCAAATAGAAATACCTGCTAAGTTTTCCATTTTTGCATATCGACCATATGAAAAATGAGGATGAAATTGAACACCATTCAAATATTTAACTCGAGATATTGTAGTAGATGTCATACCCGAACCCTTTTTCCTCCCAATATTAATAGTATATTTCTCCATGTCTATCTTTGTGACTTAGGGATTATTAATCCCCATGCAAGTTTCAATGGAAGGTGTTTTTTATTAGCTCTTTAAATCGATTTAATAGGAATAGTTTCAGGGGTTGATTTATCCTATGGAACCCCCACATATTTCTCAAATATTACCATAAAATATGTGGGTGGTTTTGGGGTTAATGTTCTAGGGTTATACACAATTTGTACTACCACTTCAATATCACCATTGATGAGTCATGAATCTGTCCATATGTTTTATTTAAGCATCACCATAGCTCGATTTGCAATAAGTAACTCATGTTCCAAGTCTTCCTCATATGTTTCCATGGAATACTTGCTTCTTAGTGTTATAGCAACACTAAATGCAATAGGACAATTCAGATTCTTATACAATGCTTATTATGATCATGTACCGTTTATCATTTGTTGCAAACAATTATATGGCCAAATCAAAAGTTATTTTCATAGAAGCATCAAAGGAAGTATCTGTACCAGTCATAATAAATTTCTAGTTTTTCACCATTGGTATTGCATCTCTAACATTCATAAATAAATGAAGAAATTTTTTTTATCATCACTTTGTCCATCTTGTTGAAACACGGTATTGACGGTCACAACGGTTGTGAATGAGTTCTATAATTATTTTGCAATACATTCATATACATATAATGTTTTATCCACAACAGGTGACAATTGAACCAACTACTGATATGTTATGAACATGTTTCAACCTTTCTCTTTACTTCATTAGTATATTGTTGTTCGATGCATATGCTTTGTAAGTCGTCCTATGAGTATATTCTACTATCCCACATTCATGGGGAGTAATAGTTATTTAGATTATACTTAGTATATAAGTAAATTTTGAGGAAAATGAAGGTATCCATGAGTTATTTGTATTGAGCTTTCTTAAAGGAGGTTTACCCCTCGAAGTGGCCTACGATCAAGATTTTCCTTCTTTGTTATACTATTTATGTTATATCATGCATTTTCATTATCTATTACTAGAGGTTTCCCACAGCTGGTATCAGAGCACTTTCTTGGGCTTGCTGGGTGGAATTTCTGCCAAATTGTTTTATCTTCTTACCATTTCAATAGACTAAATATAGTAAGTAACTACATACCCGAACAATAATTTTTTTTTGATCCAATTAAGAGTGAACCTTACATATATTATAATAAGCGTTGTCTTTTCCTTAGGTATACAAAAGATATAATCTCTTACGAAGCAATAAGTATTTAGCAGTGTGGTATTGAATACTGCTTAGGGTTTGATAGTAGCTAAATGTCAAATAGTTTAAGATCCAAGGGTCATCAAAACATCCCCACAATATTTAGTGTTGCATTGCTCGATGCTTATTACTCTCTTTTTAGTTAAAAAAAAATTCCATTCAAAATCCAACAAAACACAAATCATAATATTCAATATTGTAGTGGTGAATACTTATTGATAAATTTATACTTTAAAAAAATTATATCCAACAAGTTAATATAAATATTTAAGTTAATGAAAAGATTTATTGATAGGACAAACAATTTTTGCCAAAAACTAATTTCACAGTGGTTGTGCGGTGTTGTAATTATTAGTAGTCATTCTTCTTTGCTACCATATTGTTCATTTCAATTGCAAGTTTGGCTCAGGGAATAATTCCTATCCACTTAACTATGGGAAGTACCTAGGCATATCCTTAAATCTTATTGTGAGGAGTACCATAGGAACCCTAATTACCCATCATAGTTTTTTCCAAATACAAATTTTCCTTTACTAAAAAAAATGTTTTTATTTTTCTACCCATTCCCTCCTTCCCCCCCTCCCTTAAAAAAAAAAAGTCTTGGTTATGGTTGTCACCCGCATAGGAGAAAACAAACAAATGGAAGATGGAATTTCCTCCCTCAGGAACAAAATCCAAGATATGGATAAAAAACATCCCATCCTCTATATTCAACATTCAACCATGAATAATAGACGATAGTCAGAGTCTTCTGTAGACACTGGGTTCTCTTCCTCCTGAAATTTTCGTGGGGCGAAACTTGATTTTCCTTGCTTCAATGGTGATGATCCGTCTAGATGGATATATAGTGAAAAACACTATTTCAGTCTACATTTAACATTTTTGATGTCAACAAAGTACCACTTGCATCCTTTCATTTGGAACATGAAGCTGTTCAATGGTTTCGTTGGTACATAAAGGCTCATGAAGAGCCAAAAAGGACAGATTTTTGCCAACTCCTTTTGGCCCTAGTCCTTTTGATGACTTCATAGAAGCACTCACTAAACTTTTCCAAACTGGAGCTATGAGAGGGTATCGGAAATAATTTGAGAAACTTTGCAATCACACAAAAGGATTTTTTGATGCATTCTACAAGATTTGTTTTATCAGTGGTCTGAAGGATGCAATCCGATATGAGGTTAAAATATTTTTTCTTAGCATAATGATGGAAGACCTAGGGTTGGATAAGTTGGTGGAAGACAAGATCATATTTCAACAACACTCCAAATCCACTTTTGTTCCATTCAAAAAAATGGTTTCCTAAAGATCTACAATCACACCGGCTCCTAGAACCACTCCTATCAAGCATTTTTTTGAAGCCGAGATGCGGACATGTAGATAAAAAAGGGCTTTGTTATAATTCTTATGAGAAATTCACTTGGGGAAATTGATATGTTGAGAAAAATATATATCTCGTGGATGTGGATTCTCTGCTTGCACCTGGAATTTGTGAAGATGCCCAAGATCTAGTATATTATCATGTAGACATTCAACAACCACGTGTTGACCCTCCTTCTTAGGATGACCACCCATAGATATCTCTCAATACATTAGTTGATGTCACCAACCCACAAACCATGAAGGTCAATGGTTTCTTCAAGAAGCTCCCTCTAACAATACTCATTGATTCTGGTAGCACTCATAACTTCATTGACCCTTAGATCACCAAAGAGGAGATTTTATTGTCCATCCTTGCTCTAGCTTTGAAGTCATGATTTCCAATGCGATAACCTTACCTTGTAAGGGGAAGTGCCGTAATGTGTGTATCTCTATTGGAGATTATAGCTTGAGCTCCGACATGTTTTCCTTGCCCTCAGTTGGATGTGATATGGGCTCCCAATGGTTATGTGCTCTTGGACCCATATTATGGGATTTTGTTGAACTTTGGATGCAATTTTCATTGAATGGGAAAAACAAAAAATTGAAGGGATTACAACGAGGGTATCTTAGCATCATTATTTCACATCATATGGAAAATATCCTTAAGAAGAATTCACATGATGTTATCGCTCAACTCCATTCCATTCAGATGCAACCATCAATGGTTTGCACTACTCCCTCTGATCTACAACAAGTTTTGGATCAATATGCATGTGTCTTTGTTGAACTAGTGGGATCACCACCTTCAATACTAGAGGACCATCATATTCCTATCCTTCCTAGAAGCGGCCCTCTCGACATCAACCCTATTGCTACCTATTTTAGTGAAAGACAGATATTGAGATGCTCATTCGAGACTTACTGAAGAAAGGTATTATTCGCCCTAGTACCAGGTCCTTTTCTTCACCAGTTCTTCTTGTCCAAAAAAAAAGGTTCATGGCACCTCTGCATTAAATTTAGAGCACTTAATCACATCACAATAAAGGATAAGTTTCCAATTCATGTTGTTGATGAGTGTCTTGATGAGATTCATGATGCTAATGTTTTCTCCAATTTGGATCTTCATTCTGGGTATCACCAAATTCAAGTTCATGAGCATGATATCCTTAAAACAACTTTCATCACACATGATGACCACTATGAGTTTTTGATCATGCCCTTTGGCCTCATGAATCCTCCTTCCACATTTAATGCATTGAGCAATAAGATATTTCATCCCTACTTGCAGAACTTCATTCTGGTCTTCTTTGATGATATCCTCATCTATAGTAAAACATGGGCTGAGCCTATCCAACATATGAGAAGGAAATGATAGTTATTTTGCATGCAGTACAGAAGTGATGGGCATACCTATTAGGGAATCATTTCTACATCAATACTGATTACCAGAGTCTGAAATATTTCTTGGAACATCAGGTCTCATCCCCAACACAACAGAAATGTGTTAGAAAACTCATGGGTTGTGACTATGAGATCACTTACAAGAATGGTAAGGACATTCTTGTGGCAGATGCTCTTTCTCACACATTTGATGATGTTATCAAACAAAATGGCACTTCTCTATCCAAGTACTGAAATCCAATATGTCGGTACACAAAAGGACAAATAGAATTAAAGTAGCCAAAACAATATAGATGTGCATGACTATTAATACATAATCTCCTGACTAGATTACTCTACTTTTATTTGGATATTAGGGCGAGCATTTGCATTGCAACTCGTGTGTCACACATGAGTGTTTGCATTGCGACCCATGTGTACATTGAACACGCAAATTTCCTTAAATCAAGGAGTGTGTCACACGTTCCTTTCCTATATTAATACTCGTGTGTACCCTAATTTAATGTTAAAAAACATAAATCACGATTATTTGAGATTAGTTGAGCCTTAATTAATAACTATCTCAATTGTCTCAACCATCCTGACTTTCAAAACTACTCTATTTACTCATGTATAAATAGAAGCCATGGGATGGGGCTAACCAGTGATGATTAAGAGAGAAAGTTATGCTGGTGGTATTCCTTCATACATCTTGGAGAAACAGAACTTGGTGTCCTCAGTTTTCATAGGAGTCCTTGTTTCAGAAGCTGGGTTGTAATCTCACCATTCCCTGTTTATTAATAAAGAAAGTTATTCTTCCAATCTTTGTATTGTTGCATTCTTGTATATGATGGATTATGAATTGTTTAAATTATATTATTATGAATATGCATCTCATTAACCATTGATATATATACAAGATATTGCTGGAATAATTTGTTCTTTGCATGTGAATTTGAGAAGCCCTGGAATCTTTGGGAAGAGACTGAAAGAGGAGAAGACCAAGCTTGGATCAATCGTCATAAACCAGGTTTGCTAAGTTTCTTCCTTATTCATATTTCAATTTCTACATAAGCTGATTGTCTGCAAGTTTCTTAGTAAGTTGGTAACCCCATATACCCTAGGTTACAAGGGTGCATTGTCCTAAACAACAGAACTGGCAACTCCGCTGGGGAGTCTAGTTTGCTGTGGATCCGTTCTTTAGGTTCCCTTACCAGTCTTTTCTCTTTTTTGATTCTAGGTGTGATTTTCTGCTTTTTCCTTTGGTTTGTAGTGTGGCATGTTTAGGACCTTTTTGTTAGTTTTTTTTCTTTGAAAAAATTTTAGCAGCACACGCGGGTTGTCTACATAGACAGTCACGTTTTTCACTGTGTACACGTTTTTTTCCTTCCAAACAATTGCGTGTCATACATGGATTGTCTGCATAGATAGTCACGTGTTTCATGTAGCATTCTTTGGGTTCAGTAGGGTTTGCTTGTCCTTCTCTTTTGGCCTTTTTATTGCTTGTGAGGGTTATGTTTTCGGCATGACTCTGTGATTTTGAGGTCTGTATGTCACATCGTTCACTTTATTTCTTCAAGTACTTGAGTTTTTGTATTTGGTTTTCTTTCCTTGGTGAGTGTGGGTTGTCCTCCTGCTTGGTTTGTAGGTTTGAGTGTTTGTGTTCTAGATCAGTGATCAAGTCCTTTGAATACTTTATGCTTTGTATTGCCTCTTGTATTCTGAGTTTGTCACTTTTTATTTTGAGGATCTACTAAGATTTTAAGTTTGATAGTTCCTCCAAGTCAGGGTTTGTTCCAGTTTATTCCTTTTGGTTGAAGTGGGTTACTTTGGGATCTTTTTGCCTCATTTCACTACTATATGGTTATATTAGTCAAATTTTCTCAAGTTTGCATTCATATGCATTGTAATTTTTGAAGTTGTTTGAAAAGAAAAGAAAAAAATATTTTGCATTAGGTTTCATTTAGTATTTCTTTTCACTATTTTTTAAATAAAATTTCAAAAAAAAAAAAGTCTTGTAGTTTCTCATGCTCAGTTTTAAATTCATTAGCTTTTACTTACAAGCAAAGAAAAGAAAAGTTGGCTTAGTAGTTGCAATTTGCTTTGAAAATTTACTTTTATACACCATTTTTTCTTTCTTTTATCGAGTCAATAACACCATACAAGTTTCACACCACTTCCTCTGATTAAAAAAAACCTATTAAAAAGAACGACATAATTAAAAATTACTAGTAAGTTTCTCTTTTCTAGGTTCATACACCAACTAGATTAGGCTAGACTTGTGGACTAGGGATTTTTAACAGTCCATAAGTATTTGACTTCAAACATAGTTGGCCAATCACTAGGTAAATCCTCCTCTATATTAAGTGTATATGAGAAGCTCCTCTGACACAAAATTTAAGCACAAGTCCGCGTGAGGACTTGGACCGAGGAGATAACCCTCCAATTTCTTGTTCGATCGTAGATCAAGATTTTTACACATATGGGGACTTCTATCAATACCACCTCTTAGGCCCTGTGTGGTTTTGGTGTTGACAGCGTTTCAAGATTTTCTACCCTTCCCATGAGTACGAATCAGGATTGTGATTGTCCCCCCAGACTATTAGTGTAGTTGCGGTAGTCTTTAGTATCTTTGACATTAGGGTCCATACACATGTATACCAGAAGGCTATTTCTGTTCTACCTTGGACGAGCTTGGAAGGTAACCCTGGTAGAAGTTGTGGGAGGGAGGTTGGGTGATTCCTCCTCTTGTGCCTATGAACATCTACAGGGACGCCAAGTAACCATCTATCAGCTTTCTTCTAGAAAGCATATCTTATACATGTTTGTCTGTTTGGCTTTAGGAAATTTTCAGTGAGTGCTGTGTGGGTTTTCTGTATTTAGTTTTCCTTTAGGTGTTTGTGAGTCAAATGTTTAGCTATCGATGACTAACCTCTCTGTAGGTCAAGAATTTTTCAACACCTTCCTCCACCTGATACAGTGGAGCCTCCACCACCCCCTCAAAGGCGAAGATTAGATACTGATGGTTCTTTCAAACTAGTAGGAGTAAGCGAAGTTCCAGGTGATCCAGATATTAGGACTAATTAGGTTGATACGACTACAGTAGAGATCGAAGAATTACAGGATGACGAGTTTGAAAGGAAATTTAACCCCCCTCTTACTGACTTAAGCGATACTGTGATCTTCCAAGTTCTTCCTTTTGATTCAATTGTCATTGGTGTTTCTATGAGTAGTTTTATGGCTAGCTCTAGAGAGGGTATTTCTACCCCCACTTCAGTCGTTTTGGTTGGAGGAGTGCCATGTCCCTCAGTTGGTATTCCTATACCAAGTACTTCTACTACAACTTTATCACCAAGTAGTCGAGTGGTCCAACCACCGACTTCCTCCCATGTAGTACGTTCTTCTAGTGGGGTAGTCGCTAGGATTCCCAGTGTACCTTTTGCTTCACCCTCTTTCATGCATACTGCTCAGAGTGGTCCTAGTGGATCCTCTTCATTTTTTCAGGGATTCATGGGGGGCACATTCCCCCATCCACTCCTTATGTAGGTCGTACACGAGCATATGTAGGCATGTAGTTCGGAAACAAAAATGCTTTTTGTCAAGGTTTCCAAACCCTTGTTTCGACCCCATTTACAAGATCTCCCTTTTCAGATTTTAACGGATGGTTACCTGATCCAGTCTTTCAAACTCCAACTTCATCTAGAGGGGCTCAAACCACCTATATTGCACCGCGCATAAGTAATCCACTGGCTTACGGGTGGAATCCATTTCAAAGTAGTCCAACAAATTCACAACCGATGGTTGGGGGAAACCCCACCTTTACGTTTGGGAGCTAGGGGGCAGGTCCTTCTACCTCCCAGACTCATGCTTTTCAAGCTCCGGTTAGGCCTAAAATTCCTTTCCTAGCAAATTTAAACTTGCCAAATTTGTCTAAGTTGATGAATGACCCAGTGAGGCATCGTGCCATGTGGCCACCTATTCCAAGCAAGTTACCCTCGAACATTCCCAAGTTTGAGGGAAAACTTGGTGAAGATCCAAGTGCCCATATCACCACTTTTCACTTATGGTGCTCTTCCAACTCACTAAATGATGACACCATTTGGTTGAGGCTGTTCCAAAGAAATTTGATTGGTATTGCAACAAAGTGGTATATTAAATCTCCCTCTATTGCATTTGACCGCTTTTAGGACTTAGCAAATGTGTTTCTTAACTGGCACGATGTCGGTATAGACCTATTGTCTACCTTTTGGAAAGGAAAATTCATGCACATCTCATATCATATCTAAGAGTGGTGAAGAAAGAAGAGGCTTATTAAAGCCACTATACCCCCCGAGTTCGTGTTAGAGTGGTTACTAAAATCCTTATTGCCTTATATATCTAAGGATGTATCCACTTCGGGGGTGACCACTGAAGAAGAGGCCATCCTCAAGGACCAAGATATGGAATTGATATATAATAAGTCTAGGATATTATATGAAATCATGCCTGAGGCACCACATTCTACTCATAGTGTCAAGAAACACAAGCTTGGACCCCATGCTGATAGTCTGGTCGGTTTAGTTAATTCTCCCACTGTAGAGTGACTAGCCAAGAAACTCCATGATTTTTGTATCAAGTAGTATATAGTGGAGGAAGCAAAGGATTCCCCCTCACCCCAAAATGCAAATGTTTATGCACAATCCTCCCAAAAGCGAAATAAACATCCCAATGGGAAAAACATGAAAGGGAAGAAGGGTGAGGGAAATCAAAACAAGGAAAAACTCATGAACAATGTTGATGGGGGAAAGAAGGATAAGAAGAAGGTAAAATTTCCTTGTAAGTTGTGCCAGGGAGATCACTTAACCCTTCAATGTCCTCTCATTGATCAATCTTAGAAGTTTCTTAAGAACCAACAACCGGTTGTCCTAAAGGGTCCATTTACCCAAGGACAAAATGCAGCTTATGTTTCTAATGTAGACGGGGTCACTGCTAATGCTCCCCCTGACCAAAATTATATCAACATGGTACGATCTAGTACCTTTCTCCAGAAAATAACAAAAATTATGAGATGGAGTCATAGGATAGGGGTAAGTCTGTTGGTGAAATCTATAACCCTTTCACGATCAAGAAACCTGCTGATCCAGTTCCTAAAATACCGAAAGCTGTTTTTAAAAAGGCATTTTAGAATCCAAAATCTAGGGATGCTTCTATCTACTCTGTGGTGGAATATTTGCACCAAAATCCTTGTGCGATGTCCACATTGGAAGTGATCCAGAGTTTTCCCACTCAGTGGGATTCCCTTTTAGCAGCTTTAGACAGTATGGATTCCTCAAGTTTGATGGAAAAGTTCAATCTGTTAGATGTTAAGATGCACCTATCGTATCATGTGGCTTTTTCAGTAGATGTCATTCATCGTGGTAAAACCATTGGATATACAATCGTTGATGAGGGTGCTTCCACATGTGTTATGTCTCTTTCTTACTGGAAGGCTTTAGGTTCCTCGAAACTAGTTTCGTCAAACACCTTGCTTACTGCTTTCGATGGGAGGTCTTTCCACTTGCATGGTATCCTACCAGCTTTTGAGATTAATTTGGAAGGGAAAGTGATTTCTGTTAAAGTGGAGGTGATTGATGCTCCATTGGAATTTAAATTGCTTTTGGGGAGAAGCTGGACTTACGCCATGTGTGCGATTTCCTCGGTTGTTCTTCGAGTGGTGGTTTTTCCACATGAAGGGAAGTTGGGCACTGTTGACCAACTCAATTTTGCTCAAAGGAGTAATTTGGAAATGAATGAGTCCACTGTACCTTTGGTTTACTGGGTTAAACCATCTACGGAGAGCTTGGGGGTTGGAATGTATTCATTGTTAATGGGAACATTTGATATCCCAGCCCCGATAAATTATCTAGGTTCTACGAGTGTGGGTAATTCTATCATGATGGTTGTCGATAGAAGTGATCCTTGGATCCTTCCCACCTGTTATGAACCTCAAGGTCCCTTATCTACAGTGGAATTGGCTTATCAAGCTATTGTAGATACCACTGCTAATTCTATTACGACTCCTTCTATAGTGTTAGAGGATTCGGAGGAAGATTACCTGCCTGCTTGGGCAGAGAACTATTTATATTCAAATGATTGCTTGGACATGATTTTTCCTTTAGATGAAGCCATTTTGGAAGCCATGAGTGGGTGAGATAAGATCTGCGAAGATATTCAGCATAGATCCTACTTTCTTCCAGAGCTGAGTAGTATTGAAAACTTGGATTTCCATGTGAGACTGGCAGAAGATGTTGATATACCGATTAATCCTTTTCCTAAGGAGGGAATTTTTTCTAAGGGGAATATGGAAAATATTTATGCTAGCATTCCTATCAACATATCTGTGAACCCTAACATCGTTGAAAACGTGCATATCGGTGCAAACTTCTCTCCTAAGGAGATTGCTATATATATTGCCTTATTTAAGGAGTTTCATGACGTGTTTTCTTGGTCATATGAGGAGATTCTAGGAATTGATCCATCAATCATATTGTATGAAATATAAACCTATCCTAACGCTAAAACGGTGCGACAAAATCTTAGACTTGTTATCCCGCGTAAAGCAGTAGCTATTAAAGATGAAGTGGAAAAATTGCTGAAAATTGGGTTTATCTACCCAATTTCTCTGACGGAATGGGTATCCAATCCTGTTCCCATGGACAAGAAACAAGGGACAATACATGTGTGCATAGATTTTAGTTACTTGAATAAGACATGTCCCAAGGACAATTACCCCACACATTTTATAGATTAAATTGTTGATGCTTGTGCGGGTAGTGAAGTCTTTTCATTTATGGATGGTTTTTCTGGATACAATCAAATTCCAATCAAGTTGGAAGAAAAACATAAAACATATTTTATTTGTCCATGGGGTACCTTTGCAGACAAGAAAATTCCCTTTGGTTTGAAAAATGCAGGGGCTTCCTTTCAGCGAGCAATGAATTTTTCCTT
Source organism: Pseudotsuga menziesii (assembly GCA_001517045.1). NCBI lineage: Eukaryota > Viridiplantae > Streptophyta > Pinopsida > Pinales > Pinaceae > Pseudotsuga > Pseudotsuga menziesii. Next base: position 28,680 of record LPNX011086359.1, on the reverse strand, counting down.
CCATGATATTAAAAATATTGTCGAACCATACATGGATGATCTTCCTGCTCATTCTCGCAAGAGGATTGACCATATAGATCACCTTCGCTTAATTTTTGAATGATGCAAACATTATAAAATACGATTGAATCCCCACAAGTGTGTTTTTTTCATTTCAGGAAGTTTACTCGGGTTGATAGTATCAAACAAAGCTATTCAAGTGGATCCTTTGAAAGTAGAGGCCATTGTAAATCTGACTTGTCCTCGTTCTATCAGGCAACTTCAAAGCCTGCAAGGAAAATCCAATTTCCTTCAACGTTTTATTGTTAACTATTCCAATATCACCAAAGGTTTCATGTGCCTGCTAAAACAAGACACTCCATTTGTAAAAAGCTTTTGTGGCATTGAAAAAAGCTTTGTTGTCGACTCCTTTGTTACGTCCACTAGATTACTCTAGGGATTCTATGTTGTATCTGGCATCATCGGAGTTGACCATTGGGGTAGTATTTGTTCAGGAGGATGACAAACTCCAAGAGCATGTTGTCTATTATCTAAGTTGTGTGTTAGTTGGCCCCGAGCTTCAAATCTCTCACGTCAAGAAGTTGGATTTAGTAGTTGTTTATGTTGTGTAGAGGTTATGTCACTACATCGTACTAAGGACCACTATAGTCGTGGCAGATATCAATCCCTTTCAATATGTTTTGTCCCAACGTATATTCAGCGAAAAATTTAATAAATGGATAGTAATTATCCAATATTTTGACTTGGATTTTCAGTCTGCCAAATCTAAAAGGTCCTTAGCTTTTGCAGAACTTATTGTAGAATTTCCTTCGAAAGATAATGTAGCGGTTGAAGAAGACTCATTCCCAGATGAGTACATTTTTCTGATTTCCACCTCTGATCCTTGGTATGAAGATATACTTATCTATATATAGTCTTTGAAGTGTCTTTCATCCTTCCCGAGGGAAGAGCAATGTAAACTGTGTCTACATGCGAAAAACTACCTTATCATTCAGGATACATTGTACTGTAGAGGGGTAGATTTTGTTTTGTGTCGGTGTATCACCCATGAGGAGGTCGAGCATGTCCTAAATGATTCCCATAGGAGAGCATGCAGGGGTTATTTATCTGGGTTAGCAACGACCCAAAATATTTTACGTACCATTTATTTCTTGCCCACGATCTTTAAAGATTGTGTGGAACCTGTGAAGCGATGTCATCCTTGTCAGCTCTACAGCAGGAAAATGTGGTCACATCCTCATACATTGTTTCCCATCATCACGGTGGGCCCCTTCACTAAGTGGGGGGTGGATTACGTGACTTGCAACCCGGTTTTAGTTGGGGGGCACAAATATATCATTGTCGTTGTTGATTACTCTACCAAGTGGGAAGAAGAAATTCCTACCTTCAAAGATGATGAGGAAACTGCAGTTTTCTTTGTGTTCAACCGGATCATTTCTCGCTTCGGTATTCCAAAGGAGATTGTCACTAATCGTGGCAGTCACTTCCATAATAGCATGATGACTAAATTGACTACTATGCTAGTGTTCAAGCAAGATCACTCATATTCCTTCTACCCGCAAGCAAATGGTCAAGTAGAGGCAGTCAATAAGACCTTGAAGACCATTCTCAAACGTACTATCAACACAGCCCGGTCAAATTGGCACATTATGCTATATCATGTACTTTGGGAATACCGAACCAATGTCAATACTACCACAGGGTTTTCACCTTTCCAACTCATTCATTGGGTGGAAGCAGTCACTCCGGTTGAATACAAAATTCCATCACTTAAAATTTCCATTCATGTACTTCTTGACACGACTGAATTATAAGAACGTTTTCTGCATTTGGAAAATCTAGATGAACGATGCATATACGCATTAACAACAAATGTAGGAGTAGTAATACACCCTTATTACATAGGTTTTACCTTAGGGTAAGTTTATTTTCCCACATGCAATGATATCCTATGGTTTAGACTTAGGAGAGTTAGTTCTGCTAAGTATCTGGTTATTTTGCCCTGTTCACACCTACAATAGCACCCTAGTTTGGTCAGCCCAACCCATGTGCTCCCTCATCAATGCATTGGGGTGCTACCTCCTTGATTTGTGGAGTTGAGGATTGAACAAGTGCATTAGTGGTGTATTTGGCCTGTTTTAGCCCTCCCAGAAGAATTTATTGCCACCTAGAGCACCCCACTCACCTCAGTATTCTCACCCACGCTTGCCTAGGACTCATTAATGACCCATCACACCTCACCAATGTTCACATGAGGATTCATGACTGTTTGGGCTGAGGTGGCTCTCCATTGGTCCACCTAGGGGGGACTAAGGTCATTTCTCACCTTGGCACATGTACAACTCCAATTGTCTTCTAGAGCCACTCGAATTTGTCCAATGCCTGATAATAATATGACAATTAATTAGCACCTTTCACGTGTGTTGTTCTAGCTATTTTCTGCCTCTTTGTTTTCTTGTTACACCAAAATCTTGCACTCTTGATCAATGTGTCAACCCTTTGTCTAATCCCCAAGTTTCTCTCTGCTAAATTTGACAGAGATTGAGATTTTTTCTTGCCTTTTTCCCTCTCTAGGAAGGTCAGTGCCCTTATCCTTCATGATAGGAGTGCCGACGATGCTTTTTCCCTTCATGTTAGGTGCGCCGACTGTTGGAGACATTTACCACCATACACACTCATTTTGGTCAATTTGGCCTAGTTAAACCACTATCCTAAGTTTTATTGACTTAATTGAAATCAGAGGAGCACTATATGACATCAACATGAGCACACCCATGCCTACCTTCAGTCAAGGAGGCTAACTAATCCTTCTCCTTCATTCGAGGAGGCTAACTGGAGCACTCCGAGGGTGATTTGAGTGTCATAAATGCACTTAATTGATAACTTATGGTTACAATCAGTTAAACAGAGTAGTGATTGTAACCATAATTTATCAATTAAGTGCACTTATTACCCTCCTTTTAAATTTTGTCTTCCTTAATTTGTTGGGGTTGCTTACCTTTACTGCAAGTTTGATTTGTTGAGGTTGATTGTTGATTGAATATCTTTTATGCTGACGCTGCCTTTTGACTTAATTTGTGACTTACAGTGATTTATTATCTTCACTTTCGAAAGTGGTTTGAGTTATGATTTGGGGCTGTAGTCACCTACACAGCTGCCATTGCGGAGGCTCAATAGAATAACGACCCGATCCAAAACCATGTTTTCAGCTGATGCACTTTGTTTTTCGGCATTTTATTTCATCGCCGTCGGAGCACTTGTACTTTGTATTACCGACGTTTCAGATGCAAAATTGTGAAGCACCGCGATAGAAGTTTTGACCTTTCCCGATTTCGTGGTCAGCTTTTGTGTTTTTCTCTTGTCGCTGTCGGCGTCGTTTTGGACATTTGGATTGAGGATAAGTTTTTGATCACCGTCAGTCTCGAAAGCCTTAGTTAATTCAAGTTCCATCGTTGCGGCTATGGAATGGACTAAACTTCTGCGTTATAGTTTTTCTTTCACCGATGTGTATGATTTATTTTGCTGATGGTTCGCTTAACGTTAGTTCTTTTTTTTTCTCTGACTTTTTGACTGGTCTACAAAACCTCTTGTCCTTGTATCCTCCGTCATTTTGGCGTTGTAACATACTAATAGTTCGAGACTATAGTCATTTTGAGCTCCGATGCTGGGATTTTTTAATGTGTGTTTCACTGACAGTTTTCATTGTATGGTGGAACTCGTAGCATCTCCATCGCCCGCCATTGCGGCTCTGTAGTAGGTTGATCGCCGATACCTTAGTTGTCCCGCCGCCTGTCTTGTGATTTTTTTCCCGCTGAGTTTTTTTCACTGGGATATATATGTATATGTGGGATTGGGCATTATTCTATTATTATCCCTGTGTACTCGTGCCTGCGTTGTCCTTGTCATTTTGAACTTGGCGTTGTACCTAGCTGTCAGGAGCTCGTTCATGGGTGGCATCACTGTTGAAGCTTTCAGATTCTCCTTGACAACTGCATAGCTCATTGCCAGGTAGGCCAACCATGATTTTGCCCTTTCTTTTGAGTTTTGGAATAGGGTCTCGTCCTTGGTTAGGTTTTTCCCGCCTTGGTCGATGGGCATATGTGTATGGGTTTATCATCATATATGGTGGTTCACTTTGACAATTAGCAGACGAGGGGGGGGGGGGGGGTTCTCATTTTTCCTTGGTGATTATTGCAGAGCTATTATGAGTTTTCGAACCTTTTTCGACTGTTTAGGAACCTGGTGCAGACGAGCATTACGCTGTCTGGACCAGTTTTTCTGGGTTTGCGTATGGCCATCCAGGGGGGGGGGGGGATTTTCCTTTATTTTGCAGTTGGTGGGTGTTTACCCTGGTTTTGTTTGAAATGCCGGAGGGCTTGTTTTTTTTCGGTGATTTGGTTGCTTGCGTGTTTTGGAACTAGGGTCGTTTTTTCGAGGATAAGCCTCATTTAATGGGATTTATTTTTTAGCAGGGAGTTAGAAGGTATTCTACTAAATTTGATAACACCGAGGGTTTTAGTTTTGATCAGACTAGTTTTTCTTCACACATTTCCGTGTTTAGTATCGTTGTTAGAAGTTTTTAAATGTTAGCGAGGTTATGATGCCTTTTGTCGATCATGTTGATTTTAATCGTGGGCATGAGTTCAGATTTTTCAGGACCTATCTTTTTGCAAAAGTATTTGCTAGTTAGCCCTGGTTTTGTATCTACATAGATTTAGCTATGGAAAATATGGCCGAGGTAAATGCTTATACAGTTTTTCTTCATTCTTTGAATACTAGTTAGCAGTTGAAAAATAAAAGACTAAAGGCATTTTGTTTTGTGACAGGGCAACTTTTCCAAATACGAGATGTCGAAAAGACAGAAAAAGAAAGCTCCCATTGCTAAAGGGGATCCTGAGGTGGAAAATATTACAAAGGTTGAGTACATTTATGAGGACACTAGAGCCACCACCGGTGTGGAACCTGACTACAAGTGGGGCGAGATTTATGGATTGATTTCAAACCAGGAGGTGCCTGATACCGAGTTTGAAGAGGTAACAATATATGCTATTATTGAAAAATTTGCCTTGATGGAGATAGCTACCAGGCCTGAGCTTTTCCCATGCTCAAAAGTGATTGGATGGATTCTTCCTAGGGTAGACGTGACTACTTTGATTCTGGCCAATATTGCCAAGCAGGGCTATGCTGCTTATAGCTCTGGTTATGTATCATTAGCTTATCACTTACCAGAAGCCTAGGTTTACCTAATTGAAGATTAGCTAAAGGATATTAACTAAGACCTGGTTGAAATAGTAAAAAGAATGATGATACCTAGTAAGAATTTTCAAACCAGGCCATCAGGGGAATATGACACAGCTACTCTAAGAACCCCCTATAGGTTTATTGCGTTAATGCTGAACAAAATTTTTGGGAGAGCTCATGGCAATTTTTTTTAATTAGGATGGGTTCCTATTATCTTTAGTGTAGCCACCCAAGGGACTGTATTCAACTGGGCGGACATTGTATCCAACAGTCTCTCGGCTTGCATTGCCTCAGCTCTGGGAGGGGTGTCTCAAAAAAAATATGAGTTCTACATGAGCTCCATATTAATAGATTGTATACTATGCACCCAACCATTTCCAAACCTAATGTGCATGTGGGACAGGGACAGAACCCCTGTGTACACAGCCTACAAGTTGTTATGGGCACACAAATATTACAGTCATTATAAAGAAATTTGTGAACAATTTATTATGCCCTTGTATACATTTATTTTCTTGAAAGAATGCAATTGTATGTCTGAAGAGGCATTGAAAGTCATTGAGGAGTATGCTAATTATTATTTTACTAATGAGGGGATGTATATTAGAATGTATGGTTGCTCCAGGGCACCTGCATTGCTCCCCAAGTATGCCATGGATTTTGTGGTGCATAAAGAAGCAGTCAGGCAGGTTTTCTTGGATGGTATAGGGAATTTTTTGTTTGAGCACAAGAAGGAAACTTATCCTCCCATACCTTTCAAACTGGGAAGCTATAAGTTTTCAAAAGTTAAAAAAGATGAGGAGTTTGTATAGGAATTGGAGTATTTCCACTTTGGGGAAATGAACTTCCATAGAAATGATTCTCAGAACAAAGTTGCGGAACATTGCAAGGAAGCCAATGTACATTTTGAATATACAAACCATTGGGATAAGGTTGAAGAAACTTTCAAAAATGCAGAAAATATGACTGCATTAAAAAAAATATTTAAAAAGAAGATCACCACTAAAGGTGGTAAGGGCCAAGCTAAACAGAAGAAAGCTGATGAAGAGGAGGCCAGGAAAAGAGAAGAAGATGCCAGGAGACTAGCACAAGAGGCCGAGAGTTGGCTTAAGAGTGAAGAAGAGGAAAGGAAGGAAGCTGAACAAGAAGTAACAAAGAATGCAGAAGAAGCTCCCAAGAAGGAAGAAGAAGAAAGAAAAAAGAAAGAGGATGAAGAGCTAAAAAAGAAAGAGGCTGAAAGTCTGAAACTGACAGGGTCCACAACAGATCAACAAACTTCTGATCCTACAGACACTCAAGAAGTGCAAGATCAGGATTGTCCTGACCCTCAAGAGCCTACTGCAACTGCTGGCAGCAATATAGGGAAGGTTGTTGTTTCTGGATTAAGGATAATACCTTTTGAATAGAAGAAAGGGGAAGAAGTCCCATATTTCAGTACCATTTTTTATGACAGATAAAATAAGAGAATTGTGAAAAGAACTGAGAAAAAGGTGGAGACCGGTGGAAAATAGGGGATGATGATCACGGATAAAACCTTAGTACATGGGAAAGACAAGGACTCAAGGTTGACAATCTGAGCTGGAGCAGCATTAATCCACGCCTTAGAAGATAATGTAGATCGAATAATGACAAACCTTGAGCAATCAAGGAAAAATACCACCCAATTAAAGGACACTCTGAGGAAGGAGAGGGATGACAACAACCGATTGAAGATAAATTTTGAAGACATGCGTAATGAAGTGAAATATTCAAAAGCATAACTTCAATCCCTCCAAGCAGACAAGATGTCTTTGGAAGTAACCATTGAAAAGACAGGGAGAGATGCTCATGATAGCCTGGGAAAATTGCGGCAAGATTATGAGGAGTTGAAGATAGAAAGGGATGAACTGAAGAAAGCATGTGAAAACCTTAAGATAGGAAGAGACCAACTGCAAAGCAAATATGGGGAACTGGAAACACAAAGGGCTACCATGGAGGAGACAGAAAAACAGTTTCACATACAAGCAATAGAATTTAAGGGACAAATTGCTTCACTAGAAGCATCTTTGAAAGAGGCTAAGGAACAACAAACCAGTATTCAGCCTTTCAAAGAGCATGCCCTAACACAAAGAAGCAAAATGCACCAACTGCAGGTATCCATAGAAGAAGAAAGATGCAGAGTTTTGCAGGTGGATAACAGATTGGAAGAAATTTTGGAAACCACCTCGTATTTTGTAGATAGGTCTCAGGACATTTTGGAAGTATTGATGGGAAGGATAGGAAGGATGGAGGCCAATGAAGAGATTCTGGAAAACTTACCAGCAAAGGATCAACAAGGATTAAAGTGGGATTATGACTTGTTGGAATTTGCAATAAACACAACAGAAGAGTTCAAGAAGGTTGTAAAGAAAACTAGAGGAGCTTGCACTGAGTATTGCAGAAGGCTACCGATCACTTACAACCGATGCCAGGTGACTGTTGAGCAGAGATTAGATGCATTTCTAGAACATCAGCCATTAATAGAAATGTTACAGAACAGATATCAAGAGGATGAGCAAAGGATCCAACAAGTCAAGGTCCTGGATGCACAGATCTTGAAAGATGAAGTGGCTCATTCAGCAGTTAGTGTACAGTTTCTTGAGGATCAACTACACCTAAGCTCAGCTAGAATTGAAGTGATTAAAAATCAGGTTGCAAAGTTTGAAATCAACATTCATTTTCTTGAGCCTTCTGAATTTGAAAGCATAGCATCCGAAGCCCAAGCATGGAAAAGGTTCCTAAATAATCAAGTGGGTCCCTCTACCTAAAGTGCTTTATCAGTTTGTTTAAATGTAAGATAGTGTAAATTGTATGAGTGCTCAATATAAGACAATTTTGGGAGATGAAACGTTGGGGAAGCCCAGGAGTCATTTGGGGCAGCCCAAAAGTCTTTCCTTTTGTATAAGTATAGGAGAGTTAGATAGAGTGGGGAATTTTTCCCAGTGAGACTGGTGAGAACACATTGTAAGAGGAACTATTTCGTTTTACAATATACTATTACAGTTTTTCCTGTTGGAGAAAGCTTTGGTGGAATGTTCAAATGTTGTTCAATGGATGTTGTTGAAGGGGGACTATTTCGTTTTTAGCCTTTATTCATTAACCGTGAGATCATTCTAACTTGTTGAACCTATGTTCTTTTATGAATGTTCTCTAGCTTATTTTATGATAATTTCCACTATGAGTAATGAATGTTTTCACAAACAATGAGCTATCTTGTTGTTCATCCATCTATTCATGTTTATGTGTTTTGAATCAAAGAACAACTACCTGTGATTTTTATTAATGCATGAACAGTAATACATTACTCATTAAATGATAATCTCACTCCCTAGGGTCAACTTACTTAGTTTTATTTCCTGCTGTGTGTGGTTTAGATGCGAGAGAGTCTAAGACGAGAGGTAAGAACCTGCGCGTCACATTGTGACCGCTCCACATATTCTTTATCAATCTGCATTTTAGATAGGCACTTGCATATCATACTTAAAGTTAAAGCACAAAAATATATACAGTGGACCGGGCCGCAACTGGTAAAACCTTTTAATTTTTTTTACTTGACCTACGGTAGCCGGACCGTAAACTGGACGGATTCCCCATACCAAATGGTCATGGGCTAGTTGGGAACATTGACTGGGGAGAATCCATTGCTATTGTTTCCTGTGATTTTCCAGGCCTCAATAGTTTTTGGTGCTAGAAGGAGGGCCACCAGTGCATCACTGGCCGAGGAAACCCATTTCCTTGAAATTACTCCACTAGTGATAGTTTTGAAAGCAGTTCATGTGCTAATCTGATTCCTGAAGAAAATAGACATTAGAGGAAATTTCAACTCAAAATGGGCCTTTTAGCTTTTATTCAAATTCCATGTCATCATGTGTTAGCCAATGAAATTGATTTAAATTTGAAATACCGTATAGGTCTTAAACACTTTTTTAATATAAATTTGGGGATAGGTATCATAAAAAAAACTATTTTTTTTGTTTGTATTTTTGACATATCTCCTTGTGTTTTTACTCAAATTTCGATTGGGAGAGCTCGTTGGATGCGGAATTAAATTCCGCATCCAACGAGTACCCACTTGGCATACTTTTGACGGACCCCGCTACCCCAAAAACAAGAAATACCTGAAAAAAATAAAATGATGACATCATCATTTCATTTTTTCAGGTATTTCTTGTTTTTGGGGTAACGAGGTCCGTCAAAAGTATGTCGAGTGGGTACTCGTTAGATGCAGAATTTAATTCCGCATCCAATGAGCTCTCCCAATCGAAATTTGAGTAAAAGCACAGGGAGATATGTCAAAAATACAAACAAAAAAGTAGTTTTTTTCTTTTCTTCCTCCAAAATTAATAAATATTATTTTATTATTTTAACTAGTATTTTATTAGTTCATTTTAGGAGGCCCATTTTGAGTGGAAATTTCCTCTAACGGAACATTTGTATTCTATGAACAACGAAGTTGTTAATGATCTGAGAAGACACACTAGGGCTTATGTGAAGAAGATTGGAGGGTTACCGATTATCCCTGAATTACCTAGAAGAGAATACCAGAAGAAAGACCGCCATGTTTTGGAAGACTCAGCGTTAGTTGGAGATTGGGAAGAACTTGTAGAAACAAATTTACAGGAATTTGTTCATCCTTTGAATCAAGCAGGCCTTGATTCTCCTAACGGTTCACCTATCCATACTCTTGTTCATTCTCCACCTCACTCTCGACCAAGACTCATGGTAGGTGTAAATTCAAATCAGCCACCTAACCCACGAAATCCACCACCTGCTTGGAAATCCATATCACCTCTAAAGATAACCCCTCCTTTGCATGACTTACCTCAGGATTTTGAGAAGATGCTGCCCAAGTTTGACCCAAGTGAGAAGATTTTAGTAGATGACCATTTGTAAAGTTTCTACTTAGCCATAGAAGGATTAAGGGTTGGAGAACATGAAGATGTAGTCTATAGACTTTTTCCACATACCTTGAAAGGAGCAGTAGCCTCATGGTATGTTGGTCTTCCTACAAATTCAATTCCAGATTGGGACACTTTTGAAAGGATTTTCAGAAGCAAATATGTAGGCCAAAAGACCCATGCAACACTAATAAAAGGTTTAGGCGCTTTGAAGAAAGAAAGAAAAGAAAAGGTGCATAATTTTACTCAGAGGTTTTCTACTTATCTTAAGAATTTCTCCGCAACTGATAAGCCCTCTGATAAGGTTATGATTGAATATTATACCTCATCTTTGGGTCCTGACTTGGATATGTTTGCAAAATTCCAAGTTAAACCTACGTTATCGGAGACTCATGAAGAAGCTAAAAGAGTAGAGGCTGAAAAACAAAGCATAGAATATTATCCTGAGCAATCTGGAGAAAAAACTTTTGGGAAGAAAGCCTTATTACTAGCTAAAGCTAAAGAGGAGTAATCACATGATTTTGAGGGAATGTTAAAAATGATGCAGAAGCTTTCCAATAGAATAATAGATTTGGAAAAAGAAAAGGAAGCTCAGAAAGCCTATAAGCCTTACTACAAGAGAATAGAGGATAACAATCAATCCAAACCTCCTCCACACAGTCCTGCATCAATGAACTTAACTGAGGTTGGTATTGATAATTTTTGCACTTTTCACCAACAACCTCATTCTGAAAAAAGTTGTCCTCAATGGATAAACTCAATGACATTAGTTATGAATCAGCTGCTGGATTCCAAATTAATAGAGGACAAGGATGAAGAAGAAAAGGGTGATAAAGCCACAAAAAAAACAAGAAAATGATGCCATGGTTTTATGGGACTGTGTTTCTCTTTTTGATACAGAAGAAAATACTCTGAAACATGAAGAGATATTAGAAACAAATGTGTCAGCAAGAAAACTGGATTTGGCGAACAAAGACAATTCAATACTCTCAAAGATCAAGAAATTGCAAGAAAATGTAAAGAAACAACCGAAGAACAACATAGATGATGAGACACCTAAAATTACCCGTCAATATTTGAAACAGGTCAACATGCTTGCTAAGCCTATTGAAGAAGAAAATCTCAAAAAACCTAGAGAACTAGGGGAAAACATACCCACAGAAAACCAACCTATAGAAGAACTTGTTGAAGCAAGTGTGGGAGGAAAGACAAGGTTTAAAACCCCACCTTTCCTGTTGACTTTGGAAATTTTGAATCATAAGTTGCACAACTCTTTGTTAGATTCTGGGTCATCAGTTAATCTTATGCCACTTGTAGTTTGCAGAAAGATTAATGGATAGCCTAGACCTACTACCTGGGAGGTTACTCAATTAGACAGTACTGATGTGAAAGTAGTCGGGGAGATGGAGAATATTTTGATTCTTTTATATGCAAATGAAAATATATGTCAATATATTGATATTGTGGTAGTAGACATACCTGATGGTTATGGACTTATTTTGAATCGAGACTGGTCAGTGAGATTAAAGGGGTATTTTTCTTCGGATTGGTAAGATTTGTGGTTGCCTCATAAAGGAAGCCCAAATCAGATCAAAATATTAAGAGAGCCCTACATGAAACACACTGTCACAAAATTTGAAGAAAGAAATGAGTCAGTAAATTATGTATTGGGAAATTATTTGATTGAACTTGAACTGGGACACTCTACATCAGAAGAAGCCAGCAACCTATCGGACACCCAGCCCGATCTCCTTCAATATTCACGGGTTGATAAGATTGATTGTAAATCAATAGATGTAGTTTTTGTTTCAAGAAAAGTAGAATTAGATAATGGTTAGGTCTTTCTCATTTTTTGTAGTCAAGCCTAGCCCATTAACATACAAGTTGCTAGATCTTTAGGGGTGGGCAGAAAACTGGCCAGTTAGTGGATTAGTTCTCAGTTTTTTATTTTTCTTGGTCTTTATTTCTAAATGACTTTATACATAAATAAATTGTTTTGGTTGATTGCTGCTCGTGTTTAGTAAAAAATTAATTTTTGATTTCAATAAAAGAGGAAAAATTTTGGTTGCATGGAAAGCATTAGAGTTCTGAATTAATTGAAATTTTTGTGTAAAGACTATATACTATTGTTTGACCTGATAGAAATTATTTTAGTAAGTAGTTTTTCTAAATGGCTATGAACACAGTGAAGTCTTGCTTGATCCATAAAAATAACTCAGGATCAAAAGGTCTGGAATACTATTTCGAGGCTCCATCCATTTCACATCTAAAATGTCCTAGGGGGAAACAACAAAATACCCACGGAAAGGAAGCAAGGTAAACAATATATTATATATAAATGATCCCATGCCAAGAATTGAAAGCCTAAGGGCTCATAAGAGTCAAAACTCCTAAAATAAGTAATATCTATCAAAGCAAAGTACCAAATCATAAAAGTACAAAAATTTGCTGAGTGTTCTTCTCCATCCGTGAGCTTAAAATTAAATACATCTCTCACACAAAAGGACACTCTGGAAAGAGGAGCCTGAATAAAAATTCAGAAAGAAAGGCATGAGGAGGACTCAAAAGGACAAAAATTTCACAAGCACACAAAGTGAAAAATGGCATGGGAATGAGGAACAAATGAATATCTCTGTTTACCATATGTTACAATCCTGTGGTGTCCAAACTGGAAGTTACCGAAAGACAAAGGTAAAATTAAACTCATCTTCTTGGCCTCAAAAGAGTTATCTTGACTTTGAGATTTTGGTTTCCATGTTCCTAAAATTGGACTATCATCAATGTTTAAAAGTACATATATTTTCCAATGGGGAAATCTAGACAACTAAAAGAATTCAACATGTTGTTTTTATTGTTAAACAATCTGTTACTTGAGGAAGAATTGATTCAGAGATCTGGGTTCACCAGTTAATCACCAATTGTTGTAGCTGCAACTATTTCCCAAATTTCTGAAAATTTAGGACCCTCCTTTTAAATTTTGTCTTGGTTAATTGTTGGGGTTTCTTACCTTTTCTGCGAGTTTGATTTGTTGAGGTTGATTGTTGATTGAATATATTTTATGCCGAGGTTGCATTTCGACTTAATTTGTGACTTACAGTGATTTCTTATCTTCACTGTCGGAAGTGGTTTGAGTTATGAATCAGAGCCATAGTCACCTACATAGCCATAATTGCAGAGGCTTAATAGAATAACGACCTGATCCAAAATCGTGTTTTCAGCCGATGCATTTTGTTTTTCAGCATTTTATTTCGTCACCGTCGGAGCACTTGTACTTTGTATTGCCGACGTTTTGGATGGAAAATTGTGAAGCACTACGACGGAAGTTTTGACGTTTCCCGATCCTGCGGTCTGCTTTTGTGTTTTGTTCTTGTCGCTGTTGGCGCCGTTTTGGACATTTGAATTGAGGATAAGTTTTTGATCGTCATTAGTCTCAACAACCTTAGTCAATTTGAGTTCTGCCATTGCGGCTCTGGAGCGGGCTAAACTTCTGTGTTATAGCTTTTCTTTCACCGATGTGTATGATTTATTTTGCTAACGGTTCGCTTAACATTAGTTCTTTTTTTTTTCTTTGACTTTTTGATTGGTCTACGGAACCTCTTGTCCTTGTAGCCTCTACCGTTACAGGGTTGTAACATACTAATAGTCCGAGACTATAGTCATTTTGAGCTTCGATGCTGGGATTTTTTAATGTGTGTTTTGCCGACGGTTTTCATTGTACTACGGAACTTGTAGCATCTCCTTCACCCATCATTGCGGCTCTGTAGTAGGTTGATCGTCGATACCTTAGTTGTCCCGCCGCCCATCTTGTGATTTTTTTCCCATTGAGCTTTTTTGACGGGGATATATATGTATACGTGGGATTGGGCATTATTCTATTATTATCGCTGCGTACTCATGCCTGCGCTATCCTTGTCGTTTCGAACTGGGCGTTGTACCTAGCTGTCAGGAGCTCATTCATGGGTGGCGTCACTATGGAAGCTTTCAAAGTCTCCTTGTCGACTGCACAGCTCATTGCCAGATAGGCCAACCATGATTTTTCCCTTTCTTTTGAGTTTTGGAACTAGGGTCTCGTCCTTGGTTAGGTTTTTCCCGCCTTGGTCGATGGGCATATGTGTATGGGTTTATCAGCATATATGGATGTTCACTTTGACAGTTAGTGGAAGGGGGGGGAGTTTCTCATTTTTCCTTGGTTATGATTGCAAAGCCGTTATGATTTTTCAGACCTTTTTCGACTGTTTAGGAAACTGGTGCAGATGAGCGTTACGCTGTCTGCACCGATTTTTCTGGGTTTGTGTATGGCCATCCCGGGGGGGAGGGGAATTTTCCTTTCTTTTGCAGTTGGTGGGCATTTACCCTGGTTTTGTTCGAAATGCTGGAGTGTTTGTTTTTTTTTGGTGATTTGGTTGCTCACGTGTTTTGGAACTAGGGTCACTTTTTTCGAGGATAAGCCTCATTTGATGGGATTTATTTTTGAGCAGGGAGTTAGGACGCATTCTACTAAAGTTGATAACACCGATGGTTTTAGTTTTGACCAGACTAGTTTTTCTTCACATATTGCCATGTTTAGTATCGCCAGTAGAATTTTTAAAATGTTAGCGAGGTTATGTCTCCTTTTGTCGATCATGTTGATTTTAATCGCAGGCATGACTTAGGATTTTTCAGGACCTATCTTTTTGCATAAGTATTTGTTAGTTAGCCTTGGTTTTGTATCTACATAGATTTAGCTATGGAAAATATGGCCGAGGTAAATGCTTATACAGTTTTTCTTCATTCTTTGAATACTAGTTAACAACTCAAAAAGAAAAGCCTAAAGGCATTTTGGTTTGTGACAGGGAAACTTTTCCAAAGACGAGATGTCGAAAAGACAGAAAAAGAAAGCTCCCATTGCTGAAGGGGATCCTGAGGTGGAAATTATTACAAAGGTTGAGTACATTTATAAGGATACTAGAGCCACCACCGGTGTGGAACTTGAATACAAATGGGGCAAGATTTGCAGACTGATTTCAAACTAGGAGGTGCCTGATACTGGGTTTGAAGAGTTAACAATATATGCTAATATTCAAAAATATACCTTGATGAAGATAGCTACCAGGCCTGAGATTTTCCCATGCTCAAAAGTGATTGGATGGATTCTACCCAGCTGTGACTACTATGATTCTGGCCAATACTGCCAAGTAGGGATATCCTGCTTACAGCCCTGGTTATGCATCATTAGCTTATCACTTACCAGAATCCCAGGTTTACCTAACTGAATATTTCCTGAAGGAGATTAACCTAGAACTGTTTGAAACAATAAAAAGAATAATGATACCTGGTAAGAAATTTTGAACCAGGCCATCAGGGGAATATGACATAGCTACTCTAAGAACCCCTTACAGGTTTATTTTTTTAATGCTGAACATAATTTTTGGGAGAGCTCACTGAAAAAGTTTTAAGTTAGGATGGGTTCCTATTATCTTCAGTGTAGCCACCTAAGGGACTGTATTCAATTGGGAAAATATTGTGTCCAACAGTCTCTCGGCTTGCATTACTTCGGCTCTAGGAGGGGTGTCTCAGAAAAAATATGAGCTCTACATGAGCTCCATATTAATAGATTGTATACTATGCACCTAGCCATTTCCATACCTAAGGTGCATGTGGCATAGGGAGAGAACCCCTGTGTACACAGCTTGCAAGTTGTTATGGGAACACAAATATTATAGTCATTATAAAGAAATTTGTGAACAATTTATTATGCCCTTGTATACGTTGATTTTCTTGAAAGAATGCAATTGTATGTCTAAAGAGGCATTGAAATTCATTGAGGAGTATGCTAATTATTATTTGACCGATGAGGGGATGTATATTAGAATGTATGGTTTCTCTAGGGCACCTACGTTGCTCCCCAAGTATGCCATGGATTTTGTGGTGCATAAAGAAGCAGTCGGGCAGGTTTTCTTGGATGGTATAGGGATTTTTTTGTTCGAGCACAAGAAGGAAACTTATCCTCCCATACCTTTCAGACTGGGAAGCTATAAGTTTTCAAAAGTTAAAAAAGCTGATAAGTTTGTATAGGAATTGGAGTATTTCCACTTTGGGGAAATGAACTTCCATAGAAATGATTCTCAGAAGAAAGTTACGGAACATTGCAAGGAAGCTATTGTGCATTTTGAATATACAAACCATTGGGATAAGGATGAAGAAAATTTCAGAAATGTAGAAAATATGACTGCATTAAAAAGAAGATTTAAAAAGAAGATGACCACTAAAGGTGGTAAGGGCCAACCTGAGCAGAAGAAAGTTGATGAAGAGGAGGCGATGAAAAGATAAGAAGATGCTAGGAGACAAGCAAAAGAGGCTGAGAGTTGGCTTAAGAGTGAAGAAGAGGAAAGGCATAAAGCTGAACAAGAAGCAACAAAGAATGCAAAAGAAGCTACCAAGAAGGAAGAAGAAGAAAGAAAAAAGAAAGAGGATGAAGAGCTAAAAAAGAAAGAGGCTGAAAGTTTGAAACTGATAGGGTCCACAACATATCAACAAACTTCTGATCCTTTAGACACTCAAGAAGTGCAAGATCAGGATTGTCCCGACCCTCAATAGCATGTTGCAACTGCTGGAAGCAATACAGGGCAGGTTGTTGTTTCTAGATTAAGGCGATACCTTTTGAACAGAAGAAAGGGGAAGAAGTCCCAGATTTTAGTACCATTTTTTATGACAAAGAAATTAAGAGAATTGTGAAAAGAACTGAGAAAAAGGTGGAGACCGGTGGACAATCGGGGATGATGGTCACTGATAAAACCTTGGTACATGGGATGGACAAGGACCCAAGGCTAACAATCTGAGCTGGAGCAGCATTAATCCATGCCTCTGAATATAATGTAGATCAAATAATGATAAACCTTGAGCAATGAAGGAAAAATGCCACCCAATTAAAGGACACTCTGAGGAAGGAGATAGATGAAAGCAACAGATTAAAGAGAAAGTTCGAAGACATGCGTAATGAAGTGAAATCTTCAAAAGCAGAGCTTTAATCCCTACAAGCAGATCAGATGTATTTGGGAGTTACCATTTAAAAGACAGGGAGAGATGCTCAGGATAGCCTAGAAAAAGTGCAGCAGGATTATTAGGAGCTAATGATAGAAAGGGATGAATTGAAAACAACATGTGAAAACCTTAAGACAGAAAGAGAGCAATTGCAAAGGAAAGTTGGGGAACTGGAAACACAAAGGGCTACCATGGAGGAGACAGAAAAACATTTTCATGTACAAGCAACATAATTTAAGCGACAAATTGATTCACTAACAACATCTTTGAAAGAGGCTAAGGAACAACAAACTAGTATTCAGCCTTTCAAAGAGCATGCCCTAACACAAAGAAGAAAAATACACCAGCTACACATATCCATAGAAGAAGAAAGATGCAGAGTTTTGCAGGTTGTTAAGAGATTGAAAGAAATTTTGGAAACCACCTCGTATTTTGTAGATAGGTCTCAGGACATTTTGGAAGTCCTGACGGGAAAGATAGGAAGGATGGAGGCCAATGAAGAGATTCTGATAGACTTACCAGTAAAGGATCAACAAGGCTTAAAGCAGGATTATGACTTGTTGGAATTTGCAATAAACACAACAAAAGAGTTCAAGAAGGCTGTAAACAAAATGAGAGGATCTTGCACCAAGTATTGCAGAAGGCTGCTGATCACTTACAACCAATGCCAAGTGACTGCTGAGCAGAGATTAGATGCATTTCCAAAACATCAGCTGTTCATAGAAATGTTACAGAATAGATATCAAGAGGATGAGCAAAGGATCCAACAAGTCAAGGTCCTGGATGCACAGATCTTGAAAGATGAAGTGGCTCATTCAGCAGTCAGTGTACAATTTCTTGAGGATCAACTACACCTTAGCTCAGCAAGAATTGAAGTGATTAAAAACCAGGTTGCAAAGTTTGAAATCAACACTCGTTTTCTCGAGCCTTCTGAATTTGAAAGCACAGCATCCGAAGCCCAAGAATGGAAAAATTTCCTAAATAATCAAGTGGGGCCCTCTACCTAAAGTGCTTTATCAGTTTGTTTAAATGTAACATAGTGTAAATTGTATGAGCACTCAATATAAGACAATTTTGGGAGATGAAACGTTGGGGAAGCCCAAGAGTCATTTGGGGCAGCCCAAAAGTCTTACCTTTTGTATAAGTATAGGAGCATTAGATAGAGTGGGGACTTTTTCCTAGTGAGACTGGTGAGAACACAATGTAAGAGGAACTATTTCGTTTTGCAATATACTATTACAATTTTTCCTGTTGGAGAAAGCTTTGGTGGAATGTTCAAATGTTGTTCAATGGATGTTGTTGAAGGGGAACTATTTCATTTTCAGCCTTTATTCATTAACCGTGAGATCGTTCTAACTTGTTGAACTTGTGTTCTTTTATGAATGTTCTCTGGTTTATTTTATGATAATTTCCACTATGAGTAATGAATGTTTTCACAGATAATGAGCTATCTTGTTTTTCATCCATCTATTCATGTTTTTGTGTTTTGAATCAAAGAACATCTACCTGTGATTTTTCTTCATGCATGAACAGTAATACATTACTCATTCAATGATAATCTCACTCCCTAGGGACAGCTTAGTTAGCTTTATTTCCTGCTGTGTGTGGTTTAGATGCAAGAGAGTCTAAGGCGAGAGGTAATAACCTGCACATCACATTGTGACCGCTCCTCGTATTCTTTATCAATATGGATTTTAGATAGGAACTTTCATATCATACGTAAAGTTAAAACACAAAAATATATACGGTGGATCAGGATGCAACCGGTAAAAACTTTTAATTTTTGTTACTTGACCTACGGTAGCCAGACCGTAAACCAGACGGATTCGCCATACCAAATGGTCATGGGATAGTTGGGAACATTGACTGGGGAGAATCCCTTACTATTGTTGCCTACGATTTTCCAGTCCTCAAAATTTTCTAGCGCTAGAAGGAGGGCCACCAGTGCATGGCTGGCCGAGGAAACCCATTTCCTCGAAATTACTCCACCAGTGATAGTTTTGAAAGCAGTTCATTTCCTAATCTAATTCCTGAAGAAAATAGAGAACATTTGTATTCTGTAAACAACAAAGTTTTTAATGATATGATAAGACACACTAGGGATTATTTGAAGAAGATTGGAGGATTACCGATTATCCCTGAATTACCTAGAAGAGAATACAAGAAGAAAGACTGCCCTGTTTTGGAAGACTCTGTGTTAGTTGGAGATTGGGAAGAACTTGTAGAAACAACTTTACAGGAAGTTGTTTGGCCTTTGAATTAAGTAGGCCCTGATTCACCTAACGGTTCACCTGTCCATACTCCTATTCATTCTCCACCTCACTCTCCACCTAGACTCATGGTAGGTGTAAATGCAAATCAGCTACCTAACCCACAAAATCCACCACCTGCTTGGAAATCCAGATCACCTCTAAACCTAACCCCTCATTTGCATGAATTACCTCAGGCTTTTGAGAAGATGCTGCCCAAGTTTGACCCAAGTGAGAATATTTTAGTAGATGACCATTTGCAAAGTTTCTACTTAGCCATAGAAGGATTAAGGGCTGGAGAACATGAAGATGTAGTCCGGAGACTTTTTCCACATACCTTGAAAGTAGCAGTAGCCTCATGGTATTTTGGTTTGCCTACAAATTCAATTCTAGATTGGGACACTTTTGAAAGTATTTTCAGAAGCAAATATGCAGCTTGGAAGACCAATGCAGCACTAATGAAAGGTTTAGGTGCTTTGAAGAAAGAAAGAAAAGAAAAGGTGCATAATTTTACTCAGAGGTTTTCTACTTATCTTAAGAATTTCTCCACAACTAATAAGCCCTCTGATAAGGTTCTGATTAAATATTATACCTCAGCTTTGGGTCCTGACTTGGCTATGTTTTCAAAATCCCAAGTTAAACCTACATTATTGTAGACTTATGAAGAAGCTAAATGAGTAGAGGCTGAAAAAGAAAGCATAGAAGATTATCCTAATCAATCCGGAGAAAACAATTTTGGGAAGAAAGCCTTATTACTAACTAAACCTAAGGAGGAGCAATCACATGATTTTGAGGGAATGTTAAAAATGATGCAGAAGCTTTCCAACAAAATAATAGATTTGGAAAAAGAGAAGGAAGCTCAAAAATCCTATAAGCCTTACTACAAGAGAAGAAGGATAACAATCAATCCAAACCTCCTCCACACAGTCCTGCATCAATGAACTTAACTAAGGTTGGTATGGATAATTTTTGCACTTTTCACCAACAACCTCATTCTGAAAAACATTGTCCTCAATGGATAAACTCAATGACATTAGTTATGAATGAGTTGCTGGATTCCAAATTAACAGAGGACAAGGATGAAGAATAAAAGGGTGATAAAGCCACATAAAAACAAGAAAATGATGCCATGGTTTTATGGGACTGTGTTTCGCTTTTTGATATAGAAGAAAATACTCTGAAACATGAAGAGATATCGAAAACAAATGTGTCAGCAAGAAGCCTAGATTTGGTGAACAAAGACAATTCAATACTCTCAAAGATCAAGAAATTGCAAGAAAATGTAAAGATACAACCGAAGAACAACATAGATGATGAGACCCCTAAAATTACCAGTCAAGATATTAAATAGCACAACATGCTTGCTAATCCTATTGAAGAAGAAAATATCATAACACCTGAAGAACTAGGGGAAAAGATACCCACAGAAAACCAAACTATAGAAGAAGTTGTTGAAGCAAGTGTGGGAGGAAAGACTAGGTTTAAAACCCCACCTTTCCTGTTGACTTTGGAAATTTTGAATCATAACGTACACAACTGTTTGGTAGATTCTGGGTCATCAGTTAATATTATGCCACTTGCAGTTTGCAGAAATATTAATGGACAACCTAAACCTACTGCCCGGGAGGTTACTCAATTAGACAGGACTAATGTGAAAGTAGTCGGGGAGATGGAGGATATTCTGATTCATTTATCTACAAATGAAAAGATATATCAATATATTGATATTGTGGTAGCAAACATACCTGATGGTTATGGACTTATTTTGAATCGAGATTGGTCAGCGAGATTAAAGGGGTATTTTTCTTCAGATTGGTCACATTTGTGGTTGCCTCATAAAGGAAGCCCAAATAAGATCAAAATATTAAGAGAGCCCTACATGAAACACACTGTCATGAAATTGGAAGAAAGAAATGAATCAGTAAATTCTGTATTGGGAAATTATCTGATTGAACTTGAACTGGGACACTCTAGATCAGAAGAAGCCAGTAACCTATCAGACACCCAGCCCGGTCTCCTTCAATATTCATGGGATGATAAGGTTGATTGTAAATCAGTAGATGTAGTTTTTGTTTCAAGAATAGTAGAATTAGATAATGGTTAGGTATTTCTCATTTCTCATAGTCAAGCCTAGCCCATTAACATACAAGTTGCTAGATCTTTAGGGGTGGGCAGAGAACTAGCCAGTTAGTGGATTAGTTCTCAGTTTTTTATTTTTCTTGGTTTTTATTTCTAAATGACTTTGTACATAAATAAATTGTTTTGGTTGATTGCTGCTTGATTTTAGTTAAAACTTATTTTTTGATTTCAATAAAAGAGGCAAACTTTTGGTTGCATGGAAAGCATCAGAGTTCTAAATTAATTGAAATTTTGGGGTATAAGACTATATACTATTGTTTGATCTGATAGAAATTCTTCTAGTAGGTAGTTTTCCTAAATGGCTATGAACACAGTGAAGTCCTTCTTGATCCATAAAAATAACTCAGGATCAAAAGGTCTCAAATACTATTTCAAGGCTTCATCCATTTCACATCTAAAATGTCCTAGGAGGTGACAGCAAAAGACCCACAGAAAGGAAGCAAGGTAAACTGTATATTATATATAAATGATCCCATTCCAAGAATTAAAAGCCTAAGGGCTAATAAGAGTCAAAACTCCTGAACGAAGCAATATCTATCAAAGCAAAGTACTGAATCATATAAGTACAAAAATTTTCCAAGAGTTCTTCTCCATATGCGAGCTTAAAATTAAATACATCTCTCACACAAAAGGACACTCTAGATAGAGGAGCCTGAATAAAAATTCAAAAAGAAATGCATGAGGAGGACTCAAAAGGAAAAAAAATTCACAAGCACACAAAGTGCAAAATGGCATGGGAATGAGGAACAAATGAATATCTCTGTTTACCATATGTTACAAGGCTATGGTGTCCAAACTAGAAGTTACCCAAAGACAGAGGTAAAATGAAACTCATCTTCTTGGCCTCAAAAGAGTTATCTTGACTTTGAGATTTTGGTTTCCATGTTCCTAAAATTGGACTATCATCAATGTTTAAAAGTACATATATTTTCCATTGGGGAAATCTAGGCCACTAAAAGAATTCAACATATTGTTTTTATTGTTAAACAGTCTGTTACTTGAGGAAGAAATGATTCAGAGATATGGGTTCACCAGTTAATCGCCAATTGTTGCAGCTGCAACTATTTCCCAAATTTCTAAAAAATTGGGACCCTCCTTTTAAATTTTGTCTTCCTTAATTTGTTGGGGTTGCTTACCTTTACTGTGAGTTTGATTTGTTGAGGTTGATTGGTGATTGAATATCTTTTATGTTGACACTTCCTTTTGACTTAATTTGTGACTTATGGTAATTTCTTATCTTCCCTGTCGGAAGTGGTTTGAGTTATGAATTGGGCCGTAGTCACCTACACATCCGTCGTTGCGAAGGCTCAATAGAATAACGAACTGATCCAAAACCGTGTTTTCAGTTGATGCGCTTTGTTTTTTGACGTTTTATTTCATCGCCATTGGAGCAATTGTACTTTGTATTGCCGACGTTTCGGATGGAAAATTGTGAAGCACCGCGACGAAAGTTTTGACCTTTCCTGATCCCGCGGTCAGCTTTTGTGTTTTGTTATTGTCACTGTCGATGCCATTTTGGACATTTGAATTGAGGATAAGATTTTTATCACCCCCAGTCTCAAAAGCCTTAGTCAATTTGAGTTCTGCCATTGTGGCTCTGGAGCGGACTAAACTTCCGCGTTATAGTTTTTCTTTCGCCGATGTGTATGATTTATTTTTCCTACGATTCACTTAACATTAGTTCTTTTCTTTTCTTTGACTTTTTGACTGGTCTACGGAACCTCTCGTCCTGGTATCCTCTACCGTTGCAGTGTTGTAACATACTAATAGTCCAAGACTATAGTCATTTTGAGCTCAGATGATGGAATTTTTTAATGTGTGTTGCGATGACGGTTTTCATTGTACTGCAGAACTCGTAGCATCTCCGTCACCCACCATTGCGGCTCTGTAGTAGGTTGATCGCTGATACCTTAGTTGTCCCACCGCCCGTCTTGTGATTTTTTTCTCGCCGAGTTTTTTTCATCGGGATATATATGTATATGTGGGATTGGGCATTATTCTATTATTATCCCTGCATACTCATGCCTACGATGTCCTTGTCGTTTCGAACTGGGTGTTGTACCTAGCTGTTGGGAGCTCGTTTGTGGGTGGCGTCAGAGTGGATGCTTTGAGTATTAATTCTTGCACACGATCTAGGAACTAGGAATCAAAATCATCAAATAATTATTAACAAATACTCATGAATTGGAAAATAACTAGAATACCAAATAGGTTTCCTCTCTGTATATTATATAAACAATAAAGGATTACAATTTCCATGCATAGCAATAGATTAACTCCATTAATAATTTGAATACCTAAGGGACAATTCGAATTCAGTGAGTGAGTCTAGCTTAACTGACTCTTTGCCATGCAATCTCACTTAGTTAACCACTTGACCAAAACCCTAATTGACTCAG